>LR738716.1:310909892-310940175 GCA_902687465.1 Secale cereale
CAGTGGGACCCACATGTCAGCCTCTGTGACTTAAACAGAGTTAAATTAAACTAACAGTGCTGATTACAGGGGTGGGCCCCTCATGTCAGTGAGAGTATTAGTTAGACTAATTAATTATTTTATTTAATTAAGTAATTAGCAGATTAAGTTTTATTTAAAACGTTTTAAACGCGCGGGGCCCACACGTCATTGACACAGAGTGCCCAGTCAGCAGAGTTGACTGGGTCAACTCGGTCAAGATGGGGCCCTAGGGCCCACTGTCAGTGGCTTAGGGGTGGGGGCCCTCCTAGCCACGTCGGCGCCGGCGCCGGAAACAGCTCCGGCGACCGAAATCGCGGTGGCGCGACGCCGGAGTCGCTCGGAATTTCGCCACAGGAGGTTGTTTCACGCGCGGCTACCCGCGTTCGAACGGCCGAAGTGTGCCACGTCGTTTGGTCGTGGAGCCGGACCAAATGGTCGCCGGAAAAGTGGCCGGCGACGAACTTTGGCGGCAGCGCGTTCGGGAGCTCGACGGGGTCGGCGCTGCAGCGAGCTACGGAGCGAACGGAGAGGCTGGGCAGGTGCGGCGCAGCGCGGTGAGCACAACACGCTTGGCCCCGTGACCATTTGGTCACCGGAAGCACGCCGGCGACGAGCGCGGGCGGAGGCGCATTCGGGCGCACGTCGAGCTAGGGGCTAGAGGGCACGGGGAGGCTCGTGTGCGGGTGCGTTTGGCTCCTGGAGACGCCAGGAGCACGACGTCGTGCCCAGCCGTGCATGGCAGTGGCCATGGCCACGAGCACGAGCTCAACGGCGGCGAGCAGAGTGCGGTACGGTGGCGGCTAGCTACGGCGTTCTCTACGGCGCAAAGAGAGGGAGGAGGGGAAGAGGCTCACCGAGCAGGCACCCACGTAGGCCCGGCGAGAGGTTAGTAGCTGCAGGCCGGCGTCGGGGAAGAAGGGGATCCCGGCGTCCCGAGGAAGAAGACGATGTCGAGGAGCTCGGTGCAGCGCTCCTTGGCTTGGACTCGTCCTCGAGGTCGAAGGGGACGAGCTCCGCGGTCCTCCTGGACAGCGCCGTGCGGCCCGAGGTGCACGGTGGCCGCGGCTAACGGCGGAGCACGGCGGCGGTGGCGCTCGGCCCCGGATCTGAGGGAGGGGAGAGAGGTGGAGAGGCCAGGCGAGGAGGGGGAAATGGATGGATAGGCCAGGGGGGAGCAGTTGGCGTCGGCCTTATCGCCTCCGAGACCACTGCAGCTGCAGGTGGCGAGCTGCGGCGGCGCGGCGAGGCTCTGGCCATGGCGGCGTCGACAGCGGGGCGGGAGCAGGTGAGGGAGGTGGGCTGGGCCGGCTGGGCCTCGTCCAGGCGCCAGGTAATTTTTCTTTCTTTTCTGTTTTCCTTTATTTATTTCACAGAGAAGAATAAGAAATGAAAGGCCACCAGAGGACTTTGCAAAAATGTAGAAGCTGGACCAAAAATTACTTGGCAATATACCTCATCACCAAAAATTGGTTTGGGGTAAAATTAGATCATTTTTGAATTATTCAAAAATGAAATGGCATTTAATGTGCTGTTTTGGGCACTGTTTAAATGCCCTAGCCCATTAATGGGGTTGCTGGTGATGTTGTTTTCAACAACAACCTTTGTTTTGGAATATTTGCTTCAAGTTGAACATTTTTCCATAATTTTTGGAGCAACTTCATTTTGCAATTGAATTTGAATTTGAATTTTTCAGGGGAGTTTTGAACTTGTAAGCTTAAACACTGTGATTATATTAGACATGAGATGATGACATGGCATCATTAGCATAGTGTCACAGTAGTTAATACATAGGGGTGTTACACACTACTTCAGGTGTGCCAATTACACTCTCGACGGAGGCGGTTGCCCGGCGAGGAGGCAGGTCCAGCGGTCAGAGGAGCACGACCCTCCCCTCTACGTCATCACCTACTTCGCTGACCACACCTGCTGCCACGGCGCCGAGGCGATCGCGGCCTTGGACGACGTCAAGATCCTCGACTTTGGGTCCGTGGGCAGCCGCTCGCCTCGGCCTGACGACGGTGACGCTCGGAGTGGAAAAACCTCACTCTCGGACGAGCTCCCAGCCGAGGTGGCCAAAGTTGTGTCAACGCCGTTATCAGACTTGCGGCCGGTGGGGAAAGTGGCGGAGCTCAGCTCCTCGGCCGACGACATGCATTGTTCCACCTCCTGGGCATCGGGATCATCGGACCCTTCGGCCGCTGTCTGCTCTGACTGGGATTTCTTCGGCGACTGCTCCTTCTCCTTTGATTACGTTAGTGAGTTCTTCGATGTGGAAGTCATTACACTGTACTGAGCATGGACTAATATGCGGCTACCAAACATCTTGACGGCAGTTTATACGTACCTATGCTGACATTTTCTTGTTAGCGTTCTCGGATAAGCTCATCACCCCATCAAGCAAGTGCAATTCTGCTTTCCAGTGATGGAGCCAGGAATTAAGCAAATCTTGGATCCTTGTAGAGGAACAATATGAGGAAAATACATCCTTGTCCAAACCTAAAATCACGAAATATTGCCTAAGAATATGTATCTGTCCCTCAGGCTGGACTAATGCTCCCGCAGAGGACTAATGCTAGACGCACATGGTGTCTGTTCACGGATACAACAGACAACAAGATGTGCAAGGGGTCTGTCTACACTAGTAGATAAAGGGTCATCAGACCCGGTTCATTTGGGCCTTTTAGCCCCGGTTCCAGAACCGGGACAAGAGGGTCGGTACTAATGCTCTGACCCTTTAGTCCCGGTTCAATCCAGAACCGGGGCAGAAGGGTGTCCACGTGGTCTGTGCACCGAGCCCAGGCAGGAGGGGCTTTAGTCCCGGTTGGTGGTACCAACCGGAACCAAAAGGCATCCACGCGTCAGCATTTCTGTGGCTGTGGTTTTTGTTTTGTTTTTTTTTTGAAAGGGGAGGGGGGGTTTTAGGTTTTGGGGGGTTAATTTAGGTGTTTCATATATTGTGTTAGCTAGCTAATTAATAGAGAGAAGTGTTCTCTCTTATGTCCGTGCTTGGTCGACGCTACATACTACACATACGTATATAGAGAGGACTAGAGTCACGCTAGCTAGCTAGCTAGCTGCTAGCTACTAAGCAAACGAAGAAAACAGAAGATCGTATAATCAACATATATATATATGCATACAGAGAGAAGTAATATCGACCACCTCTCCTTCTCCGAGAGATTGGTCGAACAACAAGTTCTCGTATATCTATCCGACACTACCGGGCACATATATACAATAATTATCTCTTACAAAAATAATCTCCTATATCATATGGATGCATGGTCCACATAGTATTCTCCGTCTTCAGCGATCACGTGTTCAAGGAAGAATGCCGCCAATTCCTCTTGAATTGCTCGCAGACGATCTGGTGTTAGGAGTTCATCCCGCATCCGAAACATCTAATTTGAAGTAGGGGGTCAATACATGAAATGATGCTATAAATTTGTGAATATTATTGATTGCTTACGCACTTCAAATTGTTCATCAGTGTAGCCCCGCTCACAGGTCGTGTGGCGGATGGACTCGCAAATGTAGTATCCACAATAATCATTCCCGGGTTCCTGCCACAACCACTTTACAAGAAATAGAGGTCAATCAAACTGATAAGCAAGAATGCCAAATTGGTATTGATGAAACTAGCGCTTGAATCAAGATATAGGAGATGCGCGCGCGGAATATGCTACTATATAGTACTTACTTTCGGATATCTAAATTGTAGCTTCTTCGGCAGTCCCAGAGCTTTTTTGGTGAATTTTTTCCAAGCCCTGCCAGACAAAGAAAACAATTAGTTGATATCAGAAATATGAAGTTGCTGATATATATACATGGTGGATAATATTGATCGATTTAACTTACCTGGCTAGCATTTGAGTCATGTCCGCATACTCCTCGGGATCTTTACGTTTAGAGTCGAAGACAGTTACTACTCCCTTCTCAAGCTTAATCTCTAAGAGAATATAGTGGAAGCTGCGCACGAATGCATGAGATCATCAATTACATCACTATAACCTTGACTGATATATAAGGGAAACCAAATATGCACAAGACAGTAACACTCACTTGAAGTTGTAAGGAAAGAGTATTATATCTTTGTTTTCATTTACCACCAACGATCGTAACAAGTTGGTCTCGGTATCGTCGGGACGCAATTTAACCTCGGTTGCATCTATGAGGTATGTGTTAATAAACCCAATATCACCTACTTGTCTTTTCTTCAATTCGACGATCTTCAATCTGCATAATATAGTGAGGATAATTATAAATACATGCAAATGAAGATCAGCTATATAGAGAGACTTAATGACAGAAGTAGTACTACTTACAGACAGTAGCAGGTGACCGTTGCTTTATCGAGGGTCAATTGATTGAAAAACTGATAGAACTCCTCAAATGGAACAAGCAACAGGTCAATTCCAACGAGGTCATGCTTCGGTTTAACTCTCAAATACAAGTTATCCCTCCCCCCAGACTCTCTGCAGATTTTCAAGTACCAATCATGCAATCTTCGCATATTCGTTGATAGAGATCTTTCATTTTTGACGAGAGGCTTTTTGTACTCGTATCTTTCTATCTGCACTTCCAAGAAATCATAGTGTACATCGTCGGACGCGTAATCTGCAAGATTGGTATAACCGGGCACCATCCTCGGATCATTAGCGACCATGTCGCTAGACACCTTGAGCGGGGGGCACGATTGGTCCGCTTGTTCGCCGAGCTGGGCAATTTGTTTCCCAGCTCGTCCTTCTGCTTACCTCTGATCACTTTTAGTACTTCCCGACCGCTTCGCTGCTTGATATGATTTTTGGATCATGCGGTCATAGTTGTCCTGCGGCTTACTTTGCGCTGGTTGCTTCAGGGCAGCAAGAGTGCGCTTTGCTTTCACCGCATCTATCTTCTCCTCCGGAGGTGGATGTCTCTGTGCTTTCAACCCTTCAAAAAAGTCCTTCACTTGGCCTTGAGCGATCTTTGTGTTTTCCTCGTCGGACCTCTCGTACGGTAACTTCTCTAGTGGCGTGAGAGAAGGACCGAATCTGCATCGCCTCCCGCCTCTGGCTGTACTGGTAGACGTCGCCGGACCAGACGAAGCGGCTGTCTTTTTTACTTGCTTAGGCGCCGGAGCAGGAGCAGCCGGAGCGGCGGCAGGTCTCTTCCGCCCTTGCTGATTAGGCGGAGAAGGAGGAGCAGGCTGGCTGCTCGGGCGCGCCGGCGGCGAAGGAGGCGGAGTGCCGCCACGCGCCGGAGAAGGAGCCGGAGTGCCCTGATGGTCACTCGCCGGAGGAGGAGGCGGTGGAGGAGGCGGAGTGCCCTGACTCGTCGGAGGAGGAGGAGGCGGAGGCGTCCAGTTGAGAATGTTGATTAGGTCCTTCCGCCTTAGGCATGGAGTCTTCAGTGAAGAACCCAGCCGAGTCTCCCCTTCACCGGTAGGGTGGTCAAGCTGGAGCTCCTCAAATCCCTCCGTTATTTCGTCGACCATCACCCTAGCAGTGAAAAGTGTCGTCGGGTCCAGAAGGATAAACAGAGCCAGCAGCCGCCTTGACCTTCAGATTCATCCATTGTGCCATAAGGTGGCAATTTTGTGCCTGCGTGATAGCATCCACAGGATTCCTGGCAGTTGCCGTCAAGGCAGGCTCTGGCTGAAACAGCTCGGTGGAAGCCACGCTGCTTCTCCGCTGAGATGGCGGGGTAGCTTCGGGGGAAGCTTCGGCAATTCTTTTCTCCCGATTTGCTTCCCGTTCCTCTATCGCTTGTATTCTGGCCCGCAGCGCCTGGATTTCGGTCTGCTCCATTTTCTTCCTCCTGTCGTGGCATTTGTAGCCTCCTGCGTCCGGAAACCCAGCACGCCACGAAAGGGAGCCTGGCGTGCCTCGTGTCTGTCCAGGGTGCTCAGGATTCCCGAGGGCCATTGTCAGCTCGTCGTTCTCTCTGTCGGGGAAGAACGTCCCTTCATGCGCTGCTTTGATATACTGCCGCATCTTCCTGAGTGGTGTTTCCAATTGCTTGTCCGTCCAAATGCACCACCCTGTTACAGGGTCCAAGGTTCCGCCAGCCCCGAAGAACCAAGTCCGGCAACGTTCTGGCCAGTGAATTGTCTCTGGTTCGATCCCTTTCTGAAGCAGATCCTTCTCAGCCTTGGCCCACTTAAGCCGGGCTACGAGGTAGCCGCCCGACCCCGTGCGATGGTGATGCTTCTTCTTCGCAGCATTTATCCGGTTTGTCTCCGACATCTTCTGACTCTTTTCCGACTTCTTATGGGCCACAAATGCGGGCCAGTCATCTTTGATCTTCTCATATATGCCCACGAATTCTGGAGTCTTTTTATCTTTGATAAACGTATTCAGTTTTTTCTTCCATGCCCTGAATTGGTCTGCCATCTTCGAAAGTGCAGCAGACTTGATTAACTCCTCTTTAACTGGGTTCGCTGGATCAACCTCTCGCGGTAGGACGAAATTTGACTTCAGCTCAGTCCAAAGATCTTCTTTCTGCATATCAGTGACATAAGTCACCTGAGCGTCGTTTGCAGCCGGCTTTAACCATTGATGGATGCTGATCGGGATCTTGTCCCTAACCAGAACCCCGCACTGATTAACAAATGCGTTCTTTGTCCGGATGGGTGCAATCGGCTCGCCGGAGCGCGAGATATCTGAGATCTCAAACTTTTCATCCGGCCTCAACTTTTTCTTCGCTCCTCGTCTCTTTACCGAAGATTTGCTCGATCCGGAGGGCTAGAAAAAGGAACAAAGACGAGAGTTAATGAATGAATCAATTAACTAGTCAGCACATGCTTAACTAACATATATACCTCCTGGCCGGACTCGGTTCGGTCACCGGAGCCAGCATCACGGTCTCCTTCTTGCACCGGCATTGGGTCACCGGAGCCGTCCTCACGGTGTACTTCTTCCATGTGCATTGGGTCACCGGATCCATCAATATCATAGCCTAGATCTTCCAGCTGCAGCTCTTTATCGACCTGGTCATCGGTGTCGTTGAGAAACGACAAGACGGCATTTTGTCCGTCTGCGATTAGTTCCATCAACATCGCTTCTTGTGCTAGGTCTCGGGTGTTGTGGTCCATTGTTTCTACAAATATTTACAACATGCCAATTATTATTCAAACATGACAGATGGATATATTAATGGCAAACGTAGAACTAGCTTCAACCCTCGACTGCTCGGCGATCCACAAACCCTAGACCCCCTCATGTCACATTTTGTCTAGTGTCAAAGGATTCAACAAAACCAATACTTCATCATTAGGCGAAAGTAACAGTAGCATGATGGTACGAAGCTCTCCAAAGTTGTTTTGGAACGGAGTCCCCGGATAAGATAATTCGTAACAAAAGACGGATTATCCTATCAGGGACTTCGTTCCAGAACAACTTTGCATAACTTTGTACCAAAATGCCCCGGTTACTTCTGGCAAATGATGAAGTCATGGAATTCTTCAATACTTTGACACTAGCTAGGCAACCTCTCGACCCCCCCGACTTCTCGGCAATCCACAACCCTAGACCCCTCATGTCACATTTTGTCTAGTGTCAAAGGATTCAACAAACCAATACTTCATCATTAGGCGAAAGTAACAGTAGCATGATGTACGAAGCTCTCCAAAGTTGTTTTGGAACGGAGTCCCAGATAAGATAATCCGTAACAAAAGACGGATTATCCTATCAGGAACTCCGTTCCAAAACATCTTTGCATAACTTCGTACCAACATGCCCCGGTTACTTCTGGCAAATGATGAAGTCATGGAATTCTTCAATACTTTGACACTAGCTAGGCAACCTCTCGACCCCCCCCGACTTCTCGGCGATCCACAACCCTAGACACCCTCATGTCACATTTTGTCTAGTGTCAAAGGATTCAACAAACCAATACTTCATCATTTGGCGAAAGTAACAGTAGCATGATGGTACGAAGCTCTCCAAAGTTGTTTTGGAACGGAGTCCCAGATAAGATAATCCGTAACAAAAGACGGATTATCCTATCAGGGACTTCGTTCCAGAACAACTTTGCATAACTTTGTACCAAAATGCCCCGGTTACTTCTGGCAAATGATGAAGTCATGGAATTCTTCAATACTTTGACACTATCTAGGCAACCTCTCTCGACCCCTCGACCCCCGACTTCTCGGCGATCCACAACCCTAGTCCCCCTCATGTCACCTTTTGTCTAGTGTCAAATGATTCAACAAAACCAATACTTCATCATTAGGCGAAAGTAACAGTAGCATGATGGTACGAAGCTCTCCAAAGTTGTTTTGGAACGAAGTCCCAGATAAGATAATCCGTAACAAAAGACGGATTATCCTATCAGGAACTCCGTTCCAGAACATCTTTGCATAACTTCGTACCAACATGCCCCGGTTACTTCTGGCAAATGATGAAGTCATGGAATTCTTCAATACTTTGACACTAGCTAGCTAGGCAACCTCTCTCGACCCCTCGACCCCCGACTGCTCGGCGATCCACAACCCTAGACCCCCTCATGTCACATTTTGTCGAGTGTCAAAGGATTCAACAAAACCAATACTTCATCATTAGGCGAAAGTAACAGTAGCATGATGGTACGAAGCTCTCCAAAGTTATTTTGGAACGGAGTCCCAGATAGGATAATTCGTAACAAAAGACGGATTATTCTATCAGGAACTCCGTTCCAAAATATCTTTGCATAACTTTGTATCAAAATGCCCCGGTTACTTCTGGCAAATGATGAAGTCATGGAATTCTTCAATACTTTGACCCCCGACTGCTCGGCGATCCACAACCCTAGACCCCCGACTGCTAGGCAACCTCTCGACCCCTCGATCTTCGGCCTCTCGGTCCCTCGACGACCCTCGACCCCGGCCCCCCCTAATGTCGAAGTTATCGGGGAGGGTGTATATCGACATAGACATATCCGATAAAAAAAAGAGGAAGAAGAAGAAAAAAGGAACCGCTAGAGGAGAAGACCGAAGAAAAAAAAAGAAAAAAAAAGGAGAAGAAGAAAGGAATAGAGGAGAAGAAGAGAAAATTTCTCTTCTTCTCCTCTATTCCTTTCTTCTTCTCCTCTTTTTTTTCTTTTTTTTCTTCTTCTTATTTATTTCTCCTCTTCTTCCTCCTCTTCTTCTTTCTTTCCTCTGTCTTATTTTCTTCTTTCCTATCCTTCTTTTTCTAAATTTGTAACTTTTGCATATATAAAACTTTCTATATATATTTAGCATATATAAACAAAAAACTATATAGCCACATACACATATATATACATCACATATACACACATCACATATATACAGCAACTTCCTAAGAAAAAATATATTTATATACACATACATATATATTTAACATATATATTTAGCAAATTCCTAAGAAAAAAAAAATATACACATACATATAAATACAGCAACTATATATACAGCAACTATATATACTGCAATTTATATAAACATAAAAAAATATATACACATATATACATATATACACAGCAACTATATATATATACATCAATATTAAACATAAAAAAAGGGAGCCCCTCACATCGGCGGGGCTGGGCGGCGCGACGGCGGCGGGGCGGGGCGGCGACGAGGCGGCGTCGGGGCGCGGCGGCGCGACGGCGGCGGGGCGGGGCGCGCGGCGCGACGGCGATGGGCCGGCCGGGGCGCGGCGACGGCGCGGGGCGGGGCGGAACGGGGTCGCGGGGCGGGGCGACGGCGACGAGGCGGCGTCGGGGCGGCGTCGGGGGCGACGGCGATGGCGACGGGGCGACGGGGGCGACGGCGACGGCGACGGGGCGACGGGGACGGGGAAGGAGAGGGAGGCGTCGGGGCGGGGAAGAAGAACTGAACGAAAATTTCGCAAGTGTTAGTTTATATAGGAGGCGTATTAGTCCCGGTTTCAGCCACCAACCGGGACTAATGCTGCCCTTTAGTCCCGGTTGCTGCCGCCAACCGGGACCAAAGGCCCTGTGCTGGCGCGGGTGCGGTGGGATGTTTAGTCCCACCTCGCTAGCTGAGGGAGCTCGAGAGTGGTTTATAAGGGTTGCTGCTCCCACCCTCTCGAGCTCCTCTCAAATGCAGGCTTCTGGGCCTAACTCTGCGCGCTGCCCTGTGAGCTTGCTGGGCCTTATAGTACAAGTGGATCATGTGCTATAGGCCTTGCAGGCTCACTGGGCAGCGCCCAATTTTTTTTTCCTTTTTTGCTTTATTTATTTCTAAGTTGTTTTTTGCTGTATTTAGAGTTGCTTTATTTATTTTATTTTCTTTGTTTATTTCTAAGTTGTTTTTTGCTGTATTTAGAGTTGCTTTATTTATTTTACTTCCTTTATTTATTTTCTTTGTTGCTTTATTTATTTTATTTTGTTTACTTACAACAAAATACTTATTGTTGCTATTTATTTCTAAGTTGTTTTTTGCTGTATTTAGAGTTGCTTTATTTATTTTATCTTCTTTGTTTATTTCTAAGTTGTTTTTTGCTGTATTTAGAGTTGCTTTATTTATTTTACTTCCTTTATTTATTTTCTTTGTTGCTTTATTTATTTTATTTTGTTTATATTTACAACAAAATACTTATTGTTGCTATTTTTTTCAAGTTTTTTTGTTTTGTTTTCTGCATTATTTATTTTCTTTTGTTATTTGCTTTATTTTTTTAATTCTTTATGGTAAAACCAATTAAAAACTTTCTCTGTTAGTGCAAGTAGTATTGAAATTTGAATAGTACAAACGGACAATGGTATCATACTCGTTTGTTACAAAGTTGGCATGGTATCATCATAATAGTTGCGGAAAAAACTCTTCACTTTTTCTTCGCTTGTGTCATTTGCTTATTGCGCCGTAACCATGGATAATCTTCATCGTTTATCAGGATGCTTGGGTCAGCCTTGACTTTGAAGGGAGGAATTTCATGAAACTTTTCATAATCTTCAAACATGTCTGTCTTGCCCTCCACTCCCAGGATGTCCCTTTTTCCTGAAAGAACTATGTGGCGCTTTGGCTCATCGTATGATGTATTCGCTTCCTTATCTTTTCTTTTTCTCGGTCTGGTAGACATGTCCTTCACATAGATAACCTGTGCCACATCATTGGCTAGGACGAACGGTTCGTCAGTGTATCCAAGATTTTTCAGATCCACTGTTGTCATTCCGTACTGTGGGTCTACCTGTACCCCGCCTCCTGACAGATTGACCCATTTGCACTTAAACAAAGGGACCTTAAAATCATGTCCGTAGTCAAGTTCCCATATGTCCACTATGTAACCATAATGTGTGTCCTTTCCCCTCTCGGTTGTTGCATCAAAGCGGACACCGCTGTTTTGGTTGGTGCTCTTTTGATCTTGGACAATCGTGTAAAATGTATTCCCATTTATCTCGTATCCTTTGTAAATCAATACAGTCGAAGATGGTCACCTGGACAACAAGTACAACTCATCACAAACAGTGTTGTCACCTCTGAGACGTGTTTCCAACCAACTGCTGAAAGTCCTGATGTGTTCACGTGTAATCCAGTCGTCGCACTGCTCCGGGTGTTTGGAGCGCAGACTGTTCTTGTGTTCATCGACATACGGGGTCACCAATGTAGAGTTCTGTAGAACTGTGTAGTGTGCTTGAGACCAAGAATATCCGTCCCTGCATATTATTGAGTCCCATCCAAGCGTGCCTTTTCCAGTCAGTCTCCCCTCGTACCGCGATTTAGGGAGACCTATCTTATTAAGGCCAGGAATGAAGTCAACACAAAACCCGATGACATCCTCTGTTTGATGGCCCATGGAGATGCTTCCTTCTGGCCTTGCGCGGTTACGGACATATTTCTTTAGGACTCCCATGAACCTCTCAAAGGGGAACATATTGTGTAGAAATACGGGCCCCAGAATGACAATCTCGTCGACTAGATGAACTAGGACGTGTGTCATGATATTGAAGAAGGATGGTGGGAACACAAGCTCGAAACTGACAAGACATTGCGCCACATCACTCCTTAGCCTTGGAACGATTTCTGGATCGATCGCCTTCTGAGAGATTGCATTGAGGAATGCACATAGCTTCACAATGGCTAATCGGACGTTTTCCGGTAGAAGCCCCCTCAATGCAACCGGAAGCAGTTGCGTCATAATCACATGGCAGTCATGAGACTTTAGGTTCTGGAACTTTTTCTCTGCCATATTAATTATTCCCTTTATATTCGACGAGAAGCCAGTCGGAACCTTCATACTGAGAAGGCATTCAAAGAAGATTTCTTTCTCTTCTTTCGTAAGAGCATAGCTGGCAGGACCTTCATACTGCTTCGGAGGGATGCCGTCTTTTTCGTGCAAACGTTGCAGGTCCTCCCGTGCCTCAGCTGTATCTTTTGTCTTTCCATACACGCCCAAGAAGCCTAGCAGGTTCACGCAAAGGTTCTTCGTCACGTGCATCACGTCGATTGAAGAGCGGACCTCTAGGTCTTTCCAGTAGGGTAGGTCCCAAAATATAGATTTCTTCTTCCACATGGGTGCGTGTCCCTCATCGTCATTCGGAACAGCTAGTGCGCCGGGGCCCTTTCCAAAGATTACGTGTAAATCATTGACCATAGCAAGTACGTGATCACCGGTACGCATGGCGGGCTTCTTCCGGTGATCTGCCTCGCCTTTGAAATGCTTGCCTTTCTTTCGACATTGATGGTTGGTCAGAAGAAATCGACGATGGCCCAGGTACACATTCTTCCTGCACTTGTCCAGGTATATACTTTCAGTGTCATCTAAACAGTGCGTGCATGCATGGTATCCTTTGTTTGTCTGTCCTGAAAGGTTACTGAGAGTGGGCCAATCGTTGATGGTCACGAACAGCAACGCCTTTAGGTCAAATTCCTCCTGTTTGTGCTCATCCCACGCACGTACACCGTTTCCATTCCACAGCTTTAAAAGTTCTTCAACTAATGGCCTTAGGTACACATCAATGTCGTTGCCGGGTTGCTTAGGGCCTTGGATGAGAACTGGCATCATAATGAACTTCCGCTTCATGCACATCCAAGGAGGAAGGTTATACATACATAGAGTCACGGGCCAGGTGCTGTGATTGCTGCTCTGCTCCCCGAAAGGATTAATGCCATCCGCGCTTAAAGCAAACCATACGTTCCTTGCGTCCTTTGCAAACTCCTCCCAGTACTTTCTCTCGATTTTTCTCCATTGCGACCCGTCAGCGGGTGCTCTCAACTTCCCGTCTTTCTTACGGTCCTCACTGTGCCATCGCATCAACTTGGCATGCTCTCTGTTTCTAAACAAACGTTTCAACCGTGGTATTATAGGAGCATACCACATCACCTTCGCAGGAACCCTCTTCCTGGCGGGCTCGCCATCAACATCACCAGGGTCATCTCGTCTGATCTTATACCGCAATCCACCGCATACCGGGCATGCGTTCAGATCGTTGTATGCACCGCGGTAGAGGATGCAGTCATTAGGGCATGCATGTATCTTCTGCACCTCCAATCCTAGAGGGCATACGACCTTCTTTGCTGCGTATGTACTGTCGGGCAATTCGTTATCCTTCGGAAGCTTCTTCTTCAATATTTTCAGTAGCTTCTCAAATCCTTTGTCAGCCACAGCATTCTCTGCCTTCCACTGCAGCAATTCCAGTACGGTACCGAGCTTTGTGTTGCCATCTTCGCAATTGGGGTACAACCCTTTTTTTGTGATCCTCTAACATGCGATCGAACTTCAGCTTCTCCTTTTGACTTTCGCATTGTGTCCTTGCATCGACAATGACCCGGCGAAGATCATCATTTGGTTCCTCTTGATCTTCAGCAGCTTCACCCGTTGCAGCATCATTGGGCACATCGTCTGGTTCCTCTTGATCTTCACCAGCTCCCCCCATTGCAGCATCACCGTATTCAGGGGGCACATAGTTGTCATCGTACTCTTCTTCTTCGCCGTCTTCCATCATAACCCCTATTTCTCCGTGCCTCGTCCAAACATTATAGTGTGGCATGAAACCCTTGTAAAGCAGGTGGGCGTGAAGGATTTTCCGGTTAGAGTAAGACATCGTATTCACACATTTAGTGCATGGACAACACATAAAACCATTCTGCTTGTTTGCCTCTGCCGCATTTAGAAACTCACGCACGCCCTTAATGTACTCGGAGGTGTGTCTGTCACCATACATCCATTGCCGGTTCATCTGCGTGCATTTATATATAATTAAGTGTGTCAAAAACCATTACAGAACATCATAAATAGATAATTAAGTGACCAAATGGATAAAAGTTCATCATCACATTAAAACCAAAGTACATACATATATAGTTCTCATCTAACAACATATATCTCTCCATACACATCGAAACTATGTAAAACATTTCAACGCGAAAACAAATGCTATCATAATCGCAACCAAGGTAACAATTGATCCAACGGCATAATGATACCAAGCCTCGGTATGAATGGCATATTTTCTAATCTTTTTAATCTTCAACCGCATTGCATCCATCTTGATCTTGTGATCATCGACGACATCCGCAACATGCAACTCCAATATCATCTTCTCGTCCACAATTTTTTTTATTTTTTCCTTCAAGAATTTGTTTTCTTCTTCAACTAAATTTAACCTATCGACAATAGGGTCCATCTTGATCTTGTGATCATCGATAACTTCCGCAACATGCAACTCCAATTCCATCTTCTCCTCGTCCATTTTTTCCAATTTTTTCTTTAACGAAATGTTTTCCTCTTCAACTAAATTTAACCTCTCCACAAGAGGGTCGGTTGGAATTTCCGGTTCAACTACCTCCTAGACATAATAAAACATCTATGCATGTCAGGTTGGTCGGCATAACTATCATAAGCACTAAAACAAATAGTTATAAATTAAAGATAATATACCACATCCGAATCGTAGGCCGGACGAGGGCCCACGTGGGCGGATATCAAAACCATCGCACTATATAATAACTAGCAATAATAAACATAAGAAAATTAGACAAACATCTATCTAAAGCAATAATAAAAGTAAGAAAAGCATGGACATAACAAGAGGCTCACCACGGTGGTGCCGGTGACGAGATCGGCGGGGACGATCGACGGCGGCGAAGACGGGGACGGGACGTGACGGACCGCTGAACCTAGACAAATCTCGGAGAAAATAGAGCTTCGAGAGGAGAAAAGCTTAACTAGTGTGGCTCGGGCATTCCACCGAACACGTTGTGTGCATAGGAGGTGAGCTAGAGCACCACTAACCCCTCTCCCCCTCGGCCAGAAAAAAAAACAGAGCAGTGAGCTCTGCTCTTGAGTGAGGGGGTTTATATAGGCAACTCACTGGTCCCGGTTGGTGCTACAAACCGGGACTAAAGGGGTGCCTTTGGTCCCGGTTCATATCACCAACCGGGACCAATAGTGGTGGGCCAGGAGCAAGAGCCATTGGTCCCGGTTTTTAGCTCCAACCGGGACCAATAGGTCCAGACGAACCGGGACCAATGGTCCACGTGGCCCGGCCGGCCCCCTGGGCTAACGAACCGGGTCCAGTACCCCCATTGGTCCCGGTTCTAGATTGAACCGGAGCTAATGGGCTGGACCAATGCCCTGTTTTCTACTAGTGCTATATCATTATCTCACATCTAATTCTCTCAAAGGTGTGAGATAATATCTCACATCTACTCCCTTCGTTCCTAAATATTTGTCTTTTTAGATATTTCAAATGGACTACCAAATACAGATGTATATAGACATATTTTAGAGTGTAGATTCACTCATTTTGCTATGTATGTAGTCACTTGTTGAAATATCTAGAATGACAAATACTCCCTTCGTCCGAAAATACTTGTCATCAAAATGAATAAAAAGGGATGTATCTAGATGTATTTTAGTTCTAGATACATCTCTTTTTGTCCATTTTGATGACAAGTATTTTCGGAGGGAGTATTTAGGAACGGAGGGAGTAGATGTGAAATAGCAAACCTGATGTGGAAGAGTAGGATGGAAAAATATGAAGAGGGATGGGCCCCACCACTATGTAATTTGCACATAAACATCCTTTGTGTCTAGGATTATCGCTTAGACACCAGTGGCACCACACGGGCCAGAGACCTGCATGCGTCATGCACATTAGCGTCTCTGTTGTTACCATTGTGGTAATCGCACGAAGAGATATTACCAAATCTCATGGCTTCTGGGCTAGAGTTTGGGGAGAAGTGTGGGCGACATATTCACCACACACGTTTCCTTCTTTTTTGAGCATCAGTACAGACGCAAGCGCTCATATACACGCGCATACACTCACCCCTATGAACGCACACACGCACACCCTACCCCTATGAGCACCTCCGAGAGACTGAGCCGGCATATCATCTTGAGATTTACGAAGTCACCGTAGGCACCTCGTCGTCGGCGGGAACGTCTCCTCCCACTGAAAGCGCATCGCCGGAAATTCTGAAATAAATCCAGAAATAATGCGAGCACCAGGATTTGAACCCTGGTGGGTTGGGGATACCACTGTCCACCTAACCATCTCAATCACAGGTTGGTTCGCCCACACACGTTCCCTGAAACTTGGTTGTCTGCGATTAGGTAGTCCTAGAATACCGTCGTATCGGAGAGCATCTAGAATCATACTAGGCTATTCTGAACTCCCATTTGTTCACGGATGCACCCAAACAGTGTCCACACACATGCCCATGGAAATCATATTTGTCCATGCATGCAATGTTCACCATCCATTTGTCTAGCAATTTGGGTACAAAGAGACATCATTTGCGGGGAAGAAAGAGAGGGAGGAGAGAAAGAGAAAAAAGAGAGAAAGTTGTCCGGGTGTTGCAGGTCGTCCGGATAAGTCCGGGCACCCCCATTTCCACATGACATATGGGCTGAGTTTAGGGTTTGTGAACAACCTAAACATACGGGGATGATTTGAGGTCCTCCGCTGAAGAGTTTTTTCTATCTCTCTCTCTCTTTGTCTTGTCTGGGTACTGTCGAGATGTGCCCGGACATAAGATGACGGTTTGGAGGGTCTGGTTGCAGATGCTCTCATCTTTCCTCTTAAAAAACAGACATTTGTCGGGATTTGCCTGGAGAGATATGAGGACCGTTTGGAAGGTCCGGCTAGAGATGTTCTCATTTTCCTCTTTAAAAATAGATATTCAGGCCGTGGTGGTCCAGTAGGTGGTATTTTTTTCTTTTGTTTTGTTTTTTTGCTTTAATTATTTTCTTTCATTTCAACTTACAGTTTTTCAGTGATTCTTTCTGCTTTTAGGTCACAAAAATTATAAACTTTCTGTTAGTGCAATTAATTTTCAAATTTGAATAGTTTAAATTTGATTTTTTTGATATTTGTTCGAATCACTAGTTTGTGAATAACTTTACTATAAAAATAGATTTTTGATTGATTCTTTTTCTTGCTATTTAATATTACTGTTTGTATCATTATACTCAATTTGGTAATTTTTGGTTATTTTAAATATTTGTTTTAATCAAAAACAGATTTTATTATTTTCGTTTGCTATTAAATGACCCTGAAAGTGAAAAGCACTACAAATGAACTCTGAAAAGGTTGAAAGTTGGCATGGCATCATCATTTCACCCACATAGCATGTGATAAAAAGTTGAGAGGGTTACCGCAAAAACTGGTTGCACTTCGTGTACAAAACGACCAATCTCTTTCGAAATATTAGGCTTTCGGATGAAAACTCATCTATTACAAAGGGATTTCATTTTATTGAATTTATTTGAACTCCACAGTTTTGTGTGTTCAAAATCCGCCATTCAAAGCCATATCATCAATTTTCAACCCTTTCTGACTTCATTTGGTATTTTTCATGCATTTACTGATTTTTTGAGATAAATGACCCTAAAATTGAAAAGCACTTCAGATCAACTCTGAAGAGGTTGAAAGTTGGCATGGTATCATCATTTCACCCACATAGCATGTGCTAAAAAGTTGAGAGCGTTACGGCAAAAACTGGATGCACTTCATGTACAAAATGGACAATCTCTTCGGAATTATCAGGGTTTTGGACGAAAACTCATCTGTTACAAAGGAATTTCATTTTTTGAACTTATTTGAATTGCACACTTTTTGTGTGTTCAAAATGCACCATTCAAAGCCACATCATGAATTTTCAACCCTTTCTGACTTCATTTGGTATTTTTTTCATGCATTTATTGATTTTTTGAGCCAAATGACCCTGAAATTGAAAAGCACTTGAAATGAACTATGAAGAGGTTGAATGCTGGCATGGTATCATCATTTCACCCACATAGCATGTGCTAAAAATTTGAGAGGGTCACGACGAATACTGAATGCACTTCATGTACAAAATGGACAATCTCTTTCGAAGTACCAGGATTTTCGACGAAAACTCATCTGTTACAAAGGGATTTCATTTTTTTGAACTTATTTGAACTCCACACTTTTTGTGTGTTGAAAATGCACCATTCAAAGCCACATCACCAATTCTCAACCCTTTCTGACTTCATTTGATATATATTTTTCAAGCATTTACTAATTTTTTTGAGCTAAATGACCCTGAAATTGACAAGCAATTCAAATGAACTCCGAAGAGGTTGAAAGTTAGAATGGTATCATCATTTCACCCACATAGCATGTGCTATAAAGTTGAGTGTGTTACGGCAAAAACTGGATGCACTTGATGTACAAAATGGACAATCTCTTTCAAAGTATCAAGGTTTCGGACGAAAACTCATCTGTTACAAAGGGACTTCATTTTTTGAACTTATTTGAAATCCACACTTTTTGTGTGTTAAAAATGTACCATTCAAAACCACATCATCAGTTTTCAACCATTTCTGACTTCATTTGGTATTTTTCATCCATTTACTGATTTTTTTTAGCTAAATGACCCTAAAATTGAAAAGCACTTCAAATGAACTCTGAAGAGGTTGAAAGTTGGCATGGTATCATCATTTCAACCACATAGCATTTGCTAAAAAGTTGAGAGGGTTACGGCAAAAACTGGATGCACTTCATGTACAAAATGGACAATCTCTTTCGAAGTATTAGGGTTTGGACGAAAACTCACCTGTTACAAAGGGATTTCATTTTTTGAACTTATTTGAATTTCAAACTTTTTGTGTGTTCAAAATGCACCATTGAAAGCCACATCATGAATTTTCAACCCTTTCTGACTTCATTTAGTATTTTTTGAAGCATTTACTGATTTTTTTGAGCTGAATTACCCTGAAATTTAAAATCACTTGAAATGAACTCTAAAGAGGTTGAATGATGGCATGGTATCATCATTTCACCCACATAGCATGTGCTAAAAAGTTGAGAGGGTGACGGGAAATACTGGATGCACTTCATGTACAAAATGGACAATCTCTTTCGAAGTACCAGGGTTTTGGACGAAAACTCATCTGTTATGAAAGGGATTTCATTGTTTTTGAACTTATTTCAACTCCACACTTTTTTTGTGTTCAAATTGCACCATTCAAAGCCACATCATCAATTTTCAACCCTTTCTGACTTCATTTGGTATTTTTCATGCATTTACTGATTTTTTTGAGCTAAATGACCCTGAAATTGAAAAACATTTCAAGTGAACTCTGAAGAGGTTGAAAGTTGGCATGGTATCATCATTTCACCCACATAGAATGTGCTAAAAAGTTGAGAGGGTTACGGCAAAAACTGGATGCACTTCATGTACAAAATGGACAATCTCTTTCGAAGTATCAGGGTTTTGGACGAAAACTCGTCTGTTACAAAGGATTTCCCTTTTTTGAACTTATTTTAACTCCACACTTTTTGTGTGTACAAAATGCACCGTTCAAAGCCACATCATCAAGTTTCAACCCTTTTCGACTTCATTTTGTATTTTTCATGCATTTACTGATTTTTTTGAGCTAAATGACCTTGAAATTGAAAAGCACTTCAAATGAACTCTGAAGAGGTTGAAAGTTGGCATGGTATCATCATTTCACCCACATAGCATGTTCTAAATCCAAAGTACATACATAGTTCTCATTAAACAACATATAGCTCTCCAGAGCATCTAATTAAACCATACATTGAATCTATGTAAAACATTTCAATGCAACAACAAATGTGATCATAATCGCAACTAAGGTAACAATTGATCCAATAGCATAATGATACCAAGCCTCAGTATGGATGGCATATTTTCTAATCTTTCTAATCTTCAAGCGCATTGCATCCATCTTGATCTTGTGATCATCGACGACTTCCGCAACATGCAACTCCAATTCCATCTTCTCCTCCTCAGTTTTTTTTTCAATTTTTTATTCAAGTAAATGTTTTCCTTTTCAACTAAATTGAACCTCTCCACAAAAGGGTCCATCTTGATCTTGTGATCATCGACGACTTCTCCAACATGCAACTCCAGTTCCATCTTCTCCTCCTAAGTTTTTTTCCAATTTTTTCTTCAAGTCCCTGTTTTCCTTTTCGACTAAATTTAACCTCTCCACAAGGGGGTCGATTGGAATTTCCGGTTCACATACCTCCTAGATAAAACATCGATGTCACATTGGTCGGCATATATCATAGCACTAACACAAATAGTTATGAGATAATATACCACATCCGAATCATAGACAGGACGAGGCCCGACGTGGGTGGATACCAAAACCATCGCACTATATAATAACAAACAATAATAAAAGTAAGAAAATTATACAAATATATTTCTAAATCATACAAGTAAGATTTTTTTAGAAAGAAGATAAGAACAAGAGGCTCACCACGGTGGTGCCGGCGACAAGATCGGCGCGGGCGAATAACGGTGGTGAGGACAGGGACAGGACAGGAGGGACCGACAAACGTAGACAAATCTTGAGGAAAATGGAGATTGGACAAGGAGCTTCGAGAGGAGAAAGCTTAAGTAGTGTGGCTCGGGCATTTCATCGAACACCTCATGTGCATAGGAGGTGAGCTAGAGCACCACAAAACTCTCCCCTCGCTGGCCAGAAAAAACAGAGCAGTGGAGTGGTCTGCTCGCGGGGGAGGGGGTATATATATAGGCACCTCATTGGGCCCGGTTCGTGGCTGAAACCGGGACCAAAAGCCCCCCTTTGGTCCCATTCCAGCCACGAACCGGGACTAATGGTTGTGGGCGAGGAGGGAGGCCCATTGGTCCCGGTTCATGTATGGAACCGGGACCAAAGGGGACAGGTGAACCGGGACCAATGCCCTACGAGGCCCGGCCAGCCCCCTGGGCTCACAAACCAGGACCTATGCCCCCATGGGTCTCGGTTCGTGACTGAACCGGGACTAATGGGCTGGTCAGGCCTGTACCAAAGCCCAGTTTTCTACTAGTGTACGGATCTCGGGGAATTTAAGAAACGACGAAGGGCCAGAAACGGGGGACACGAAACATAAGAGAACAAAGAGGGAGATCCAATCCAGGAGGGGTTCTCGCCCCTCCGCCGACATGGAGGCCATTGACCAGAGGGGAAACCCTCCTCCCAGCTAGGGGGGATACCAAGGAAGAAGCAAAAGGACGAGGACTCTCTCCCCCTCTCTCCAAGTGGCGCTGGAGTGCCGCCGGGGCTAGGATCATGACGGCGATCTACATCAACAACCTTGCTATCGTCAACACCAACTTTCTCCCCTCTATGCAGCGGTGTAACACCTTTTCTCCCAGCTGTAATCTCTGCTTAAACATAGTGCTCAACACTATATATTATTTCCCAATGATATGTGGTTATCCTATGATGTTTGAGTAGATCTGTTTTGTCCTATGGGCCAATCATGATCGTGGTTGGTATGAGTTGTATATTTTATTATGATGCTTGCCCTTCGTCTCGTGCAAACGTGAGGGGTCCCCACTGTAGGGTGTTGCAATATGTTCATGGTTCTCTTATAGTGGGTGGCGTGAGTGACAGAAGGACATACCAGAGTAAGGGGGTTATGGCGTATGGGAGTAAAGAGGACTTGATACTTAAGGCTATGGTTGGGTTTTTGCTTAATTATCTTTAGTAATTGCGGAAGCTTGCTAGAGTTCCAATCATAAGTGCATATGATCCAAGTATGGAAAGTGTGTTAGCTCGTGCCTCTCCCTTATATAAAATTGCAATAATGATTATTGATCTAGCTATCAATTGCCTAGGGACAAATCTTTCTTCTGCGTTACAAAAAGCTTGCTACTACACCACTAAGTTTATTTTCTTGCATAGTACTCGTAGTTTTATTCTCGCTAAGTATTCTAGTTTCATTCCTATGTTAGGTAAAGCAAACGTTAAGTGTGTGTAGAGTTGTGTAGGTGGTCGATAGAACTTGAGGGAATATTTGTTCTACCTTTAGCTCCTCCTTGGGTTCGACACTCTTACTTATCACAAAAGGCTACAGACGATCCCCTACACTTGTGGGTTATCATCAGTCCTGCTAGGTAGGGCCAAAGATAATGGCCAGGTAGGTGGACCCGTCCCTCATCTAGTTGACGGGGGCGACTCTATTTGAAATATGCTGATGACACTATCATATTCATGGGACCCGACCTCGGAAATGCTAGAAATATGAAACTGATCCTTTGCCTCCTTGAACAATTGTCAGGTCTAAAAATAAATTTTCACAAGAGTGAATTGTTCTGCTTTGGACGAGCTAAAGAGGAACAAGATTCATATAAACAATTGTTTGGTTGTGAAATGGGTTCCTTGCCATTTAGTTACCTAGGGATTCTAATTGACCATCCTAGACTTTCCAATAAAGAATGGAAATGTATTGATGATCGATTCAGAAAAAACCCAAGCTGCTGGAAGGGAAAGCTTATGTCCTACGGTGGTCGGCTCGTGTTAATGAATTCTGTATTAACTAGTGTGCACATGTTCGTTCTATCTTTCTTCGAAGTGCCTGTAGGGGTACGGAAAAGGTTAGATTTCTATCGATCCCGCTTTTTCTGGCAAAGTGATGAGGTTAACAAGAAATATAGATTAACCAGGTGGGATATTATTTGCAGACCCAAAGACCAAGATGGTCTAGAGATTGAGAACTTGGAAATTAAAAACAAATGCCTACTTAGCAAATTGATATATAGGTCATATAGTGAGTCCGATGGAATGTGGGCACAGATTCTACGTAACAAATACCTCCAGGCTAAATCCTAGCCCAGGTCACCGTATGGCCCAACAACTGGCTGTTTTGGAAGGGGCTGGTGAGAACGAAAGGCACTTTTTCCGTAGGGTGAAATTGGTTATTGGAGACGATAGAACTACCAGATTCTGGAAGGATACTTGGTTAGGAGACTTGCCTCTAGCACTCCAGCATCCCACGTTATATAAATTGTAACACGTAAGGAGTCTTACATTACTACAGTATTACAATCATCTCCATTGAATATTCAATTCAGGAGGTCCCTTGTGGGGGAACGCTGGAGCTCCTAGTAACAGCTGGTGCGAAGGTTGATGGATATTCAACTTTCGGATCAGCCAGACAAGATTAAATGGAAGTTAACTAAGAATGGCGTGTTTACGATGAAATCTATATATCCAGATTTAATTAATTCTGGCCAAATCCCGAGATCAATTCATATTTGGAAAATTAAAGTGCCGCTGAGAATCAATATATTCATATGGTTTGTCCACAAGAAAATGATTCTCACTGAAGATAAGCTTTTGAGGCGGAGATGGGTCGGCAGCCCGTGATGTTGTTTTTTAACAGGATGAAACAATACAACATCTCTTCATTGACTGCCCCTAGACAAGCTTCTCTCGCACACGATTTATATAGGCTTTAACATTAACCCTCCAATTAGCATCGATATTTTGTTTGAGACATGGCTAACTGGTGTGCAGCCAAGTACTGCGGGATGTATTCAGATAGGAATATGCACATTACTCTGGGTTATATGAAACTGCAGAAATTATATGATCTTTAATAAAAAAAATTGTAGGTTATCTTCAAAGCTATTGCTTGGATCCGTACGTGATCGTTACTCTCTCATACGGACTGCAGGGAGCTTTTGGTTACTGAGTGCAACCGATGAGAGATGGTAGCACGGGATATCTACAATCGGTTTGGATGACGGTCACTAATGGGATAGGTGTTTAGTCATCTAGTCCTATCTTTCGCCCGCTGTGACCTTTTTTTGTTCAGTTTTTCAAATTTATTTCTGCTCCTTTTGTTTGCTGTATCAGATTACAAACTTTGTTTTACTTTAGTTCGGTATTAATAAATAGGCCGCATGCATCGTTCTGATGCACAGACCGGGGATGCCCTGCTTTTCAAAAAAAAAATCTCGTTTCATTAATAACTTACTATGCATGTTGTTCCTCGTCCAAAAAAAAACTTTTAACATTCTATCTATACAAGTACTAGTCTAGTTCTGATACTATGTATGGTTAAGGAATCAATCTTCTCATCAACAATTTGTTATGCTTCATTGTTGGTAAACCATTCCTTCCATGATTTGACCGCTACAGGCACGTCGACCCTATGGTGCTACGGCGCTTAATTAGCTGAAGCTTTCTCTGGAGTGCACGTTTGTGTGGGTTGCTGCCTTACTTGATGCTGCTTGATCGGTCCGTGTGAAATCTGCATTCGCATTGCAATGGTGTGGCGGTGCATCTCCCAGTTCAGTTTGGTTTGGTTTGCTTTGGCTTGGCTTGATTTGCTTTGGTTTCGTTTGGCTTGATTCGATTTCTTTGGCCATCATTGCTCGACGAAGCCATGAATGACCTCAAATTAAGTATGCATCAACTTCTTCTATAGATGATGTACGGTACACGCTTTCAACTAGAGACAAATAAATAAGAGAGGGCATTCAGCTTGGCTGGCATGTGCACCCTGCCTGCTCCTGCTGTAGCTCTCCATTTTTGTGTTGTGGTGTGTGATTTGTCAGCTATGGACTAATTATTGTAATGCAAAACAATTACTCCGACTTGTATGCAAATGATGATTTGTGTGTGTGATATATAAACTGCGGCTTTATGTTTTGTTTTGCGTTGATCATATTAAGGACAGTATAACCGCACCTAATGTGAGTCTTCTCACGCCATCAGCTTTCTTGGCCGTCCATTGTCCCGATCAAGTCATTTCTGTTCGTCGGATGCAACTGGGTCAGCTGTCCTAGGGGCAGCTACTCCCGTGGCTTTTTTGGAGCCCTGTAGTTAACTGGGCCAGTTTCCCCTACTGAGCCCAAGGCAACGACCGGCCTAAGCGTTACCCGAGAAAGGCCTAAACTGCTCCTCCGGTGAAACGTTGCACGAGAAAAAGGCCGATCAATCGCTGTCCCTGCCCAAAGAAAATTGCTGGACAAGAGAGAGCCGAGGGTGAAACCGTGAAGGGGATCCGTCGGCCGCCCCGAGAGAGAAAGAGGAGGATTTGTCCATTGGTCTATGATATGAGGGAGAGAGGAAGCGACCCAGCCGCCGCGGACGTTGTAGGCCAAAGGCATGGCTGCTCGTTCGCTTGAAACTGCTCCACTCAAATTAAAAGGACGCATTCATTCTTCAGTTTCTCTTCAGGCATTAATGGCGGCTGATGTGGTGTGCCCATCGTTTCCCCTGCCTCGCTACAGGTACATGTATATATGCATATGCTTACTCCCCTACGGCACAACATCCATTGGCATGGTGCCTGGCTAGGTTCTTATGTTTTTCTTTCCTGACTATGTATAGTTCCTTCTTCCACCATACAGTTACAGTTCTCATATCCTCTCAATTAAAAATTTGTACAAGTGTTGATCATACTGGTCGTGGTCGATGGATTTGGTCAGATCTTGTAGACTGATACTCGCATTTTTTTTACTTCGGAAATTCTTCAGCTCATATTATCCGGATAGGTAATTACTTCAACTGTACCGCCCTGCGATTGTTTAGATTATATGTATTTATGTGTTTTTCGCATCATGGTGCTATTTTCTATTGTATGACATTTGTGCATAACTTTTCAGACAATTTATTTGGATAAGACTAGAAGAGAATTCATGCAATTTTTAATTATAGGAGAAATTGATAATGTGTTGTTCATAGTCAGACCAAGCTGGCACTATTGATGCATTAATTCACAAGAAGGCCCTTTCAAATGGAATCCTTTGCAAGAGTTTGTTGGTTGGATCTATCACTATTGCTACCATTGTTAAACTGTTCAATATATTGTCCATTTTAGGTGGCTGGTCTTCATACAATTTCGCACTCTGTGTTGTCTTAGTGTAACCCAGAAAAACTGCTGAAAAAGGTTTGTTCATAAACTTTATACACATTATAGCATCTTAGGTTGGCAATTACTTCAGACTCTTCATTTGATCTCCCAGCTAATATTTAGATTTCTATTTGTACTTCTACTTTCAAGAAATAAAAGATGTGCTTATTCCATCATAATACACCACAACTTGTAATGTAAAACTTGTAGAGTTTTAAATCAATGTTACTGTCGCTTATTCCACTCCACCTTTGAAGATTGACTGCACCCCTGTAAATTAGATAGTTGAGGTATAGCATCTTGTATTCACAATAAAAAATGGATGCATTTTTTCCTAATGTTATAAACACAACTTCTATTGGTTAATTTCTGTCATTATGTCTTATGTCTCGAGGCCACGATCAATATGTGGAGAGTGGTATGTAATCATTGTTTTTTGGTTCACTCTTTTGAATAAAAAACTAAAAACTGACTCAGAAAAACTAATTTCTAATTGCTCTTTCCTTGACAAGTGTGCATTGAAAGGTCTCATGCGGCTATACCCCGTAAAGAATTGTGACAACCCTACAAGGCTTGCTGTGAGTTGCTGTAGCAGTTTGTATGCAACCATGTAGTCTAATTTGTTTCTTAATCTTGGTAGTCTGTCCACCCAATTTGTCCGCGTATTATAGTGAAATCTTCTCAGAGTTAAGTTGCCCAGAAAACACATCATTTTATATGAGATTTTCTGTAGTTCAATGCCTTCACTCCAATCCAATTTTTTGCATGCTAAGTTGTACTTCATCTATTCAAGTTTTTATTTCAAGGTGCGTAGTTTGTTCAATTCGGCGTGCCTATATTGCGAAAAATTGCAGGATGAAATTTGACATGCTCTGGCTGAAGCTAAAACATTGAAACCAATATTATTAGTGAAACATGCCAAAGCTCATGTGTAGCAATATGGCACATGTTAAGTTTTGTGTTGTGGGTGCATGTCGCCACATTCTGAGCTCCAAAGATGGAGTCTCCGGAAGTGATAGCTTGGAAGGAAGGAGTTATGGCGTCGTTCTGTTTCTAGCTACGAGTGGTCGCCGGGAGTGATTGAGCTGTTGTTGTCGAGGATTTGAAAATGGATAGATCAGCATATCTTCAACTGCAATGGTGATTACAAAAATAAGAAAACAAGACAATTCAGGCAGTACCAGGCTAAGGGTTGTGAAGATTAATAGAAAATGTAATGAAGCTGCCTAGATTCTGGTTTAGTAGAGGCTAGAGACGTATCCAGTGTGGTGCGTTGCAAATCTTTGGCCTACGTGTTGAGAGTGACATCACACGGTTGTAATGCTACCTCTTAGCCTTGATCAATATACACCATTTTTATTATCAGTTTTGAAATCTACATACATTTCATCTTATACTTAAAATTATTTGTTATTTAGACATATTTATCATACAATATGTTATGTTGTATTATCCTCCAAAGAACAAGAGTCATATTATCCTCCTAAAAAGTACCGTGCTACATTTTGTTGATATAAATAGTTTAATTCAATATTTTTTACTGGACTCCAAACAACTTAATCCGTATTTTAACTTTCATGTTTCATATAATCATATAAGTTCAACACTTTCTACCACTCCGAAAGAATAGAGGGGCGTGGTAACGCTCACCACCGTGATTCATGAGCCAAAAGAGGCCACAATATGTTGAAAACATGTATCCATCAACTATCCTAATTCAGTACACATACATTTGAGACATCCTTAGCCAAAGAGGCCACGATCCATCGCAAAACATGTATCAACCGTCCTAATTCAAAGATACACTTGAAACCCAAGCTCAAACCAAGTCTATTTGACCTGATAAGAAAGAAAAATGCTCAACACACTACTTTCTTGATATCATATCAGGTTCTTCAAAGCATTCCAAACCAATATATCCAATTACTTTATATCCCTAATAACTAAGAGACAAAATTGACGGGCGCAGCAACGCGCGCCTTCAACGATCTAGTAAGCTTGTAAAATTTGTACCGTTTTCTCTTGACTGGTTGTTGCTGGAAACCTCCTTTTTACTAGCTAGAATTAGACTTACTAGATAATATGTAGGCCACAAGTGGTTAACTGATTAATGCAGTCCTATTGGCTCGGAGAGCAGTTTTTTATAGGATGAGCTAGAGGTACCTCCTATCATAGCCGTTCAATCTAGACTTCGGTACATCTGGATGTGTGCATATAATTAAAGAATCAGCAGCTGGGCAGGCACTCAACGCTTAATAATCTGTCAGTGGATGGAGACCCGTGATAGAGACTGGCATGTAAGGCTACAGTTTCTGTCAATATGCATTGTCATAGCTACAGTTCTGCACAAATAAAAAACACTCTCTCTCCTCTTCGGTGGATGACGTGCTCTCATACTATTTAACTTGCTGGCTATCTACAAGAAGGAATCTTTCCTCACAAAAAGCTCTGTCTTTCCTCGTATATAAACAAAATCTACATCCACACGCGCAAGCTCTCTTTCATATGTTCTTTCTCACTTTCGTAAATAAAGCTTCCTTTTAAAATAAATCTTTTAAGAGATTCTCTATCTCTCCACCTTCTCTATAAATCATTTAAGAGCTTCTCTATCTCTCCACCTTCATATTTTGTAAAGATATTTTTCTCTCTTTGAGACTCCCAGGTAGGCATTTTCTCTCAAACAAATTTTCTCAGTGATTTTTTTCTCGCTCATACCTGCTACCTCTAGCTCTCTCATTCACTTTTCCCATAGGGGCGCCATACTTTTCTATTAGTTGTTCCACTCTTTCTCTCTCTTTCACAGTCACATGACACTAGTAGATAAAAGGTCATCAGACCCGGTTCGTTTGGGCCTTTAGCCCCGGTTCCTGAACCGGGACAAGAGGGTCGGTACTAATGCTCTGACCCTTTAGTCCCGGTTCAATCCAGAACTGGGGCAGATGGGTGTCCACGTGGCCTGTGCGCCGAGCCCAGGCAGGAGGGGCTTTGGTCCCGGTTGATGGTACCAACCGGGACCAAAAGGCATCCACGCGTCAGCATTTCTGTGGCTGTGGTTTTTGTTTTTTTTTTGAAAGGGGAGGGGGGTTGGAGGTTTTGGGGGGTTAATTTAGGTGTTTCATATTGTGTTAGCTAGCTAATTAATAGAGAGAAGTGTCCTCTCTTATGTCCGTGCTTGGTCGACGCTACGTACTACACATACGTATAGAGAGGACTAGACACGCTAGCTAGCTATCTAGCTACTAAAGCAAACGAAGGAAACAGAAGATCGTATAATCAACATATATATATGCATACAGAGAGAAGTAATATCGACCACCTCTCCTTCTCCGAGAGATTGGTCGAACAAAAATTCTCGTATATCTATCCGACACTACCGGGTACATATATACAATAATTATCTCTTACAAATATAATCTCCTATCATATGGATGCATGGTCCACATAGTATTCTCCGTCTTCAGCGATCACGTGTTCAAGGAAGAATGCCGCCAATTCCTCTTGAATTGCTCGCAGACGATCTGGTGTTACGAGTTCATCCCGCATCCGAAACATCTAATTTGAAGTAGGGGGTCAATACATGAAATGATGCTATAAATTTGTGAATATTATTGATTGCTTACGCACTTCAAATTGTGCTTCAGAGTAGCCCCGCTCACAGGTCGTGTGGCGGATGGACTCGCAAATGTAGTATCCACAGTAATCATTCCTTGGTTCCTGCCACAACCACTTTACAAGAAATAGAGGTCAATCAAACTGATAAGCAAGAATGCCAAATTGGTATTGATGAAACTAGCGCTTGAATCAAGATATAGGAGATGCGCGCGCGGAACATGCTACTATATAGTACTTACTTTTGGGTATCTAAATTCTAGCTTCTTCGGCAGTCCCGGAGCTTTTTTGGTGAATTTTCTCCAAACCCTGCCAGGCAAAGAAAACAATTAGTTGATATCAGAAATGAAGTTGCTGGTATATATGCATGGTGGATAATATTGATCGATTTAACTTACCTGACGAGCATTTGAGTCATGTCCGCATACTCCTCGGGATCTTTACGTTTAGAGTCCAAGACAGTTACTACTCCCTTCTCAAGCTTAATCTCTAAGAGAATATAATGGAAGATGCACACGCATGCATGAACTCATCAATTACATCACTATAACCTTGACTGATATATAAGGGAAACCAAATATGCACAAGACAGTAACACTCACTTGAAGTT
>LR738716.1:310976244-311000837 GCA_902687465.1 Secale cereale
TTTGACACTAGCTAGGCAACCTCTCTCGACCCCTCGACCCCGACTGCTAGGCGATCCACAACCCTAGACCCCCTCATGTCACATTTTGTCGAGTGTCAAAGGATTCAACAAAACCAATACTTCATCATTAGGCGAAAGTAACAGTAGCATGATGGTACGAAGCTCTCCAAAGTTATTTTGGAACGGAGTACCAGATAGGATAATTCGTAACAAAAGACGGATTATTCTATCAGGAACTCCGTTCCAGAATATCTTTGCATAACTTTGTACCAAAATGCCCCGGTTACTTCTGGCAAATGATGAAGTCATGGAATTCTTCAATACTTTGACCCCCGACTGCTCGGCGATCCACAACCCTAGACCCCCGACTGCTAGGCAACCTCTCGACCCCTTGACCTTCGGCCTCTCGGTCCCTTGACGACCCTCGACCCCTCGACCTTCGGCCTCTCGGTCCCTCGACGACCCTCGACCCCGGCCCCCCCTAATGTTGAAGTTATCGGGGAGGGTGTATATCGACATAGACATATCCGATAAAAAAAGAGGAAGAAGAAGAAAAAAGGAACCGCTAGAGGAGAAGATCGAAGAAAAAAAAAGAAAAAAAAGGAGAAGAAGAAAGGAATAGAGGAGAAGAAGAGAAAATTTCTCTTCTTCTCCTCTATCCTTTCTTCTTCTCCTCTTTTTTTCTTTTTTTTCTTCTTCTTATTTATTTCTCCTCTTCTTCCTCTCCTCTTCTTCTTTCTTTCCTCTTTCTTATTTTCTTCTTTCCTATCCTTCTTTTTCTAAATTTGTAACTTTTGCATATATAAAACTTTCCATATATATTTAGCATATATAAACAAAAAACTATATAGCCACATACACATATATATACATCACATATATACAGCAACTTCCTAAGAAAAAATATATTTATATACACATACATATATATTTAACATATATATTTAGCAAATTCCTAAGAAAAAAAAGATATACACATACATATAAATACAGCAACTATATATACAGCAACTATATATACTGCAATTTATATAAACATAAAAAAAAAATACACATATATACATATATACGCAGCAACTATATATATATACAGCAATATTAAACATAAAAAAAGGGAGCCCCTCACATCGGCGGGGCTGGGTGATAGAGGCAAAGGTGTCCCGTCTTTCGATGAGATAGTGGCTATCGTTTGGATGAAGTCGACTTTGACGATCCGACTACAAACGTGCGTGGACGTCGCGCCTTAGCAATCGCTAAACCAACTCCGAGAGGTTATCGACCACGCCGGAGCACGATCAACCTGACCACGAAGGTCTGTTTCCTGCAGGCAAACGAAGAACAAGCAAGAAACTAAGATTGCAATCTGGGTATTGCGAATATAAGAGGAAAGCTTTATTGATCAAGGTGGGGTTCTGTGACGCCTTTGTCTGGTCGTTGAACACAAACGAAGTACGCGAAGTTGCAGCTATGGCGAACTTTTAATCTAAACAAAACCCAAAGTCTAAACGACGCCCTAAGGGCTGTATATATGAGGGAAAGAGGGTGGAATTTCGTGGCCCTTGGTGGAGGGGTCCGAAACCAACCCTAACTCTTGTTTCCCCACACATACGGACTCTAAAAACAGCCTATACTCAAGTATTTCGAAATTACATGGGCCTGGCCCAATAATAAGGTGACGCAGCACCTATAATAGCCTCTGGACGAAATTTATGAAGTGGCATCTTGTATATTTCGTCCAAGGCTTCCCGCACTCATTATGGTGGCTTCAAAGTCCTGAAATCATCAATTGAAACTCCATTCTTGTTCCCCTTGCGCACGCCATCATCTCCATGCTTGATCTTGCTCCAATGTTCATCCTTCTTGTCCAAGCTAGGCCCTTCATTTGTAAGCAAGACAAATGTATCCAATTTAGGCAGCATCATATTCTCATGAACATTAGATTCATTACCAAGAAACGAAAGTACCTGGAAATTTAATTGGCGTGCGCGAGCTCTAGTAATTGGTCCTGTATATGTGTCAGTTGGACCTGTGGGTGTAACCTTGTTAGTGATGTCCTCATCATCCTCCCCTTCTTGAATTGAAGTCGTCCTCGACGGAAGCTCATCTTCCTCATCATAGTCACTAGCGGATTCATATCCACCATCCTCAGTAGCAATCATCACACGCTGAGATTTGCAATCTCTCGCAAAATGTCCTCTTCCCTTACAACGACGACAAATAATATCACTGGTGTGCGCTGTCGATGCCATGGAAGAAGAAGAACTCTGTGCAGGCCCAATAGGTGTGCTCTTGGCAGATAATGGTGGTTGTGCCTGCTTCCTTGTATCATGGCTGGAGGTAACAGCTGATGGAGGTGTCGGTGCAGTAGAATGTGAGGAAGTAGAGGATGCACGCGGTGTCCATGATGAAGGTCGTCCTGCAGAAAAGTTAGTCCGCGCCAATGCCTGTCGATCCTGCACTTCACGTTCAGCTTTACAAGCAAGATGGAATAAACGAGTGATAGTAGTATAATCCTTATACTCTAGAATGGTCTGAATCTCTCTATTTAATCCACCCATAAAACGTGCAAGCATAGCTTCATTCTCCTCAACAATACCACATCTAATCAGGCCAGTTTGTAATTGCTGATAATATTCTTCTACAGAATTTTTTCCTTGTCTTAAGCGCTGCAGTTTTTGAAGTAATTCACGTTGATAATATGGTGGAACCCAACGAGTACGCATAGCAGTTTTCAAAGCAGTCCAAGTAGCTGGAATAGGATATAATCTACAATGTTCAGACAACCAAACACATGCAAAACCAGTGAAAGCACAAACAGCAGCAGGAACACGTCTCTCCTCGGGATAGTTTAAACATGTAAAACGTTGTTCAGTTTGTAACTCCCAAGTAAGATATATATCAGGAACATATCTACCCTCAAATGGTGGAATATTCAATTTCAGTTTAGGAAGATGGTCATGTACCTCAGGTGGTGGTGCAGCCCTACCGTTGCGATGATATGCATGAGGACGACCTGGTGGTGGTGGTGCTGGTTGTTGCACGTAGTTCTGATTTTGGTCAACCTCATCCTCGTAATGGTCCTCCACCTCTGCAGTAGCAGCAGGAGCTACAGAAACATCAACAGCAGCACCAGAAGCTTGACCAGTCTCAAGGGGAACGCGCTGTGCTCGTCCCACTTGATTCGGAAGGCGCCGTTGTTGTTGTTGTTGTTGTTGTTGAATAGGTGGGACAGCTGCAGCAGCCGGTGGTGGTGGAAAACGCGCAAGCAATTCAGCAAACTTGTTATCGAGCTTTGTGTCAAACGTGATACAGGGTGGAACCCTAATCAGCGGATCTTTCACGTTTGGAGGTTGGCACACGATGAACACGGGGAATCACAGGGGAAAGAAGGGGGAAACACAAGAGGAAAACACTCAATCAACACGAAAGCAATCACACAAATGCTAGATTCGCGATACAAGGTTGAGATCCATGATCCAAAGTCAACAACGGTGATACAGATAGTCTTCTCCGTGAGGAGGTCTTGGAATCCCGTGGGATCTTCCCGTTAGGGGTCTTGAATCCAGAGGTGGATCTTCTCCGTAGAGGCGCACCGGTCTCGTGGGAGAAATCCACACAAGTGTCAAATGAGCTAAACCACAGCTAACCCTAAACGGAATGAGGAGAGGAGTATATATAGTCTACGGGGCGAATGGGTACATGGGCCTCGGCCCAGGGGGCTGCACGCAGGCAGATCAGGGGCCGGATGTCCGGGCGGCGGCCCGGATGTCCGGGTCTTCGAGGGGTGCCGGACGTCCGGGGCGAGGAGCCGGATGTCCGGGCTGGAGCGGTCTGGTCTCGGGTGCTCTCTGGACAGAGGCGCCGGATTTCCGGGCCCGGGGCCGGATGTCCGGGCCATGCTTGGCCGGATGTCCGGGCCCTGGCCGGATGTCCGGGCCCTGTAGCTTCGGCTGCCGCTGGTCTTCTGTAGTTGATGGCTCAGGTGCCGGATGTCCGGGCCATGGGGCCGGATGTCCGGGGCCTGGAGCTCCCTTCTGCCCTTCTCGATGCCTCAGCTCGTCCGTGGCCTTGGGGACTTGTCCATCTTCAAGCTCTTCTCCGAAGCAGCCTCCTTCTGATGAGGACATCACTAACAAGGTTACACCCACAGCTCCAACTGACACATATACAGGACCAATTACTAAAGCTCGCGCACGCCAATTAAATTACCAGGTACTTTCGTTTCTTGGTAATGAATCTAATGTTCATGAGAATATGATGCTGCCTAAATTGGATACATTTGTCTTGCTTACAAATGAAGGGCCTAGCTTGGACAAGAAGGATGAACATTGGAGCAAGATCAAGCATGGAGATGATGGCGTGCGCAAGGGGAACAAGAATGGAGTTTCAATTGATGATTTCAGGACTTTGAAGCCACCATAATGAGTGCGGGAAGCCTTGGACGAAATATACAAGATGCCACTTCATAAATTTCGTCCAGAGGCTATTATAGGTGCTGCGTCACCTTATTATTGGGCCAGGCCCATGTAATTTCGAAATACTTGAGTATAGGCTGTTTTTAGAGTCCGTATGTGTGGGGAAACAAGAGTTAGGGTTGGTTTCGGACCCCTCCACCAAGGGCCACGAAATTCCCCCCTCTTTCCCTCATATATACAGCCCTTAGGGCGTCGTTTAGAATTTGGGTTTTGTTTAGATTAAAAGTTCGCCATAGCTGCAACTTCGCGTACTTCGTTTGTGTTCAACGACCAGACAAAGGCGTCACAGAACCCCACCTTGATCAATAAAGCTTTCCTCTTATATTCGCAATATCCAGATTGCAATCTTAGTTTCTTGCTTGTTCTTCGTTTGCCTGCAAGAAACAGACCTTCGTGGTCAGGTTGATCGTGCTCCGGCGTGGTCGATAACCTCTCGGAGTTGGTTTAGCGATTGCTAAGGCGCGACGTCCACGCACGTTCGTAGTCGGATCGTCAAAGTCGACTTCATCCAAACGATAGCCACTATCTCATCGAAAGACGGGACACCTTTGCCTCTATCAAGTGGTATCAGATTTCCAGGTTGCTCGGTGAGATTTTACAGTTTTTCGTAGATTAGATCGAGTCTGTTCTTCATACCTACAGTCCACGAAAAAGCCAAAAAAATAATAATAATTTAGGGTTAGTTCATCCCATCCGAACCAATCTGAGCCTTTGCATAATCTTTTCTGTATTTGCTTTGTTGAATTTACGGTTGCATCGTCGTGTCAAGTTGCTGGTCTTAGCGTCTAGTTCTTTAGAGTTTCGAGTTCTGTTCACAGTTGTCACGCCGCCGCCGCAACATCTTCATCACTACTGCCACATACCACCACCGATCCGTATCCATATACCACCACCAATCCGAATCCATATACCACCACCGCTGCCATAACCTACCACCGCTGCCATATCCTACCACCATATATCCACCACCAATCCGAGTTCTTTTCATATTAGGTTTGTTCTCGAGATCCATCTAGGTTTCGGTTTCGTGTTTCCTTGTCTGCGTAGGTCTCGAAAAAAAAAAAGAGTACCCCCTGGCAGTTTTTAGGCCAAAATTTCGACAGGTGAAAATATCCAAGCTTTGAGAGTTTTGACTACATCGGTTGCCGATCACCACCTGCTGCTGGGTAAGAACTGGTAAGAATTTGAGATTTGCTTGACGGATTTGTGACACCCGCCACCACCACCACTTGTTAGTAGTCTGTAGGATCATATTCTTGTGTGTTTCTATTGCTGCTAACCATGCCAGGATCACAAGTCGACGAGACTGACTGGGAGAACTTGACGAACAAGGAGCTTCATGATAAGTTTCAGGAAATGATGAGTGTACAGGTGCAAGATGTGCTAAACACATTGGACGAGGCCATGGAGAAGATAGATGGCATGGAGAAGACGTTTGAAACAAAGCTGGATAACAAGTTTGCTGAATTGCTTGCGCGTTTGCCACCACCACCGGCTGCTGCAGCTGTCCCACCTCTTCAACAACAACAACAACAACAACAACAACAACAACAACGCCGACTTCCGAATCAAGTGGGACGAGCACAGCGCGTTCCCCTTGAGACTGGTCAAGCTTCTGTTGCTGCTGTTGATGTTTCTGTAGCTCCTGCTGCTACTGCAGAGGTGGAGGACCATTACGAGGATGAGGTTGACCAAAATCAGAACCACGTCCAACAACTAGCACCACCACCACCAGGTCGTCCTCATGCATATCATCGCAACGGTAGGGCTGCACCACCACCTGAGGTACATGACCATCTTCCTAAACTGAAATTGAATATTCCACCATTTGAGGGTAGATATGTTCCTGATATATATCTTACTTGGGAGTTACAAACTGAACAACGTTTTACATGTTTAAACTATCCCGAGGAGAGACGTGTTCCTGCTGCTGTTTGTGCTTTCACTGGTTTTGCATGTGTTTGGTGGTCTGAACATTGTAGATTATATCCTATTCCAGCTACTTGGACTGCTTTGAAAACTGCTATGCGTACTCGTTGGGTTCCACCATATTATCAACGTGAATTACTTCAAAAACTGCAGCGCTTAAGACAAGGAAAAAATTCTGTAGAAGAATATTATCAGCAATTACAAACTAGCCTGATTAGATGTGGTATTGTTGAGGAGAATGAAGCTATGCTTGCACGTTTTATGGGTGGATTAAATAGAGAGATTCAGACCATTCTAGAGTATAAGGATCATACTTGATACGGTGTATCCTAGGGCCATCCCCATGGACCCTCCTTCACCCCCTCAAGTGCCTCAAGGACCGATGACACGTGCCCGTACTAGAGCTTTCGAGACCGAGGTGACGTCACTCCTAGCCCTACTTCCTTATGAATCTTGCGAGACATGGTTGCTACCTCAAGCGAGTGTGCTTTGTGTGCTCAGGTGTGAAGGAGACCACTTCGGAGAAGAGCTTGAAGATGGACAAGTCCCCAAGGTCATGGACGAGCTGATGCAACAAGAAGACCAGAAAGCAGCCCCAGGACCCGGACATCCGGCCCCCTGGCCCGGACATCCGGCCCCTGGGCATCTCTCTACAGAAGGCCAGCCACAGGGCCCGGACATCCGGCCAGGGCCCGGACATCCGGCCAAGCACGGCCCGGACATCCGGCCTCGGGCCCGGAATTCCGGCGCTCCTGTCCAGAGAGCACCCGAGGCTCGGCTCTTCCCGCCCGGACATCCGGGCCCCCGCCCCGGACATCCGGCGCCCCGTGAAGTCCCGGACATCCGGCCCGCCGCCCGGACGTCCGGCCCCTGAAATGCCTGCGCGCATCCCCCGGGCCGAGGCCCATGTACCCATTCGCCCCGTAGACTATATATACTCCTCTCCTCTTTCCGTTTAGGGTTAGCTGTGGTTTAGCTCATTTGACACTTGTGTGGATTTCTCCCACGAGACCGGTGCGCCTCTACGGAGAAGATCCACCTCTGGATTCAAGACCCCTAACGGGAAGATCCCACGGGATTCCAAGACCTCCTCACGGAGAAGACTATCTGTATCACCGTTGTTGACTTTGGATCATGGATCTCAACCTTGTATCGCGAATCTAGCATTTGTGTGATTGCTTTCGTGTTGATTGAGTGTTTTCCTCTTGTGTTTCCCCCATCTTTCCCTTGTGATTCCCCGTGTTCATCGTGTGCCAACCTCCAAACGTGAAAGATCCGCTGATTAGGGTTCCGCCCTGTATCAGAATCTCTCTATTTAATCCACCCATAAAACGTGCAAGCATAGCTTCATTCTCCTCAACAATACCACATCTAATCAGGCCAGTTTGTAATTGCTGATAATATTCTTCTACAGAATTTTTTCCTTGTCTTAAGCGCTGCAGTTTTTGAAGTAATTCACGTTGATAATATGGTGGAACCCAACGAGTACGCATAGCAGTTTTCAAAGCAGTCCAAGTAGCTGGAGTAGGATATAATCTACAATGTTCAGACCACCAAACACATGCAAAACTAGTGAAAGCACAAACAGCAGCAGGAACACGTCTCTCCTCGGGATAGTTTAAACATGTAAAACGTTGTTCAGTTTGTAACTCCCAAGTAAGATATATATCAGGAACATATCTACCCTCAAATGGTGGAATATTCAATTTCAGTTTAGGAAGATGGTCATGTACCTCAGGTGGTGGTGCAGCCCTACCGTTGCGATGATATGCATGAGGACGACCTGGTGGTGGTGGTGCTGGTTGTTGGACGTGGTTCTGATTTTGGTCAACCTCATCCTCGTAATGGTCCTCCACCTCTGCAGTAGCAGCAGGAGCTACAAAAACATCAACAGCAGCAACAGAAGCTTGACCAGTCTCAAGGGGAACGCGCTGTGCTCGTCCCACTTGATTCGGAAGTCGGCGTTGTTGTTGTTGTTGTTGTTGTTGAAGAGGTGGGACAGCTGCAGCAGCCGGTGGTGGTGGCAAACGCGCAAGCAATTCAGCAAACTTGTTATCCAGCTTTGTTTCAAACGTCTTCTCCATGCCATCTATCTTCTCCATGGCCTCGTCCAATGTGTTTAGCACATCTTGCACCTGTACACTCATCATTTCGTGAAACTTATCATGAAGCTCCTTGTTCGTCAAGTTCTCCCAGTCAGTCTCGTCGACTTGTGATCCTGGCATGGTTAGCAGCAATAGAAACACACAAGAATATGATCCTACATACTACTAACAAGTGGTGGTGGTGGCGGGTGTCACAAATCCGTCAAGCAAATCTCAAATTCTTACCAGTTCTTACCCAGCAGCAGGTGGTGATCGGCAACCGATGTAGTCAAAACTCTCAAAGCTTGGATAGAGCGATTACCAGGGAGAGTCAAACGCACGATGTAGATGTATGTGGAGCTGGGAAGGCTTATAATATGGTAGCAAAAAGGGTCAGCAATAATCAATTCAGAGATGCAAAGGTGAATAAACGCTCAACGACGGTACTGTGCTGGTCCTAGGCTAGACCGTACTAGAGACGCGAGCCTAGAACACTAACAAAATCACGGCGCTGCACGTAATCAAGGGGAAAGCACACTCTGAATTTTTTTTTTCGCCTTTTTTTTCGTTTTTTTTTTTGCGCTGCTTTTTTTTTTTTGCCGAAAATCACTATAATGGCGAGTGTCTCAAAACACTTCCCAAGTCAAACTAAGATGATAGGCACGAAATTTTTTTGACGAATTTTTTTTTTCGGAATCAGGGCAGCGACGACGAAAAAGTGCGGTAAAAAATCAGTATGGTGGCACGTGTCTCAAAAGACTCAGAAAAGCCCAAAAATAGGATAGGGAAAAAATATTTTCACCTGTCGAAATTTTGGCCTAAAAACTGCCCGGGGGTCTCCAGACTCTTTTTTTTTTTCTGAGACCTACGCAGACAAGGAAACACGAAACCGAAACCTAGATGGATCTCGAGAACAAACCTAATATGAAAAGAACTCGGATTGGCGGTGGATATATGGTGGTAGGATATGGCAGCGGTGGTAGGTTATGGCAGCGGTGGTGGTATATGGATTCGGATTGGTGGTGGTATATGGATATGGATCGGTGGTGGTATGTGGCAGTAGTGATGAAGATGTTGCGGCGGCGGCGTGACAACTGTGAACAGAACTCGAAACTCTAAAGAACTAGACGCTAAGACCAGCAACTTGACACGACGATGCAACCGTAAATTCAACAAAGCAAATACAGAAAAGATTATGCAAAGGCTCAGATTGGTTCGGATGGGATGAACTAACCCTAAATTATTATTATTTTTTTGGCTTTTTCGTGGACTGTAGGTATGAAGAACAGACTCGATCTAATCTACGAAAAACTGTAAAATCTCACCGAGCAACCTGGAAATCTGATACCACTTGATAGAGGCAAAGGTGTCCCGTCTTTCGATGAGATAGTGGCTATCGTTTGGATGAAGTCGACTTTGACGATCCGACTACGAACGTGCGTGGACGTCGCGCCTTAGCAATCGCTAAACCAACTCCGAGAGGTTATCGACCACGCCGGAGCACGATCAACCTGACCACGAAGGTCTGTTTCTTGCAGGCAAACGAAGAACAAGCAAGAAACTAAGATTGCAATCTGGATATTGCGAATATAAGAGGAAAGCTTTATTGATCAAGGTGGGGTTCTGTGACGCCTTTGTCTGGTCGTTGAACACAAACGAAGTACGCGAAGTTGCAGCTATGGCGAACTTTTAATCTAAACAAAACCCAAATTCTAAACGACGCCCTAAGGGCTGTATATATGAGGGAAAGAGGGGGGAATTTCGTGGCCCTTGGTGGAGGGGTCCGAAACCAACCCTAACTCTTGTTTCCCCACACATACGGACTCTAAAAACAGCCTATACTCAAGTATTTCGAAATTACATGGGCCTGGCCCAATAATAAGGTGACGCAGCACCTATAATAGCCTCTGGACGAAATTTATGAAGTGGCATCTTGTATATTTCGTCCAAGGCTTCCCGCACTCATTATGGTGGCTTCAAAGTCCTGAAATCATCAATTGAAACTCCATTCTTGTTCCCCTTGCGCACGCCATCATCTCCATGCTTGATCTTGCTCCAATGTTCATCCTTCTTGTCCAAGCTAGGCCCTTCATTTGTAAGCAAGACAAATGTATCCAATTTAGGCAGCATCATATTCTCATGAACATTAGATTCATTACCAAGAAACGAAAGTACCTGGTAATTTAATTGGCGTGCGCGAGCTCTAGTAATTGGTCCTGTATATGTGTCAGTTGGAGCTGTGGGTGTAACCTTGTTAGTGATGTCCTCATCATCCTCCCCTTCTTGAATTGAAGTCGTCCTCGACGGAAGCTAGGCTTCTTGAATTGAAGTCGTCCTTCTTGAATTGGCGGCGCGACGGCGACGGGCCGGCCGGGGCGCGGCGACGGCGCGGGGCGGGGCGACGGCGCGGGGCGGGGCGACGAGGCGGCGTCGGGGCGGCGTCGGGGGCGACGGCGACGGCGACGGGGCGACGGGGGCGACGGCGACGGCGACGGGGGCGGGGAAGGAGAGGGAGGCGTCGGGGCGGGGAAGAAGAACTGAACGAAATTTTCGCAAGTGTTAGTTTATATAGGAGGCGTATTAGTCCAGGTTGGTGGCTGAAACCGGGACTAATACCCCCCTTTAGTCCCGGTTGCTGCCACCAACCGGGACTAAAGATCCCTTTTCAGCAGCCCAAAGGGCGGGAAGGAGGGGCCTTTAGTCCCGGTTGCTGCCACCAACCGGGACTAAAGGGGAGTATTAGTCCCGGTTTCAGCCACCAACCGGGACTAATGCCACCCTTTAGTCCCGGTTGGTGGCACCAACCGGGACTAAAGGCCTTGCCGCGGTGCGGTGGGAAGTTTAGTCCCACCTCGCTAGTTGAGGGAGAGCAGCACCAGTTTATAAGCCCCGCTGCCTCTCTCCTCTCGAACTCCTCTATACTGCAGGCCTAAGGGCCTAAACTGACACTGATTTGCCTGTGTTCTTGCTGGGCTTTCTACGGGCCTGAATCCTGGCCCATGGTTGGGTTTCTAGTCGTATTCAGGCCGTGTGGGCCCAGCAGGTGGCATATTTTTTTATTTTTTTCTTTGTTGCTTTATTTTTTAGTTTTGTTTCTACTTTCAACAAAATACTTACTGTTGCTATTTTTATTTATTTGTTTTCTTTGTTGCTTTATTTATTTGATTTTGTTTCTACTTACAAAAAAATACTTATTGTTGCTATTTTTTTTCAAGTTTTTTTGTTTTGTTTTCTGCATTATTTATTTTCTTTTGTAAAACCAATTACAAACTTTCTGTTAGTGCAAGTAGTATTCAAATTTGAATAGTTTAAATTTGAAATTATTTGTTTTCTTTGTTGCTTTATTTATTTTATTTTGTTTCTACTTACAATGAAATACTTATTGTTGCTATTTTTTATTTTTTTGGAAGTTTTTTTGTTTTCTGCATTATTTATTTTCTTTTATTTTTTGTTTTATTTTTTAATTCTTTCTGGTAAAACCAATTACAAACTTTATGTTACTGCAAATTTGAATAGTATAAACTGACAATGGTATCATACTCGTTTGTTACAAAGTTGGCATGGTATCATCATAATAGTTGCGGAAAAAAGTCTTCACTTTTTCTTCGCTTGTGTCATTTGCTTATTGCGCCGTAACCATGGATAATCTTCATCGTTTATCAGGATGCTTGGGGCAGCCTTGACTTTGAAGGGAGGAATTTCATGAAACTTTTCATAATCTTCAGACATGTCTGTCTTGCCCTCCACTCCCAGGATGTCCCTTTTTCCTGAAAGAACTATGTGGCGCTTTGGCTCATCGTATGATGTATTCGCTTCCTTATCTTTTCTTTTTCTCGGTCTGGTAGACATGTCCTTCACATAGATAACCTGTGCCACATCATTGGCTAGGACGAACGGTTCGTCAGTGTATCCAAGATTTTTCAGATCCACTGTTGTCATTCCGTACTGTGGGTCTACCTGTACCCCGCCTCCAGACAGATTGACCCATTTACACTTAAACAAAGGGACCTTAAAATCATGTCCTTAGTCAAGTTCCCATATGTCCACTATGTAACCATAATATGTGTCCTTTCCCCTCTCGGTTGTTGCATCAAAGCGGACACCGCTGTTTTGGTTGGTGCTCTTTTGATCTTGGACAATCGTGTAAAATGTATTCCCATTTATCTCGTATCCTTTGTAAATCAATACAGTCGAAGATGGTCCCCTGGACAACAAGTACAACTCATCACAAACAGTGTTGTCACCTCTGAGACGTGTTTCCAACCAACTGCTGAAAGTCCTGATGTGTTCACGTGTAATCTAGTCGTCGCACTGCTCCGGGTGTTTGGAGCGCAGACTGTTCTTGTGTTCATCGACATACGGGGTCACCAATATAGAGTTCTGTAGAACTGTGTAGTGTGCTTGAGACCAAGAATATCCGTCCCTGCATATTATTGAGTCCCTTCCAAGCGTGCCTTTTCCAGTCAGTCTCCCCTCGTACCGCGATTTAGGGAGACCTATCTTATTAAGGCCAGGAATGAAGTCAACACAAAACCCGATGACATCCTCTGTTTGATGGCCCATGGAGATGCTTCCTTCTGGCCTTGCGCGGTTACGGACATATTTCTTTAGGACTCCCATGAACCTCTCAGAGGGGAACATATTGTGTAGAAATACGGGCCCCAGAATGACAATCTCGTCGACTAGATGAACTAGGACGTGTGTCATGATATTGAAGAAGGATGGTGGGAACACAAGCTCGAAACTGACAAGACATTGCGCCACATCACTCCTTAGCCTTGGTACGATTTCTGGATCGATCATCTTCTGAGAGATTGCATTGAGGAATGCACATAGCTTCACAATGGCTAATCGGACGTTTTCCGGTAGAAGCCCCCTCAATGCAACCGAAAGCAGTTGCGTCATAATCACATGGCAGTCATGAGACTTTAGGTTCTGGAACTTTTTCTCTGCCATATTTATTATTCCCTTTATATTCGACGAGAAGCCAGTCGGGACCTTCATACTGAGAAGGCATTCAAAGAAGATTTCTTTCTCTTCTTTCGTAAGAGCATAGCTGGCAGGACCTTCATACTGCTTCGGAGGGATGCCGTCTTTTTCGTGCAAACGTTGCAGGTCCTCCCGTGCCTCAGCTGTATCTTTTGTCTTTCCATACACGCCCAAGAAGCCTAGCAGGTTCACGCAAAGGTTCTTCGTCACGTGCATCACGTCGATTGAAGAGCGGACCTCTAGGTCTTTCCAGTAGGGTAGGTCCCAAAATATAGATTTCTTCTTCCACATGGGTGCGTGTCCCTCATCGTCATTCGGAACAGCTAGTGCGCCGGGGCCCTTTCCAAAGATTACATGTAAATCATTGACCATAGCAAGTATGTGATCACCGGTACGCATGTCGGGCTTCTTCCGGTGATCTGCCTCGCCTTTGAAATGCTTGCCTTTCTTTCGACATTGATGGTTGGTCGGAAGAAATCGACGATGGCCCAGGTACACATTCTTCCTGCACTTGTCCAGGTATATACTTTCAGTGTCATCTAAACAGTGCGTGCATGCGTGGTATCCTTTGTTTGTCTGTCCTGAAAGGTTACTGAGAGCGGGCCAATCGTTGATGGTCACGAATAGCAACGCCTTTAGATCAAATTCCTCCTGTTTGTGCTCATCCCACGCACGTACACCGTTTCCATTCCACAGCTGTAAATGTTCTTCAACTAATGGCCTTAGGTACACATCAATGTCGTTGCCGGGTTGCTTAGGGCCTTGGATGAGAACTGGCATCATAATGAACTTCCGCTTCATGCACATCCAAGGAGGAAGGTTATACATACATAGAGTCACGGGCCAGGTGCTGTGATTGCTGCTCTGCTCTCCGAAAGGATTAATGCCATCTGCGCTTAAAGCAAACCATACGTTCCTTGCGTCCTTTGCAAACTCCTCCCAGTACTTTCTCTCGATTTTTCTCCATTGCGACCCGTCAGCGGGTGCTCTCAACTTCCCGTCTTTCTTACGGTCCTCACTGTGCCATCGCATCAACTTGGCATGCTCTCTGTTTCTAAACAAACGTTTCAACCGTGGTATTATAGGAGCATACCACATCACCTTTGCAGGAATCCTCTTCCTCGCGGGCTCGCCATCAACATCACCAGGGTCATCTCGTCTGATCTTATACCGCAATGCACCGCATACCGGGCATGCGTTCAGATCGTTGTATGCACCGCGGTAGAGGATGCAGTCATTAGGGCATGCATGTATCTTCTGCACCTCCAATCCTAGAGGGCATACGACCTTCTTTGCTGCGTATGTACTGTCGGGCAATTCGTTATCCTTCGGAAGCTTCTTCTTCAATATTTTCAGTAGCTTCTCAAATCCTTTGTCAGCCACAGCATTCTCTGCCTTCCACTGCAGCAATTCCAGTACGGTACCGAGCTTTGTGTTGCCATCTTCGCAATTGGGGTACAACCCTTTTTTGTGATCCTCTAACATGCGATCGAACTTCAGCTTCTCCTTTTGACTTTCGCATTGTGTCCTTGCATCGACAATGACCCGGCGAAGATCATCATTTGGTTCCTCTTGATCTTCAGCAGCTTCACCCGTTGAAGCATCATTGGGCACATCGTCTGGTTCCTCTTGATCTTCACCAGCTCCCCCCATTGCAGCATCACCGTATTCAGGGGGCACATAGTTGTCATCGTACTCTTCTTCTTCGCCGTCTTCCATCATAACCCCTATTTCTCCGTGCCTCGTCCAAACATTATAGTGTGGCATGAAACCCTTGTAAAGCAGGTGGGAGTGAAGGATTTTCCGGTTAGAGTAAGACATCGTATTCACACATTTAGTGCATGGACAACACATAAAACCATTCTGCTTGTTTGCCTCAGCCGCATTTAGAAACTCACGCACGCCCTTAATGTACTCGGAGGTGTGTCTGTCACCGTACATCCATTGCCGGTTCATCTGCGTGCATTTATATATAATTAAGTGTGTCAAAAATCATTACAGAACATCATAAATAGATAATTAAGTGACCAAATGGATAAAAGTTCATCATCACATTAAAACCAAAGTACATACATATATAGTTCTCATCTAACAACATATAGCTCTCCATACACATCGAAACTATGTAAAACATTTCAACGCGAAAACAAATGCTATCATAATCGCAACCAAGGTAACAATTGATCCAACGGCATAATGATACCAAGCCTCGGTATGAATGGCATATTTTCTAATCTTTTTAATCTTCAACCGCATTGCATCCATCTTGATCTTGTGATCATCGACGACATCCGCAACATGCAACTCCAATATCATCTTCTCGTCCACAATTTTTTTTATTTTTTCCTTCAAGAATTTGTTTTCTTCTTCAACTAAATATAACCTCTCGACAATAGGGTCCATCTTGATCTTGTGATCATCGATAACTTCCGCAACATGCAACTCCAATTCCATCTTCTCCTCCTCCATTTTTTCCAATTTTTTCTTTAACGAAATGTTTTCCTCTTCAACTAAATTTAACCTCTCCACAAGGGGGTCGGTTGGAATTTCCGGTTCAACTACCTCCTAGACATAATAAAACATCTATGCATGTCAGGTTGGTCGGCATAACTATCATAAGCACTAAAACAAATAGTTATAAATTAAAGATAATATACCACATCCGAATCGTAGACCGGACGAGGGCCCACGTGGGCGGATATCAAAACCATCGCACTATATAATAACAAGCAATAATAAACGTAAGAAAATTAGACAAATATCTATCTAAAGCAATAATAAAAGTAAGAAAAGCATGGACATAACAAGAGGCTCACCACGGTGGTGCAGGTGACGAGATCGGCGGGGGCGATCGACGGCGGCGAAGACGGGGACGGGACGTGATAGACCGCTAAACCTAGACAAATCTCGGAGAAAATAGAGCTTCGAGAGGAGAAAAGCTTAACTAGTGTGGCTCGGGCATTCCACCGAACACGTTGTGTGCATAGGAGGTGAGCTAGAGCACCACTAACCCCTCTCCCCCTCGGCCAGAAAAAAAACAGAGAAGTGAGCTCTGCTCTTGAGTGAGGGGGTTTATATAGGCAACTCACTGGTCCCGGTTGGTGCTACAAACCGGGGCTAAAGGGGTGCCTTTGGTCCCGGTTCATAAAACCAACCGGGACCAATAGTGGTGGGCCAGGAGCAAGAGCCATTGGTCCCGGTTTTTAGCTCCAACCGGGACCAATAGGTCCAGACGAATCGGGACCAATGGCCAACGTGGCCTGGCCGGCCCCCTGGGCTAACGAACCGGGTCCAGTACCCCCATTGGTCCCGGTTCTAGATTGAACCGGGGCTAATGGGCTGGACCAATGCCCTGTTTTCTACTAGTGGTTGTGTGCCGCTGACCCGTGAGCGCCGCCTAAATTGAGTTTTTGAACCTCATATTTATCACCAAACATTCAATAATCCTTTCTTCTCCGCGGAATCGTATACACATTGGATATGTCATTTTATTAGATAGGAACAAATTAAGAGTGTGTACAAAAACACTTATTGTTGTGCATATGGATCTACCATCCTAAACAACCTCATGTGTATATATAGCAACAATAATATCCGGCAGTAGATTGTCATGAATAATTACAAACAAATAAGCAAGGAAAATATGGATCTACCATCCTAAAAACCTCATGTGTATATATAGCAACAATAATATCCGGCAGTAGATTGTCATGAATAATTACGAACAAATAAGCATGGAAAATAAGCAATCATATGAACACACTGGATACAAAAAAGTAATATGACATCCCACTTAACTAACCTGCTAGCAGCCATTGGGATCGCAGGTTTCAGAATTCAGGAACAGAAAAAAAACCAGAAAACCCAGAGAAATTTGTAAGCCAGAACCAATCCGGAGCACTTGGGCGTCAATAACTGCAACAAATTAAGAGCAGAAATCAGCATCAGCAGGAGCCCTATTAGACTACAAACATTGAGTGTAAAGGGATTGTGGTGGGAAGGGAAATATGCAGCAAAATTGAAGATCAAGGGGCGAACTACTTGAGAAGCATAGCTCCTGGATCATACTGTGCTACTGCGAGAGGAAGAAGAGGGGAGAACCTGGGTGTTGACACATAACATATGTAATAACCGGCCAACATCACATTCTGCGCAATCCTAGGTAATATAGCAAAAACAACACACATAAACTGGAATTGACTCACACCTGTCAAACCTGGGGGACATGGCAAACTTTGAAGAATGCACGAATCGATGTGAGGCGACGGATGAGCGCCAGGGCAGTGTAGGCGGGCCGCTCCCACCTTTACGTACCTTCTAGGAGCCGTCGATTAAGCAGAGAGCGGTGGACATCGAACTCTATAACCGGGGCTGACCGCCAGACGTCTCACCGTCGCTAGGATTCGGGTGCGCTCGCCTCCGGCGCTTCCGCTCGATCCCCTCGCGAGCGGCGCGCGTAGGTTGGATCCCACCGCGGGTCGCCCACTTTGCCTGAATCGAGCGGCCGCCGCATCCGCTCCCTTTCGGCCACGCGGCGTGCATCCTCTCGGCCGCCGCCTATTCGTTCGTGTGTCGATTGATTGCATCCTCTGGGCCTCTGTCGATTCGTTCCTGTGTCGAATGGGAGCGTATGTATGAGAGGGCCTGTGCTACCTTGGGCCGAGTAGGAAAGCTGGCCCAGTTAATCACAGAAGTCCAAAATAGCTACGGGAATAGCTGCCCTTACAACGCTAGGCCCAGTTCGCGGCTAACAAAGCGATAACTTTAGATCGGATGGCCAAAAACGTTTAACTAACGAAATCAAAGGCCACAAATGCCTAATTCATGAGAGAGCAGGGATTAGGTTCAGTTTTACTATTCTTGATGTTAATCTGCATGTACTACCACTCCGTTGACACTAGTATGGTAGACAGTCCTAGCACTTCACGAGATGTTTTTTATTTGCATGTTTAGAACACTTGGCTGGGTGCTCTCAATCTGCTTACTTCTAAATCTGGTTGCATGCTTCTGAAGAGAACCATGTGCATGTTTAACCTACTCCAGTACGTACTAGTTAAAGGAATTAAATTAATGACAAATTATGAATTGTTTGTAACAATCTAGAAAACTCTAGATCGATTTGTCATGGATGCTCATGTTGCGGAACTGATGAAGCCTGAAAAGTTTGCCGGTGACAACTTCAAGAGGTGGCAGTCCAAGCTGCGTCACTACCTCTTGTCCAAGGGCCTGTGGTGGATCATCCCACAGGTTAGGCCACTGACTCGTGAGCAGGTAATGGACTTTGAGCTAGCGAACGACATAGTTGTGGCTGTCATCCTGTCGCTCCTTGACAACCAGCTCTATGATGTATACCATGGGTACACGTTTGTAATAGAGCTTTGGGAGGCGCTGGATCGCAAGTACGCGGTCTCTGACGTAGGGCGATGTATTTATGTGGTTGAACAATACCATGATTTCCGCATGGTGGACGGCGTGTCCGTCGTCAAGCAGGCTCATGATCTTACATCGATTATGAGTGAGATGGCTCAGTTATTTGGTGTTAACGTCAATGCCAAGTTTGTTGTGGGGGGCATCATTGCCAAACTCCCTCCTTCATGGAGAGATTTTTCCACCACGCTTAAGCACAAGAGGAAGGCAATGAGGGTTGATGACCAGATTGCTGACCTTGATGTGGAAGAGAAGGCACGTGCTAGACACTCCTTCTATGACACATGACGGTACCTCAAATGCCAACTTTGCGCAGAAATCTACTGCTAAGTACAAGGGCAAATAGCAGAATCCAAAGGCCAAGAATACAACCAACTTTAAGAAGAAGGAAGGCATAATCTGCTGTGTGAGTGGTGAGCCTGGCTACAAGGCCAATAGATGCCACAACAGGAAGGGCAAGAAGGGTGGACAGCAGAACGGATAGAACTCTGTCAACGTGGTTGTTAGCGAGCCTAGTACTGCAGGCTATGATTCGAACCCTGCTGTTTTAATGGCGTGTCAATCCGCTGAATGGTTGGTTGACACGGGAGCAAACATTCGTGTATGTGCTGACCTTAATTTATTTTCTTCTTGTCAGGCTACAAGCGGTTCCCCCATCTTGATGGGAAATGGCTCGGGTGCTGCTATTCTTGGAGTAGGGAAGGTTGACTTGAAGTTTACATCATGATAAATCGTTACCTTAAAGAATGTGCAGTACATGCCTTCAATAAATAGGAACTTGATTAGTGGCTCTCTTTTATGCCGAGATGGCTTCAAACTAGTTTTTGACTCGAATAAAGTTGTTATTTCCAAATTTGGTTTATTTATAGGCAAAGGCTATGAGTGTGGAGGCTTGTTCCGCACATCTTTGTTGGATGCTGAGAATAAATTTGTTCACAACACTATTAGTGTTCTTAATTCAAATAAAGATGCATCCATTTGGCATTCCAGATTATGTCATGTTAATCTTGGTAGCATTCCCGCATGAGCAGTCTGAATTTAATTCCTAAACTCTCTATAGTCAGAGGTTCTAGGTGCCAAATATGTGTGCAAGCGAAGCAACCTCGGAAGCCTTCTATGGCGGTCGAGGAAAGAAATACGGCACCACTAGAACTAGTTCATTCCGATCTCTGTGAGATGAATGGAGTGTTGACTAAGGCAGGGAACATATTTTTTTATCTTTTATTGATGACGCAACTAGATTTTGCTACCTGTACTTACTTAAAACTAAAGATGAGCATTGAACTATTTTAAAATCTACAAGGCAGAGGTCGAGAACCAACTAAATGGAAGAATTAAACGTCTAAGGTCCGATCGAGGTGGAGAATATTATTCGAGTGAATTTTCCCAATTTTGTGCGGAGCATGGAATAATCCATGAAGTGACACCGCCCTACTCGCTCCAATCAAACGGGGTTGCCGAAAGAAAGAACCGCACTCTAACGGACTTGGTGAATGCCATGTTAGATAGTGCAGGTATGTCTAAGGCATGGTGGGGTGAGGCTGTCTTGACCGCTTGTCATATCCTTAATCGGGTCCCACTAAAAATAGTGAGGTGACTCCGTATGAAGGATGGGGAAAAGGAAACCTAATCTCTTGTATTTGCGCGCTTGGGGATGCTTGGCGAAAGTCAATGTACCGATAACCAAGAAACGCAAACTCGGACCTCAGATAGTTGATTGTATCTTTCTTGGTTCTGCACATAATAGTGTTACCTATATATTTTTAGTGGTTAGATCTGATGTACTGGATGTGCCAGTAAACATGATGACTGAATCTAAAGATGCTACATTTTTTAGGACATATTTCCCATGAAAAATACAGGAGCATCATCTAGTCAAGCAAACTTTAATCCAACTCTAGAACTACCCACTCATGAAAATTGTGAACACACACATGTGGAGAATGACATTGAAGTGGCTCCACGAAGGAGTAAAAGACCAAGGATTGAAAAATCCTTTGGTGATGACTCCATTGTGTATCTCGTGGATGATGTGCCAAAGTCCATTTCAGAGGTGTACGCATCTTCCGATGCAGAGTACTGGAAGGATGCAGTCCGTAGCGAGATGGATTCCATCATTGCAAATGGGACTTGGGAGATCACTGACCGTCCATTTGGTTGCAAACCAATTGGATGAAAGTGGATCTTCAAGAAAAAGCTTAGGCCCGACGATACTATAGAAAAGTACAAGGCAAGGCATGTGGCAAAGGGGTATACCTAAAAGCAAGGCGAGGATTTCTTTGACACTTACTCACCCATTGCGAGATTAACAACTATCCGTGTGCTATTATCATTGGCTGCCTCATATGGTTTCCACGTTCATCAAATGGACGTGAAGACGGCTTTCCTTAATGGCGAGCTAGATAAGGAGATCTATATGGAGCAGCCCGACAGTTTTGTAGTACCCGGACAAGAAGGCAAGGTGCGTAAGTTGATGAAATCTTTGTATGGCCTCAAGCAAGCGCCAAAGCAATGCGACGAGAATTTTGAACAATCTTTGACGTCCGTAGGCTTTGTTGTGAATGAAGCCGATAAATGTGTTTACTACAGATTTGGTGGGGTGATGGTGTGATTTTATGCTTGTATGTTGATGATATACTCATTTTTGGAACAAGCATCGCTGTTGTAAATGACTTGAAGTCATTTTTATCCTAGTGTTTTGACATGAAGGATTTGGGAGAGGCTGATGTAATTCTAAACAATAAATTGATCAAGGGTGAGAATGGGATTGCTCTTACGCAATCTCATTATGTGGAGAAAGTCCTAACCCGCTTTGGGTTTATGGATTGCAAAGATGCTCCCACACCTTATGACCCTAGTCTAAAGCTTAGAAAGCATGACAGACAAGGGAGGATCAATTGAGATATTCCCAAATTATAGGATCTCTTATGTATCTAGCTAGTGCCACTAGACCTAACATCTCATATGCTGTTAGTAAATTAAGCTGATTTACTTCTAATCCGGGAAATGATCACTCGACAACACTTGAGCGTGTACTGAGATACTTAAAGGGAACCATGTCTTATGTGATTCACTATACTGGGTACCCAGCTGTACTTGACTGGTATAGTGACTCTAACTGGATCTCATACGCGGATGAGATCAAAGCCACAAGTGGATACTTATTCACTCTTGGCGGTGTTGCTGTCTCATGGAGATCCTCTAAACAAACTATTATAACAAGATCAACCATGGAGACAGAATTAGCAGCACTTGACATGGCCACTTCCAAGGTGGAGTGGCTACGTGAGCTCTTAATGGATTTATCGATAGGCGAGAATCCTATTCCGGCTATCCTTATGTACTGTGATAACCAAACAGTTCTCACAAAGGTTAAAAGTACAAAGGACAATATGAAATCCAGAAGGCATGTCAAACAATGCCTAAACTCCGTCAAAAAATTAAGGGACTCCGGAGTAATCGTTGTGGACTATGTCCACACCACGAAAAATCTGGCGGATCCCTTTACAAAGGGTCTATCACGAAACATGATTGAAAATGCATCAAGGGAAATGGGATTGAGACCCATGTGAGTTACACTACAACGATAACCCATCCTATGTGATCGGAGATCCCGTGAAGTAGGTAATGGGAAAAACAAGTTGTCGGTGTAAGGAGAGAGTGCAATTCTAAAACCCATTCCCGTTGGAGATGTAGTACTCTCATTATGTATGGTAGGATGACTTATGTCTTAATGTGCTTTGAGGTCCTTTACAAAGGTGAGGTACTGTCCTACGGGGTACACTCGAAAAGGCACACCTATATGAGCTCGACTATGAGGTCATAGTCTATGAGACTTGGGAACTCTCTATAAAGCTTATGAATAGACACAGGAGCATGACCGTTAAAGCTCCAACCAGAGGCCTAGTTCTTGGCGGCCCAGTATTAGCAAAGTCTTGAACAAAAAATTAGTCGCAGAAAGCTAGCAATTCAAGGTATCGTCCATTCCTGGCTGCGAGTAAGTGGAACTTGAAGTTCTAGACGTTAGTTCAACCCGAGAGGGACTGTCGTTGAAAAGCTAATATATAAACAACACTGTGGTATAATGTCCATTTTCTTCTAGTTGTAGCACCTAGCATTAGAATTGGTGGGGACTGTTGGAAATAATGCATGGATGTATGCATCAGTTCAAAGAATTCCAAGTCAAGTTACATGAGCTATCCTGTCACGTAACTAACTACATGCAGCACGTCGTCAACTGGCCGTTTGGCAGCTGCAGCTCCTTCCCGAGTCCTTAGCTAAGACGTGTGCATTATCCTACCGCTCCTCCCGATTCTCCTGCCTCCAACAAGTGCATCGCGCTTTGCTCGGCAAGACGTTCCATTGAAACGTTGCTTGTTGGACTGCTTCCCGACTAATCTCTATAAAGAGTAGAGAGCATCGGGAGATAAACACAACACATCTCCAGCTCCTTCCTCACATACCACAAGTGCTGAGCCGCCGTCTGAACAAAGCCGGTTGTGCTGTCCGTTGTGCAATGGCAGCCCGGCGAGCTGTGTCTCCGTGACCCCGACCGCATCCTTGGACCCTGCACGAGGGCAATCTAGAGTTTTCTGGGCAGAGTCCGCGCGACCACTCCTTCGTCGACATCCTCGACGACATCATCTCCGCCGACGGCTGCTTCATCGACGTCCCCGACGACATCGTCTCCGATGATCGCTGTTTCCTCTACGTCCTCATCGACATCGTCTCCATGACCGCTGCTTCCTCTACATCCTCGTCGTCATCGTCTCCGCGATCGCTGCTTCCTCGAGGAGATCGTCTCCGGCAAACTCCATCGACGAACACCAGTGCACCGACGTCTAGACTGTAAGTTGCATCTGGTCATTACTAGTACTAGATAAATTTGTGCATGCTCTAGCAGATTCTATATCAGGTTTATCTAGTGTTTATAGATTTATAGACTGTTCTTTGTTCCTGCTGCTAGTGGATTCAACTATGCCCTGTGTGCACGGTAGACTATCTATCTTCATGTTAATCTGCATGTACTACCACTCCGTTGACACTAGTATGGTAGACAGTTCTAGCACTTCTCGAGATGTTTTTATTTGCATGTTTAGAACACTTGGCTGGGTGCTTTCAATCTGCTTACTTCTGAATCCGGTTGCATGCTTCTGAAGAAAACCATGTGCATGTTTAACCTGCTCCAGTACGTACTAGTTAAAGGAATTAAATTAATGACAAATTGTGCATTGTTTGTAACAATCCAGAAAACCCTAGATTGATTTGTCATGGATGTTCATGTTGTGGAACCGATGAAGCCTGAAAAGTTTGCCGGTGACAACTTCAAGAGGTGGCAGTCCAAGTTGCGTCACTACCTCCTCTCCAAGGGCATGTGGTGGATCATCCCACAGGTTAGGCCATTGACTCGTCAGCAGGTAATGGACTTTGAGTTAGCGAACGACGCAGTTGTGGCTGTCATCCTGTCGCTCCTTGATAACTAGCTCTATGATGTATACCATGGGTACACGTCTGCAATAGAGCTTTGGGAGGCACTGGATCACAAGTACGTGGTCTCTGATGCAGGTGCAGCCTGGCGGCGTCGTCGGGGCAGATGGGCAGCCTGGAGGCGTCGTCGGGCAGTTGAAGAAGAACTGAAACGAAATTTTCACAAGTGCTGGCTCATATAGACGAGTCATTAGTCCCGGTT
>LR738716.1:311000937-311011091 GCA_902687465.1 Secale cereale
GGTATAAAAAGAAACCGAATACTACGTAAATACGTGCATGCGTAAAAAGTGTTCCAAATATTTTTCAAATAAATATGATAAAAAACTAGACAGAATTTTGAAGATGACAGAAAAGGAATCAACTAAAAATCCTTTTTAGTTTAAAAGTTATAAAGAAAACAAACCCAGGGACTAGTCTGTAATGAAACAGAAACTACCCAGGGTTAGTTTGAATAAACAGAAAACGCTTCAGACGAAAATACGCCGAACCAAATGGAAAACGCACTTTGCCCGAAGGCGTCTTCAGAAAACGGTTCGAATAAAAAGAGAAAGCTGACAGGGGGGGCCCGCATGTCAGGTTTAAAAGAGGGGAACAGAGTCGCCGGCGCCAGAGGCCTGCGGTGATCGCCGGCGACGAACTACTGCGAGGCAGAGGGAGGGAGAGGTACCGGCGTGCTCAGGAGACTCTTCCGCGTCGGTGGGTGGTGGAAGTGACCGAAGGGAGGGACCACAACGACGGCGACTTCCTCGACGGCGGACGGCGGCGTCGGGCGATGGTGGATTTCACCGGACGGGGTCTCTGACTGCAAATTAATGCTCGGGTTAGACTAGGTGATGGACTTGGAGGCTGCTGACCGAGTTTGAGGAGCTGGGGTGCTCTCACCAGAGCGGAACTTGCCGGAGCCCGAAGCGGATCGGGGCGGCCGGAGTCGGGGAAGAAGACCCTCCCGAGGCCCCCTGAGTGGTTTTGGCGAGGTTGAGGTGAGGTGTGGGTGGCGCGGTGGCTTCACAACGTCTCTGGAGCTCTATTTATAGGCGGGCGAGGGAGGTGCCGCGGACGGAATATCTCCGGCGAGGGATTACGGCGAGGCAGGGGTCGGACAGGTAGTTTAGGTGGCTGGGCATCTTCAGTGTGGTCTACTGACTCCATTCCATGCCTAAGTTTGATCGTAACAAGCTTGCTCCGCTGTTTCAACGGAACGGCGCATCACGGGCTCGTCGGCGGCAGAGAGCGCGCTCTGCGCTACTCAGGCCATGGCGACGGTCCTGCAGCGCGCTTGGAGGGAGAAGAGGGACACGCGGAGGCCACCGATGGCTTGGGCGGTGCTGAGCGGCGCCGTGTTGCAGGGTTCATCCCTGGTGGCCGCCACAGGCGGTACTGTCGCCGCTGGACTCGCCGGAGATGACGAGACAGCTCAGCACCGACGCCCACGTCCAGCCAACCGACCAGGCGGCGCATGGATAAGGGAAGGGAGCAGTGCACAAGTGGCCAAGCGAGTCACTGGCGAGATGGACGACGGCGACTGAAGAAAACGACACTGATGACTGAAACTCAATACTGAATTTCTGAAACTCAACAGTAACAGTGCAAGAAAGGTGCTTGATGAAATGTTTGATGCATGTAGAGAATTTTCCTTGAGCTGGGACTTGGTGAGGGGGTCTCTGGATGCATCTGGGGGCTGCATGAATTTCCCCAGAATTTTCGGAAAGAAGAAAGAATGAATTTCACCCAAAAATAGCAAACCTGCTCCAAACTTACAGCAAGCATATTTTGAAAATTTTGAACTGATGACTAGTAGGTCTTGATGGATATGAGTTGAGGGTACTAAGGACTAGCCCTAGGAATTTATTTGGAGCAAAGATTCAAAAGGAATCTAGTAGTTCCTTTGTAAACCATTAGGATCCAAATAAATGACAGAAAATATTTTGTGGTTTAAATAAATAGAAATAAAATCCATAGAAAGTTGAAACCTGCTGGAAATGATGCTTAACTTGGCCCAAGATAGGGAAGAAGGTTTTTGGAAGAAAGTATCCACATAGGTCTTGGCAAGAGAGTATTTTTTTTGAATAGGTAGGGACAAATCCAAGGATTTAAAGGAGAATCTTTTTAACAAAAGAAGTAGTATAATGATCCAAAGGTAATTGTGTTGAGCCAACACAAGTTGAAAAATCCTCAAGACCAGAATCAAGATTTAGAAGGGCTCACAAAAGATTTTGTCATAAACAAAAATTTGAGAATGAGGGTCCCTTCTAAAGAAAAATTTAAATAACCTCCTTTAAATCAAATAAAGATTTTGGTAAAACCAAACCAAAAATTTTGAGGTGTTACAACACCCACCCCCTTAGGAAAAATCTCGTCCCCGAGATTTCAGCTGATCCTTAAATAGGTGTGGGTACTCTGCCCGAAGAAAATCCTCTCTTTCCCAAGTCGCTTCATCTTCGGTGTGGTTGCTCCACTGAACCTTGAAGAACTTAGTGGTCTTTTGGCGGGTTCTTCTTTCAGACTCTTCTAATATCTTTACTGGATGTTCTCTGTAGGTGAGATCCGGTTGCACGTCAATGCTCTCATGAGATACACGCTTCTCTGGGTTGCTTACACATTTTCTCAATTGTGATATATGGAACACGTCATGGACGTCGGACAGTTCTTCTGGCAGGTCTAACTGGTAGGCTACTGTGCCTCTCCGTGCAGTCACTCGGAAAGGTCCAATAAAACGTGGTGCTAGCTTTCCTTTAATCTTGAATCGTTGAAGGCCCCGCATAGGGGATACTCTTAGATACACATATTCACCAGGTTCAAAACTGACTTCACGATGTTTTTGGTCATAATAACTCTTTTGTCGGCTCTGAGCTGTCTTGAGTTGGTCCCTGATTAATTTAACCTTCTCCTCAGCTTCTTTGAGCATGTCTGGACCGAAGATACGGCTGTCTCCTGTTTCTGACCAATTTAATGGGGTACGGCATCTTCGCCCATACAGGGCTTCAAAAGGTGCCATCTGTAGGCTGGATTGGTAACTGTTGTTGTATGCGAACTCGGCATAGGGTAAACTTTCTTCCCAACTGGTTCCATAAGTGAGAACACATGCTCTCAGCATGTCCTCTAGAATTTGGTTTACACGTTCAGTCTGTCCTCCAGTCTGTGGGTGATATGCCGTGCTGAATACCAGTTGAGTTCCCAGAGCTTGTTGCAAATGATCCCAAAATTTAGAGACGAATTGAGTGCCTCTGTCGGATATTATGGTCTTTGGGACTCCATGTAGACAAACAATACGGGCGAGGTAAAGCTTGGCAAGCTTCTGAGTGGTGTGGGTTGTCTTTACCGGAATAAAATGTGCCACCTTGGTCAACCTATCTGTGATGACCCATATGGCATCATTTCCGTGTCGTGACCGAGGTAGTCCGACAATGAAATCCATTCCAATCTCGTCCCATTTCCATTCAGGTATCTTGTTTGGCTGTAATAGCCCTGCTGGTTTTTGGTGCTCGGCTTTAATGCGCTGACATGAATCACAACAGGCAATGAATGTGGCTATATCCCTCTTCATACCGTGCCACCAAAATCTTTCCTGAATGTCCTTGTACATTTTTGTTCCTCCGGGGTGGATGGAATATGGAGCGGTGTGGCCTTCGGTCAAAATTTGTTGTTTGAGGTCTTCTATATTTGGCACGCAAAGCCTGTCCCTGTACCATAGTATTCCCTCACTGTCTACGACAAATTCCGAGGCTTTGCCCAGACTCACTTTTCTTTTTATGCCTTCGATGCTGGGGTGTCCATGCTGGGCTTTCTTAATTTGTTCCATTAGGGTGGGATGCATTTCTAAATTTGATATAAAGCCTTCAGTGACCAACACCATGTTGAGTTTGGCAAACTCCCTCTGAAACTCAGGTCTCAAATTTTGTGCACTGTCGTTGCTTGAGCTTGGATTGCGGCTGAGGGCATCTGCCACTACATTTGCCTTTCCTGGGTGGTAGTGAATGCCAACATCATAGTCTTTTACTAATTCCAACCAGCGTCGTTGTCTCAAATTGAGTTCTGGTTGCGTGAAAATATATCTGAGACTTTTATGGTCTGTATATATTTCACAACGATTTCCAAGTAAAAAGTGCCTCCATTCTTTGAGTGCATGTATAACTGCTGCTAATTCCAAGTCATGAGTGGGATAGTTTTCTTCATGCTTTCGCAGTTGCCTGGAAGCATATGCGACTACTTTGCCTTCTTGCATTAATACGCATCCGAGGCCCTTCCGGGATGCGTCGCAATATACTTCAAAATTTTTGTGTATGTCTGGTATAACCAATACTGGTGCTGTTGTTAATCTCTTTTTGAGTTCTTGAAAACTTTTCTCGCAATCTTCAGTCCACACAAATTTCTTATCTTTCTTGAGTAGTTGTGTCATAGGTTTTGCTATGGTGGAGAATCCCTCAATAAACCTTCTGTAATATCCAGCCATTCCCAGAAAGCTTCGTACTTCGGTTACGTTGGCTGGTGGTTTCCAGTCGAGTACGGCCTTGACTTTTTCTGGGTCCACGGCAACGCCTTCTTGGGTTAATACGTGGCCCAAAAAACCAACCTGTTTTAGCCAAAATTCACATTTACTGAATTTGGCGTATAATTGATGTTTCCTTAATTCTCCCAGCACAATTCTGAGATGTTCAGCATGTTCTTCTGGTGTTTTAGAATATACCAAAATATCATCAATAAATACCACAACAAATTTGTCCATAAATTTCATGAATACTTTGTTCATGAGATGAACAAAATATGCGGGGGCGTTTGTCAGTCCAAACGGCATTACTGTAAACTCATATAATCCGTATCTGGAAGTGAATGCTGTTTTAGGGATATCTTCTGTCCGTACTTTTAATTGATGATATCCCGACCTTAAATCAATCTTTGAGAAAACCTTGGCTTGTGCAAGCTGGTCAAATAAATCATTTATCCGTGGCATCGGATATTTGTTTTTGATGGTAACCATGTTGAGGGCTCGATAGTCTATGCATAATCTCAGTGTCCCGTCCTTTTTCTTGGCAAATAATACTGGCGAACCCCAAGGTGAGGAGCTGGCCCGGATAAATCCTTTGTCCAGTAATTCTTTTATTTGCTTCTTCAATTCTACCAACTCGGATGGTGCCATTCTATAAGGTTTCTTGTAAATGGGAGTGGTTCCAGGTGCTAGTTCAATAATGAATTCTATCTCTCGGTCTGGTGGCATGCCTGGTAGCTCTTCAGGAAATACATCCGGAAACTCACATACCACTGGAACTTTGTTTAATTCTGAAATATCCACCTTGTTCAATCTAGGTCGCAATGATACTGGTCTTTCTTGGGCTGCAATTTTTACTGTCTTCCCGTGGTGATGAGTGAGGATCACAGTCCGATTGAAACAGTCGATAAATCCCTTGTTGGTGGTTAACCAGTCCATTCCTAGGATAACATCCAATCCCTTATTTTCCAATACAATGAGGTTTGCTCGAAACTTTAATCCTTCAAGCTCAATGACCACACCTTGGCAATAACTTTGGGTAATTTTCTTAATCCCGGGTGACTTGATGGTCAGAGAATTTTCCAAGGGAAGAATCGGAAAACCATGTTGCAAAGCAAATTTCTTTGAAATGAACGAATGAGAAGCTCCAGAATCAAACAAAACCGTGGCAGGTATTGTGTTGACAGGAAACGTACCGAGTACGATATCCGGAGCATTTTGCGCCTCTTCCTTGGTCACATGGTTCACGTGACCCTTCTTGTGATTGTTGCTGGGATTGAAGTTGTTACGCTTTGGGGCTGAATTATTTCCACCATTGTTTGTCTTGGGGGCCGAGTTTCTTGGCTTTGGGCATTGCTTGGCATAGTGTCCTTCCTCTCCACAAGCGAAGCAAGTAACGCCTGGGTGATACGTAAAATCTTTATCCCTTGCATGAAAATTCTTGTTTGCGCGTGGAACATTGGTTGCGGATTTGTTTGCCTCATTTTTCCGAAAATCAGTCTTGTTCCGGTTGTTGCGAGATTGAGAAGTCTTGTCCCGCTTGCGCTTGCGAAAGTCCTCCAAGCTGCGGCGTTCATTCTCCAAGGTAATTGCTTTGTCCACAAGAGTTTTGAAATCCGGAAATGTGTGTACGACCAGTTGGCATTTGAGTGCTGGTGCTAGACCGTCCAGGAATTTTTCCATCTTTTTATTTTCAGTCATACGTTCTTCATTGGCATAACGAGATAGTTGAGTAAACTGGCTATTGTACTCAGTTACTGACATGCTTCTCTGCTTGAGGTCATCAAACTCTCTCTTCTTAATCTTCATAACACTTCTGGGAATGTGTGCCCCACGAAAATTTTCCTTAAACTCTTCCCAGGTGATGTTGTTTTCATTAGGATGCATGTGTAGGAAATTTTCCCACCACGATGCAGCTGCTCCTGTAAGGTAGTGAGGTGCATACAGTACTTTCTCATGGTCTGAACATTGTGCAATAATTAATTTCCTCTCGATGTCTCGAAGCCAATCATCAGCCTCAAGAGGTTTATCAGTGTGAGAGAAAGTTGGAGGACGTGTCTTTTGTAGTTCAGCCAATTTGGAATGCTGCTGATATGGTTCGCGCTGATTTCTCATATTGATAATATGGTTCATCATTTCTTGATGTTGCTGCTGGCTCTGCTCATAAAGGCGGCATACTTGAGAAAATGCTGTTTCACTGTCTTGCTGACTTGACTGCCCCTGTGTGAAATTGTTACCGGTCCGGGTACCATAATTTTCTTCCGGCGGGCTTGGCATGGAACGAGTCCAGGGACGATGCATTTTTCACTCTGGGGTATTTTGCAAAAATTCATGAGAAAAATCGAGTAACAAAAATAAATAATTTTTGCAAAGGCAGGAAATTTTAAAACTTCCGAGACTTTTCAAGAAAATACTTGTTTTGCGCATGGAGAAGGACTGCTTAGTATCTTACAAGCAAGTTGTAATTATACAATAACTCACTCAGGATGCGCGTACACACTCCTGACATGTTATTTAAGCTAGTGCACTTCTCCGAGTTCCTACATGATGCGCACACAAACTACTTCTCATCAAGCCTATACACATATAAACATATCATACAAGCAGGTACAACACACGGCTTGCTCGGCGCACTCAGTCGGAGATGGTAAATATTTCCTTTGGCCTGCCGAGGGTAAGTCCCAGTGCCGCTGGGGACTCAACTTCTTCCTCACTAATAGGTTCTAGGCGCAGTGTGCTGGGTTGGGCGGCTGAAACGGGTGTGGTAGGCGGTGCAGCACGAACTGGGGTAGGAGCAATGACCTGGTCAAACTCCTCAGTGGTAGGTAGGCGGCGAGCGGTGGCTCGGATGGCAGGTGCATAGGATGCTGTGGACGAGATATATGACAGTGGTGGTGCTGTATGGAGTAGTTCCCTCCTGTTGGCAACACAGCCCTGAACGGAGTCCATACGGGCAGCCACATAGTCGTCCACGATGTTATCAAAAGCTGCCTCGAGCGCCTTGAGATACTCAACCAGCATCTCAATAGCATCATCCCGTTCTCCCCTAGTGCAAGCAAAAGCATAGTGACAAGTGTATGGCACGTGGCACGGGAGGTAGCGGTAGCGACGAGCCTTCATCGAGGGAAGAGCATCCCGGAGGCGAGCTATTGCCTCACGGGCAGCCATCTGCATGGCATGCCTCTCCGTAGGCATGGCCCTCCCGACAAATCGGAGGTGGCGTGAAACAGAACGTCCTCCCTTGAATTGTACCACAGCCTGGTGCATTGACACGCTGTCGCTAAGCCTGTGCTCGTAGAGCGTGTACTCCGGACGAGTCGATGGCCCGATCGCGATCTTGGTGATGAAAGCGAGGAGCTTGATAAACCCCTCAGGCACATTGGCGAACACCTGTGATTCACAGTCGCGGCCAGCCATCTACAAAAGTAGACAAAAATTCCAGATAGTCAAATCATAAATTTATGATGACTAACAGAAAAATTGCCACAATTTGCCAATTCTAAAAATAGTACTTATTACGCTAATAACCGATTAGCGAGCGCACCTAATGGCTTCCTACAGTCAGCCTGGCTCTGGTACCAAGGTTGTCAGGACCGGTTTTCCAATAAAACACTTATTGAAAAATCACCCCTTTTATCTGACTAGTATAGAGAAAACCTCCATACTGGCAGACAAATCCTTGATACAGAAAATCCAGAAGTACTAAATATTAAACAGGGTTGAGCTGAGGCTGCTCAACAATTTATTACAAGCACGCCAATATTACACATAAAGGCGGATATGTCACAAAGGGAAATGGTGGCATCACTACTAACTCGCGGATATAGTGGTAGTGGATATATCACAGTGATGTGGATGGCGTGATTCCAATATCTTACACTCATCAAGCGTCGGAGTGAGGCTCGATGATTTATTTATGGTGGCGGAAGCGTATATAATACAAGTGACCAACTCCAGGATCGCAAGCAACTGACTGGGACTCCTCTAGGCGTCGGACTCGCTATCGAACTCTTCATCCATAAGATCGCCTTCGTCAACATCTGGCCAAATCAACAAGCCAGGTGAGTACTTTGAATGTACTCGCAAGACAGTTTGGACATAAGATATAACAAATGCAAACATGATGCACTCGAGTAATAATGCACACGTGAGTAATTAAATTAGCACTGCAATATAAATGGATAGCTGAAGACCGATCGGGTGTCTGAAGCGACGCCTCGAAAGGTAAAATAGACTAAACATGCCGCAGTCGGGCGTCGGGGCGACACCGCAGAAAGGGCTTATATCAAAAATAAATAACAAGAATGCCACAGTCGGACGTCTGAGCGACATCACATAAAGGGCTTATATCAAAGTAAATAACAGGAATGCCACAGTCGGACGTCTGAGCGACATCACGTAAAGGGCTTATATCAAAAGTAAATAACAAGATTGCCACAGTCGGACGTCTGAGCGACATCACATAAAGGGCTTATATCAAAAGTAAATAACAGGAATGCCACAGTCGGACGTCTGAGCGACGTCACATAAAGGGCTTATATCAACAAAGAAAAACTCGAGTAGTTCCTGGAGGTAGTACCATCCTAAGGAATACTCAGTACATAAAAGTAAACAGGTTAGTCCATTCACAGAAGTATCATTCAACCGGGTTTACCCTGACACTGAGACTGACTCGGATCAGCTAACCGACATCCTTGACCAAGGACTTGGTTACACGAATGGTTTTGACTCTGCAGAGTTTGTACTTTACCACAGCCAACGGATTTCAGTAGTCACTAAGGACTAGTTCCGTTCACGATATTTCAGAAGAAAACACATCTAACCAGTACACACCCATTTCACATTCCGTTGCTAGGAATCACCCTAGGCAACGTCCAAGAAAAACTCCTGAGGCGGGGAGGCCACTCCTCGAATAGCATGGGATCAAATTTATATCGCGCGCTCTAAGGGGTGCCCCCCTCTCAGTCCCAACCGGAAACACCCATGCCCCCTAACCGGATGACGGCTTTAATCCAGGGCCATGGAACCTTCATCACGGCCTCTCTATTTGGTGTGTACCGAGAAAGAGGTTTACAACTTACTAAACCGTATTCTTTGAAGAAAACATGTGGCAGCACGAAGGAGGAATGGACGGGATCGAGACTTGATCCACGTCGACACCGAAGTTAAACAATTTGTATAGAACTGGCATGCTCCAACAATACCAGCCTGCAACCTATCATGCCACAACATGACTAGGTTGTTTCTCCATATCACGGTCTCATCAGGTTTGTATCTCACTTGCAACTTACTTTGCATGAAATATACCATTCAACAATGCTCATATAAACATGCCATGAGCAAAGCCACTCTAGCAAAAATGAAAAACACTCATCATATCAAAGGTTCAAACATGCTTGCCTGGTTCGGAGTAGTCGGAGTCTAGTTCGGCGAAGTTTGCGGCTCCGTCACCTCCGTCGGTATCTACGGTATAAAAAGAAACCGAATACTACGTAAATACGTGCATGCGTAAAAAGTGTTCCAAATATTTTTCAAATAAATATGATAAAAAACTAGACAGAATTTTGAAGATGACAGAAAAGGAATCAACTAAAAATCCTTTTTAGTTTAAAAGTTATAAAGAAAACAAACCCAGGGACTAGTCTGTAATGAAACAGAAACTACCCAGGGTTAGTTTGAATAAACAGAAAACGCTTCAGACGAAAATACGCCGAACCAAATGGAAAACGCACTTTGCCCGAAGGCGTCTTCAGAAAACGGTTCGAATAAAAAGAGAAAGCTGACAGGGGGGGCCCGCATGTCAGGTTTAAAAGAGGGGAACAGAGTCGCCGGCGCCAGAGGCCTGCGGTGATCGCCGGCGACGAACTACTGCGAGGCAGAGGGAGGGAGAGGTACCGGCGTGCTCAGGAG
>LR738716.1:311017967-311031089 GCA_902687465.1 Secale cereale
ATCAAAGATGACCGCGGTTTCCAGGTCATAGACATGAGTTGTCATTTGATAACGGGATCACATCATTAGGAGAATGATGTGATGGACGAGACCCAAACGTTAAACATAGCTTTTGATCGTATCAGTTATCGCTATAGTTTTCTGCATGTCAAGTATAAGTTCCTATGACCATGAGATCATGTAACTCACCGACACCGTAGGAGTGCTTTGTGTGTACCAAACGTCGCAACGTAACTGGGTGACTATAAAGGTACTCTACAGGTATCTCCGAGGGTGTCTGTTGAGTTGACATGGATCGAGACTGGGATTTGTCACTCCGTGTGACGGAGAGGTATCTCCGGGCCCACTCGGTAATACGTCATCTCAATGAGCTCAAAGTGACTAAGTAGTTGGTCACGGGATTATGTATTACGGTAACGAGTAAAGAGACTTGCCGGTAACGAGATTGAACTAGGTATAGAGATACCGACGATCGAATCTCGGGCAAGTAACATACCGATGAGACAAAGGGAACTGTATACGGGATTGCCTGAATCCTTGACATTGTGGTTCATCCGATGAGATCATCGAGAAACATGTGGGAACCAATATGGGTATCCAGATCCCGCTATTGGTTATTGACCTGGGAGTGTCTCGGTCATGTCTACATGGTTTCCGAACCCGCAGGGTCTACACACTTAAGGTTTGGTGACGCTAGGGTTGTTAGTGAGAATAGTGCATGGTTACCGAAGGTTGTTCGGAGTCCCGGATGAGATCCCGGACGTGACGAGGGTCTCCGGAATGGTCCGGGGACGAAGATTGATATATAGGATGAAAGGTTTCGGAGTCCGGAAGTGTTCCGGGGAGCATCGGGAAATCGGCGGAGTACCGGAAAGGGTTTCGGGGGTCCCGGAAGTGTTTCTGGGCCTAATGGGCCACAAAGGGGGACACAACAGCCCTCATAGGGCTGTGCGCCCCCCCCTGGGCCCCCTCCTTGTGCGCCAAGGGAGGTGGAACCCCCTAGGGTGGCCGCACCCCCTTAGCCTTGGGGGGCAAGGCACCTGGGGGGGGAAACCCTAACCCCAGGGGGCGCCGCCCTCTTTCCCCTTGCCCTGGCCGCCGCCCGTAGGGGAAACCCTAGGGCGCCCCTCCCCTCTCCACCCCCCTATATATAGTGAGGCAAAGGGAGGGCAGCCAACACAAGTTCGTGCCTCGGTGCTGCCCTCCCTCTCCCATAACATCTTCTCCTCCCGCGGTGCTTAGGCGAAGCCCTGCTGGAATCCTTCTCCACCATCACCACCACGCCGTCGTGCTGCCGGTCCTCCATCAACCTCTCCTCCACCCCTTGCTGGATCAAGAAGGAGGAGACGTCCCCGAGCCGTACGTGTGAAGAACGCGGAGGCACCGTTGCTTCGGTGCTAGGATCTTCGTCGATCTGAATCGCGGCGAGTACGACTCCATCAACCGCGTTCTTAACGCTTCCGCTTAGCGATCTACAAGGGTATGTGGATCCTACTCTCCCCTCGTAGTTGCATCTACTAGATTGATCTTGGTGAACGGTAGGAAAATTTTTGTTTCCCATGCAACGTTCCCCAACAGTGGTATCAGAGCTAGGATCTTGCGTAGATGCTTTCTCGAGTAGAACACAAAAGGGTTTGTGGCGTTGATGTTTAAATTGCTGCCCTCCTTAGTCTTTCTTGATTCAGCGGTATTATGGGATGAAGCGGCCCGGACCAACTTTACATGTCCACGTACATGAGACCGGTTCCATCGACAGACATGTGACTTTTGTTGCATAAGATGGCTGGCGGGTGTCTGTCTCTCCTATCTTAGTTGAATCGGAATAGAACAAGGCGGTCCTTGTAGAAGGTTAAATAGCAACTTGAATATCACCGTTGTGGTTTTGCGTAGGTAAGAAGCGTTCTTGCTAGATACCCATAGCAGCCACGTAAAACATGCAACAACAATTAGAGGACGTCTAACTTGTTTTTGCAGGGTATGTATGTGATATGATATGGCCAATGACATGATGAGATATATTTGATGTATGAGATGATCATGTTGTAATAGTTAATATCGACTTGCATGTCGATACATACGGCAACCGGCAGGAGCCATAGGGTTGTCTTTAATTTTTGTATGACCTGCGTGTCAATCATTAAGCGCTTTGTAATGCTTTACTTTATCGCTAAACGGTAGCAATAGTAGTAAGAGCATGGTGGGCGCCGACAACCCCGATGGCGACACGATGATGGAGATCATGATGATGGAGATCATGGTGTGGCGCCGGTGACGATGGAGATCATGCCGGTGCTTTGGAGATGGAGATCAAAAGCACGAGTTGATGGCCATATCATGTCACTTATGATTTGCATGTGATGTTAATCCTTTTATGCATCTTATTTTGCTTAGGACGACGGTAGCATTATAAGATGATCCTTCACTAAAATTTCAAGATAAAATTGTGTTCCCCCCCAGTGTGCGCCGTTGCGAAGGTTCGTCGTTTCGAAGCACCACGTGATGATCGGGTGTGATAGACTCTACGTTCGCATACAACGGGTGCAAGCCAGTTTTGCACATGCAGAACACTCGGGTTAGACTTGACGAGCCTAGCATGTACAGACATGGCCTCGGAACACGGAGGACCGAAAGGTCGAGCATGAGTCATATAGTAGATATGATCAACATGTTGATGTTCACCATTGACACCACCTCATCTCACGTGATGATCGGACTTGGGTTGGTGAATTTGGATCATGTCACGCTCGAATGACCAGAGGGATGTCAATTTGAGTGGGAGTTATAAATAATTTGATTAGGTAATAACTCACTTATCATGAACAATAGTCTAAAATGTCTTTGCAAATTTTTGGTTGTAGATGGCTCGCGCAGTAGCTCCCCTGAATTTTAATGCGTTCCTAGAGAAAGCTAAACTGAAAGATGATGGGAGCAACTTTGTGGACTGGCTCCGCAATCTGAGGATCATCCTCACAGCTGCCCAAAAGGTTTATGTCCTAAATGGACCGCTAGGTGACCCCCCCGCTCCTACAGCCCCTGCAGACGTTTTGAACGTCTGGCAGACACGTTCGGATGACTATTCGATAGTGCAATGTGCCATGTTGTACGGCTTGGAAGGAGGACTTCAAAGGCGTTTTGAACGTCATGGTGCATATGAGATGTACACGGAGTTGAAGTTCATCTTTGAAAAGAATGCTAAGATCGAGAGGTATGAGACCACCGATAAATTCTTTGCTTGCAAGATGGAGGAGAATTCGTCTGTCAGTGAGCACTTACTGAAGATGTCTGGGTACTATACCCGCATAGCTGATCTGGGACTTGTGTTCCCGGATGAGGCTATCATTGACAGAATTCTCCAGTCACTCCCTCCAAGCTACAAGAGCTTCGTGCAGCAGTACAACATGCAAGGGATGAATAAAACCATCGCCGAGCTGTTTTCAATGCTGAAAGTCGCTGAGGCAGACATCCAGAAGGAGTATCAAGTGTTGATGGTCAATAAAACCACCAGTTTCAAGAAGAATGGCAAGGGCAAGAAGGGTAACTCTAAGAAGGGTGGCAAAGCAGTTGCTAATCCAGTGAAGAAACCCAAGACTGGGCCCAAGCCAGAGACTGAGTGTTTCTATTGCAAGGGGAACGGCCACTGGAAGCGGAACTGCCCCAAGTATCTGGCGGACAAGAAGGGGGCCAACAACAACAAAGGTATATGTGATATACATGTTATTGATGTGTACCTTACCAACTCTCGTTGTAGTGCCTGGGTATTTGATACCGGTTCGGTTGCTCACATTTGCAACTCTAAACAGGAACTACGGAATAAACGGAGGCTGGCGAAGGACGAAGTGACGATGCGCGTGGGAAATGGTTCCAAGGTTGATGTGATCGCCGTCGGCACGCTCGCTCTTCGATTACCATCGGGATTAGTTATGAACCTGAATAATTGTTATTTAGTGCCTGCGTTAAGCATGAACATTATATCTGGATCTTGTTTATTGCGAGACGGTTACTCGTTTAAATCAGAGAATAATGGTTGTTCTATTTATATGAGTAATATCTTTTATGGTCATGCACCCGAAGTTAGGGGTTTATTCTTATTGAATCTCGATAGTGATGATACACATGTTCATAACATTGATGCCAAAAGATGTAGAGTTGATAATGATAATACCACTTTCTTGTGGCACTGCCGTCTGGGTCATATCGGCGTGAAACGCATGAGGAAGCTCCATGCTGATGGACTTTTGGAGTCTCTTGATTTTGAATCACTTGACACGTGCGAGCCGTGCCTCATGGGCAAGATGACAAGGACCCCGTTTTCAGGGACAATGGAACGGGCAAGTGACTTATTGGAAATCATACATACTGATGTGTGCGGTCCGATGAGTGTAACGGCGCGCGGTGGATATCGTTATTTTCTCACCTTCACTGACGATTTAATTAGATATGGGTATATTTACTTAATGAAGCATAAGTCTGAAACTTTTGAAAAGTTCAAGCAATTTCAGAGTGAAGTTGAAAATCATCGTAACAAGAAGATCAAGTTCCTACGATCTGATCGAGGGGGAGAATATCTGAGTTATGAGTTTGGTGATCACTTAAGAAAATGTGGAATTGTTTCACAGTTGACGCCACCTGGAACACCACAGCGTAATGGTGTGTCCGAACGTCGTAATCGAACCCTATTAGATATGGTACGTTCTATGATGTCTCTTGCCGATTTGCCACTATCGTTTTGGGGATATGCGTTAGAGACAGCTGCATTCACTTTAAATAGGGCTCCATCTAAGTCCGTTGAGACAACACCGTATGAACTATGGTTTAGTAAGAAACCGAAGTTGTCTTTTCTCAAGGTTTGGGGTTGCGATGCTTATGTCAAAAGGCTTCAGCCAGAAAAGCTCGAACCCAAAGCGGACAAATGTGTCTTCATAGGATACCCAAAAGAAACTGTTGGGTACACCTTCTATCTCAGATCCGAAGGCAAAGTGTTTGTCGCTAAGAACGGGTCCTTTCTCGAGAAAGAGTTTCTCTCGAAAGAATTGAGTGGGAGGAAGGTAGAACTTGATGAGGTTATTGAACCTTTGCTTCAACCAGAGAGTAGCGCAGCGCAGAAAGATGTTTTTGTGAAGCCTGCAGAGGTTGAAGAGGAAGCCGATGATGATGATCAAGAAGCTTCTGATCAAGTTACTACCGAACCTCGTAGGTCGACAAGGGTACGCACTGCACCTGAGTGGTATGGTAACCCTGTCTTGGAGGTCATGTTGTTGGACAACAGTGAACCTACGAGCTATGGAGAAGCGATGGTGGGCCCGGATTCCGACAAATGGTTAGAGGCCATGAAATCCGAGATGGGATCCATGTATGAAAACAAAGTATGGACTTTGGAAGTATTACCTGAAGGGCGGAAGGCCATTCAGAATAAATGGATTTTTAAGAGGAAGACGGACGCTGACGGTAATGTCACCGTGTATAAAGCTCGACTTGTGGCAAAGGGTTTTTCACAAGTTCAAGGGATTGACTACGATGAGACTTTCTCACCCGTAGCGATGCTTAAATCCGTCCGAATCTTGTTAGCAATAGCTGCATATTTCGATTATGAAATTTGGCAGATGGATGTCAAAACAGCGTTCCTTAACGGTTTTCTTAAGGAAGAGTTGTATATGATACAACCGGAAGGTTTTGTCGATCCAGAGAATGCTGACAAAGTATGCAAGCTCCAGCGTTCCATTTATGGGCTGGTGCAAGCATCTCGGAGTTGGAATCTTCGCTTTGATGAGGTGATCAAAGCGTTTGGGTTTGTACAAGTTTACGGAGAAGCTTGTATTTACAAGAAAGTGAGTGGGAGCTCTATAGCGTTTCTAATATTATATGTGGATGACATATTGCTGATTGGAAACAATATATAATTTTTGGATAGCGTGAAGGGGTATTTGAACAAGAGTTTTTCGATGAAAGATCTCGGTGAAGCTGCTTTCATATTGGGCATCAAGATTTATAGAGATAGATCAAGACGCTTGATAGGACTTTCACAAAGTACATACCTTGATAAAGTTTTGAAGAAGTTCAAAATGGATCAATCCAAGAAGGGGTTCTTGCCGGTATTGCAAGGTACAAAGTTGAGTAAGACTCAATGCCCAGTGACTGCGGAAGATAGAGAAAAGATGAGTGTCGTCCCCTATGCTTCAGCCATAGGCTCCATCATGTATGCAATGCTGTGCACAAGACCAGATGTCAGCCTTGCCATAAGTATGGCCGGAAGGTTTCAAAGTAATCCTGGTATGGATCACTGGACAGCGGTCAAGAATATCCTAAAGTACCTGAAAAGGACTAAGGAAATGTTTCTCGTTTATGGAGGTGATCAAGAGCTTGTCGTAAAGGGTTACGTCGATGCTAGCTTTGACACTGATCTGGATGACTCTAAGTCTCAAACCGGATACGTATATATTCTCAACGGGGGAGCGGTAAGCTGGTGCAGTTCCAAGCAGAGCGTGGTAGCCGATTCTACATGTGAAGCGGAGTATATAGCTGCCTCGGAGGCGGCAAAGGAAGGTGTCTGGATGAAGGAGTTCATGACAGATCTTGGAGTTGTGCCTAGTGCACTGAACCCAATGACTCTGTTCTGTGACAACACTGGTGCCATTGCTCTAGCCAAGGAACCAAGGTTTCACAAGAGGACCAGACACATAAAGCGACGCTTCAATTCCATCCGCGATTCGGTCAAGGAGGAGGACATAAGTATTTGCAAAGTACACACGGATTTGAATGTTGCAGATCCGTTGACTAAGCCTCTTCCACGGGCTAAGCACGATCAACACCAAGACTCTATGGGTGTTAGATTCATTACCTTGTAATGCTAGATTATTGACTCTAGTGCAAGTGGGAGACTGTTGGAAATATGCCCTAGAGGCAATAATAAAAGAGTTATTATTATATGTCCTTGTTCATGATAATCGTTTATTATCCATGCTATAACTGTATTGATTGGAAACTCAAATACATGTGTGGATGAATAGACAGACTTTGTGTCCCTAGTGAGCCTCTACAGGACTAGCTCGTTGATCAAAGATGACCGCGGTTTCCAGGTCATAGACATGAGTTGTCATTTGATAACGGGATCACATCATTAGGAGAATGATGTGATGGACGAGACCCAAACGTTAAACATAGCTTATGATCGTGTCAGTTATCGCTATAGTTTTCTGCATGTCAAGTATAAGTTCCTATGACCATGAGATCATGTAACTCACTGACACCGTAGGAGTGCTTTGTGTGTACCAAACGTCACAACGTAACTGGGTGACTATAAAGGTGCTCTACAGGTATCTCCGAGGGTGTCTGTTGAGTTGACATGGATCGAGACTGGGATTTGTCACTCCGTGTGACGGAGAGGTATCTCCGGGCCCACTCGGTAATACGTCATCTCAATGAGATCAAAGTGACTAAGTAGTTGGTCACGGGATTATGTATTACAGTAACGAGTAAAGAGACTTGCCGGTAACGAGATTGAACTAGGTATAGAGATACCGACGATCGAATCTCGGGCAAGTAACATACCGACGAGACAAAGGGAACTGTATACGGGATTGCCTGAATCCTTGACATCGTGGTTCATCCGATGAGATCATCGAGGAACATGTGGGAACCAATATGGGTATCCAGATCCCGCTATTGGTTATTGACCTGGGAGTGTCTCGGTCATGTCTACATGGTTTCCGAACCCGCAGGGTCTACACACTTAAGGTTCGGTGACGCTAGGGTTGTTAGTGAGAACAGTGCATGGTTACCGAAGGTTGTTCGGAGTCCCGGATGAGATCCCGGACGTGACGAGGGTCTCCGGAATGGTCCGGGGACGAAGATTGATATATAGGATGAGAGTGATCGGAGTCCGGAAGTGTACCGGGGAGCATCGGGAAGTCGGCGGATGACCGAAAGGGGTTTCGGGGGTCCCGGAAGGAGTTTCGGGCCTAATGGGCCACAAAGGGGGGACACAACAGCCCTCATAGGGCTGTGCGCCCCCCTTGGGCCCTCACCTCAAGCGCCAAGGGGGCTGGACCCCCCTAGGGCTGCCGCACCCCCTTAGGCTTGGGGGGCAAGGCACCTGGGGGGGGGGGGAAACCCTAGCCCCAGGGGGCGCCGCCCCCTCCCCATCTGCCCTGGCCGCCGGCCCCTAGGGGAAACCCTAGGGCGCCCCCTCCCCTCTCTCCCCCCTATATAAAGAGAGGCAGAGGGAGGGCAGCCACACACGTTCGTGCCTCGGCGCTGCCCTCCCTCTCCCACATCCATCTTCGTTTTCCCGCGGTGCTTGGCGAAGCCCTGCTGGAATCCTCCACCACCATCACCACCACGCCGTCGTGCTGCCGGTGTCTCCATCAACCTCTCCTCCCCCCTTGCTGGATCAAGAAGGAGGAGACGTCCCCGAGCTGTACGTGTGAAGAACGCGGAGGCACCGTTGCTTCGGTGCTTGGATCTTCAGCGATCTGAATCGCGGCGAGTACGACTCCATCAACCGCGTTCTTGAACGCTTCCGCTTAGCGATCTACAAGGGTATGTGGATCCAACTCTCCCCTCGTAGATGCATCTCCTAGATTGATCTTGGTGAGCGTAGGAAATTTTTTTGTTTCCCATGCGACGTTCCCCAACAGTGGCATCATGAGCTAGGATCTTGCGTAGATGCTTTCACGAGTAGAACACAAAAGGGTTTGTGGACGTTGATGTTTAGATTGCTTCCCTCCTTAGTCTTTCTTGATTCAGCGGTATTATGGGATGAAGCGGCCCGGACCAACTTTACATGTCCACATACATGAGACCGGTTCCATCGACAGACATGTGACTTTTGTTGCATAAGATGGCTGGCGGGTGTCTGTCTCTCCTATCTTAGTTGAATCGGAATAGAACAAGGCGGTACTTGTAGAAGGTTAAATAGCAACTTAAATATCACCGTTGTGGCTTTGCGTAGGTAAGAAGCGTTCTTGCTAGATACCCATAGCAGCCACGTAAAACATGCAACAACAAATTAGAGGACGTCTAACTTGTTTTTGCAGGGTATGTATGTGATATGATATGGCCAATGACATGATGAGATATATTTGATGTATGAGATGATCATGTTGTAATAGTTAATATCGACTTGCATGTCGATGTTATATGACCTGCGTGTCAATCATTAAGCGCTTTGTAATGCTTTACTTTATCGCTAAACGGTAGCAATAGTAGTAAGAGCATGGTGGGCGCGCGACAACCCCGATGGCGACACGATGATGGAGATCATGATGATGGGGATCATGGTGTGGCGCCGGTGACGATGGAGATCATGCCGGTGCTTTGGAGATGGAGATCAAAAGCACGAGTTGATGGCCATATCATGTCACTTATGATTTGCATGTGATGTTAATCCTTTTATGCATCTTATTTTGCTTAGGACGACGGTAGCATTATAAGATGATCCTTCACTAAAATTTCAAGATAAAATTGTGTTCCCCCCGAGTGTGCGCCGTTGCGAAGGTTCGTCGTTTCGAAGCACCACGTGATGATCGGGTGTGATAGACTCTACGTTCGCATACAACGGGTGCAAGCCAGTTTTGCACATGCAGAACACTCGGGTTAGACTTGACGAGCCTAGCATGTACAGACATGGCCTCGGAACACGGAGGACCGAAAGGTCGAGCATGAGTCATATAGTAGATATGATCAACATGTTGATGTTCACCATTGACACCACCTCATCTCACGTGATGATCGGACTTGGGTTGGTGAATTTGGATCATGTCACGCTCGAATGACCAGAAGGTTTTGTCGATCCAAAGAATGCTGACAAAGTATGCAGGCTCCAGCGTTCCATTTATGGGCTGGTGCAAGCATCTCGGAGTTGGAATCTTCGCTTTGATGAGGTGATCAAAGCGTTTGGGTTTATACAAGTTTACAATGAAGCTTGTATTTACAAGAAAGTGAGTGGGAGCTCTATAGCGTTTCTGATATTATATGTGGATGACATATTGCTGATTGGAAACAATATAGAATTTTTGGATAGCGTGAAGGGGTATTTGAACAAGAGTTTTTCGATGAAGGATCTCGGTGAAGCTGCTTTCATATTGGGCATCAAGATCTATAGAGATAGATCAAGACGCTTGATAGGACTTTCACAAAGTACATACCTTGATAAAGTTTTGAAGAAGTTCAAAATGGATCAATCCAAGAAGGGGTTCTTGCCGGTATTGCAAGGCACAAAGTTGAGTAAGACTCAATGCCCAGTGACTGCGGAAGATAGAGAAAAGATGAGTGTCGTCCCCTATGCTTCAGCCATAGGCTCTATCATGTATGCAATGCTGTGCACAAGACCAGATGTCAGCCTTGCCATAAGTATGGCCGGAAGGTTTCAAAGTAATCCTGGTATGGATCACTGGACAGCGGTCAAGAATATCCTAAAGTACCTGAAAAGGACTAAGGAGATGTTTCTCGTTTATGGAGGTGATCAAGAGCTCGTCGTAAAGGGTTACGTCGATGCAAGCTTTGACACTGATCCGGATGACTCTAAGTCTCAAACCGGATACGTATATATTCTCAACGGGGGAGCGGTAAGCTGGTGTAGTTCCAAGCAGAGCGTGGTAGCTGATTCTACATGTGAAGCGGAGTATATAGCTGCCTCGGAGGCAGCAAAGGAAGGTGTCTGGATGAAGGAGTTCATGACAGATCTTGGAGTTGTGCCTAGTGCACTGAACCCAATGACTCTGTTCTGTGACAACACTGGTGCCATTGCTCTAGCCAAGGAACCAAGGTTTCACAAGAGGACCAGACACATAAAGCGACGCTTCAATTCCATCCGCGATTCGGTCAAGGAGGAGGACATAAGTATTTGCAAAGTACACACGGATTTGAATGTTGCAGATCCGTTGACTAAGCCTCTTCCACGGGCTAAGCACGATCAACACCAAGACTCTATGGGTGTTAGATTCATTACCTTGTAATGCTAGATTATTGACTCTAGTGCAAGTGGGAGACTGTTGGAAATATGCCCTAGAGGCAATAATAAAAGAGTTATTATTATATTTCCTTGTTCATGATATTCGTTTATTATCCATGCTATAATTGTATTGATTGGAAACTCAAATACATGTGTGGATGAATAGACAGACTTGGTGTCCCTAGTGAGCCTCTACAGGACTAGCTCGTTGATCAAAGATGACCGCGGTTTCCAGGTCATAGACATGAGTTGTCATTTGATAACGGGATCACATCATTAGGAGAATGATGTGATGGACGAGACCCAAACGTTAAACATAGCTTTTGATCGTATCAGTTATCGCTATAGTTTTCTGCATGTCAAGTATAAGTTCCTATGACCATGAGATCATGTAACTCACCGACACCGTAGGAGTGCATTGTGTGTACCAAACGTCGCAACGTAACTGGGTGACTATAAAGGTACTCTACAGGTATCTCCGAGGGTGTCTGTTGAGTTGACATGGATCGAGACTGGGATTTGTCACTCCGTGTGACGGAGAGGTATCTCCGGGCCCACTCGGTAATACGTCATCTCAATGAGCTCAAAGTGACTAAGTAGTTGGTCACGGGATTATGTATTACGGTAACGAGTAAAGAGACTTGCCGGTAACGAGATTGAACTAGGTATAGAGATACCGACGATCGAATCTCGGGCAAGTAACATACCGACGAGACAAAGGGAACTGTATACGGGATTGCCTGAATCCTTGACATTGTGGTTCATCCGATGAGATCATCGAGAAACATGTGGGAACCAATATGGGTATCCAGATCCCGCTATTGGTTATTGACCTGGGAGTGTCTCGGTCATGTCTACATGGTTTCCGAACCCGCAGGGTCTACACACTTAAGGTTCGATGACGCTAGGGTTGTTAGTGAGAATAGTGCATGGTTACCGAAGGTTGTTCGGAGTCCCGGATGAGATCCCGGACGTGACGAGGGTCTCCGGAATGGTCCGGGGACGAAGATTGATATATAGGATGAAAGGTTTCGGAGTCCGGAAGTGTTCCGGGGAGCATCGGGAAATCGGCGGAGTACCGGAAAGGGTTTCGGGGGTCCCGGAAGTGTTTCTGGGCCTAATGGGCCACAAAGGGGGACACAACAGCCCTCATAGGGCTGTGCGCCCCCCCTGGGCCCCCTCCTTGTGCGCCAAGGGAGGTGGAACCCCCTAGGGTGGCCGCACCCCCTTAGCCTTGGGGGGCAAGGCACCTGGGGGGGGAAACCCTAACCCCAGGGGGCGCCGCCCCCTTTCCCCTTGCCCTGGCCGCCGCCCCTAGGGGAAACCCTAGGGCGCCCCTCCCCTCTCCACCCCCCTATATATAGTGAGGCAAAGGGAGGGCAGCCAACACAAGTTCGTGCCTCGGTGCTGCCCTCCCTCTCCCATAACATCTTCTCCTCCCGCGGTGCTTAGGCGAAGCCCTGCTGGAATCCTTCTCCACCATCACCACCACGCCGTCGTGCTGCCGGTCCTCCATCAACCTCTCCTCCACCCCTTGCTGGATCAAGAAGGAGGAGACGTCCCCGAGCCGTACGTGTGAAGAACGCGGAGGCACCGTTGCTTCGGTGCTAGGATCTTCGGCGATCTGAATCGCGGCGAGTACGACTCCATCAACCGCGTTCTTAACGCTTCCGCTTAGCGATCTACAAGGGTATGTGGATCCTACTCTCCCCTCGTAGTTGCATCTACTAGATTGATCTTGGTGAACGGTAGGAAAATTTTTGTTTCCCATGCAACGTTCCCCAACAATCCCTGGGTTCGTCAATCTTGGAAATCGCTCTGGGACCCGAAAACAGTGAGTAAAAGTCAACGAAACAGGCCAGAATCGGCCAAAACTGCGAGTGTTGATAACCGACACGTAAGCACACCTTGGGGTTCAACAACTATGGATATCGCTTCTGAACCCCAAAACGGCGAGTAATAGTCCACGAAACCGGTAATAATCGGCCAAAACAGTGAGTAATAGTCAACGAAACATGCCAGAATCGGCCAAAACTGCGAGTGTTGATAACCGACACGTAAGCGCTCCTTGGGGTTCAACAACTATGGATTTCGCTTATGGACCCGAAAACGGTGAGTAATAATCCACGAAACGGGTCAGAATCGGCCAAGACCGCGAGTGTTGAGGACCGACA
>LR738716.1:311031189-311061325 GCA_902687465.1 Secale cereale
AACGCCTATGAACACGACGAAATCGGAGCTTGTTCTCACTTGCTTTGAGAGTCTCGGTCAATTCGGAATCTAGGTTGATTTTTGTATTTTCTTTGCTCACCGTTTCCTTGCGAGAGTTCGCCTAACACCCTATTGTATCCATACATGGGTGGGGCGCCCAGGGCCTGAAGACTAAAGGGATGTGCCGGCTCATCGAAATTTGGGCTGTAATTGTGATAACTTTCGTTTTTCCAATCCTGCGGGCCATTATTGAGGGCCCAGACGACCCTTTTTGGGCTCAATATTTTCGGCACACATGATCCTACGTGTTCACGTATGTAAAATCCTCCAAATCACAAAAACTAGAAGTCCTATCAGCTTAACTCCCCAATAGCTTTCCAACGCCTTTGAAAACGATGAAATCGGAGCTTGTTCTCACTTGCTTTGAAAGTCTCCATCAATTCAGACACTATGTTGATTTTAGTATTTTATTTTATCACGGTTTCTTTGCGAGAGTTGACCTAAGACCCTATTGTATCCATACATAGGTGGGGCGCCCGGGTCCTGAACACCAAAGGGATGTGCCGGCTCATCGAAATTTGAGCTGTAATTGCAATAACTTTCTTTTTTCCAATCCTGCAGCCCTTTTTGAGGGCCCAGATGGCCCTTTTTGGGCTCGATATTTTCCACGCATGTGATCCTGTGTGTGCACGTATGTAAAATCCTACAGATCGCGAAAACTAGAAGTCCTATCAGCTCAATTCCCCAATAGCTTTCCAACGCCTATGAACACGACGAAATCGGAGCTTGTTCTCACTTGCTTTGAGAGTCTCGGTCAATTCGGAATCTAGGTTGAATTTTGTATTTTCTTTGCTCACCGTTTCCTTGCGAGAGTTTGCCTAACACCCTATTGTATCCATACATGGGTGGGGCGCCCGGGTCCTGAACACCAAAGGGATGTGCCGGCTCATCGAAATTTGAGCTGTAATTGCAATAACTTTCGTTTTTTCCAATCCTGCAGGCCCTTTTTGAGGGCCCAGATGGCCCTTTTTGGGCTCGATATTTTCCGCGCATGTGATCCTATGTGTGCACATATGTAAAATCCTCCAGATCGCAAAAACTAGAAGTCCTATCAGCTCAATTTCCCAATAGCTTTCCAACGCCTATGAACACGACGAAATCGGAGCTTGTTCTCACTTGCTTTGAGAGTCTTGGTCAATTCAGAATCTAGGTTGATTTTTGTATTTTCTTTGCTCACCATTTCCTTGCGAGAGTTGGCCTAACACCCTATTGTATCCATACATGGGTGGGGCGCCCAGGGCCTGAACACTAAAGGGATGTGCCGGCTCATCGAAATTGGGACTGTAATTGTGATAACTTTCGTTTTTCCAATCCTGCAGGCCATTATTGAGGGCCCAGACGACCCTTTTTGGGCTCAATATTTTCGGCACACGTGATCCTATGTGTGCACGTATGTAAAATCCTCCAAATCACAAAAACTAGAAGTCCTATCAGCTTAACTCCCCAATAGCTTTCCAACGCCTATGAAAACGATGAAATCGGAGCTTGTTCTCACTTGCTTTGAGAGTCTCCATCAATTCAGACTCTATGTTGATTTTAGTATTTTCTTTTATCACCGTTTCTTTGCGAGAGTTGACCTAAGACCCTATTGTATCCATACATGGGTGGGGCGCCCGGGTCCTGAACACCAAAGGGATGTGCCGGCTCATCGAAATTTGAGCTGTAATTGCAATAACTTTCGTTTTTTCCAATCCTGCAGGCCCTTTTTGAGGGCCCAGATGACCCTTTTTGGGCTCGATATTTTCCGCGCATGTGATCCTGTGTGTGCACGTATGTAAAATCCTCCAGATCGCAAAAACTAGAAGTCCTATCAGCTCAATTTCCCAATAGCTTTCCAACGCCTATGAACACGACGAAATCGGAGCTTGTTCTCACTTGCTTTGAGAGTCTTGGCCAATTCGGAATCTAGGTTGATTTTTGTATTTTCTTTGCTCACCATTTCCTTGCGAGAGTTGGCCTAACACCCTATTGTATCCATACATGGGTGGGGCGCCCAGGGCCTGAACACTAAAGGGATGTGCCGGCTCATCGAAATTTGGGCTGTAATTGTGATAACTTTCGTTTTTCCAATCCTGCAGGCCATTATTGAGGGCCCAGACGACCCTTTTTGGGCTCAATATTTTCGGCACACGTGATCCTATGTGTGCACGTATGTAAAATCCTCCAAATCACAAAAACTAGAAGTCCTATCAGCTTAACTCCCCAATAGCTTTCCAACGCCTATGAAAACGATGAAATCGGAGCTTGTTCTCACTTGCTTTGAGAGTCTCCATCAATTCAGACTCTATGTTGATTTTAGTATTTTCTTTTATCACCGTTTCTTTGCGAGAATTGACCTAAGACCCTATTGTATCCATACATGGGTGGGGCGCCCGGGTCCTGAACACCAAAGGGATGTGCCGGCTCATCGAAATTTGAGCTGTAATTGCAATAACTTTAGTTTTTTCCAATCCTGCAGGCCCTTTTTGAGGGCCCAGATGGCCCTTTTTGGGCTCGATATTTTCCGCGCATGTGATCCTGCATGTGCACGTATGTTAAATCCTCCAGATCGCAAAAACTAGAAGTCCAATCACCTCAATTCCCCAATAGCTTTCCAACGCCTATGAACACGACGAAATCGGAGCTTGTTCTCACTTGCTTTGAGAGTCTCGGTCAATTCGGAATCTAGGTTGATTTTTGTATTTTCTTTGCTCACCGTTTCCTTGCGAGAGTTCGCCTAACACCCTATATTATCCATACATGGGTGGGGCGCCCAGGGCCTGAACACCAATGGGATGTGCCGGCTCATCGAAATTTGGGCTGTAATTGTGATAACTTTCGTTTTTCCAATCCTGCAGGCCATTTTTCAGGGCCTAGACGACCCTTTTTGGGCTCAATATTTTCGGCACACGTGATCCTACGTGTGCACGTACGTAAAATCCTCCAAATCACAAAAACTAGAAGTCCTATCAGCTTAATTCCCCAATAGCTTTCCAACGCCTATGAAAACGATGAAATCAGAGCTTGTTCTCACCTGCTTTGAGAGTCTTGATCAATTCAGAGTCTATATTGATTTTTGTATTTTCTTTTATCACCGTTTCTTTGCGAGAATTGACCTAAGACCCTATTGTATCCATACATGGGTGTGGCGCCCGGGTCCTGAACACCAAAGGGATGTGCCGGCTCATCGAAATTTGAGCTGTAATTGCAATAACTTTCGTTTTTTGCAATCCTGCAGGCCCTTTTTGAGGACCCAGATGGCCCTTTTCGGGCTCGATATTTTCCGCGCAAGTGATCCTATGTGTGCACGTATGTAAAATCCTCCAGATCGCAAAAACTAGAAGTCCTATCAGCTCAATTTCCCAATAGCTTTCCAACGCCTACGAACACGACGAAATCGGAGCTTGTTCTCACTTGCTTTGAGAGTCTTGGTCAATTCAGAATCTAGGTTGATTTTTGTACTTTCTTTGCTCACCGTTTCCTTGCGAGAGTTGGCCTAACACCCTATTATATCCATACATGGGTGGGGCGCCCAGGGCCTGAACACTAAAGGGATGTGCCGGCTCATCGAAATTTGGGCTGTAATTGTGATAACTTTCATTTTTCCAATCCTGCAGGCCATTATTGAGGGCCCAGACGACCCTTTTTGGGCTCAATATTTTCGGCACACGTGATCCTATGTGTGCACGTATGTAAAATCCTCCAAATCACAAAAACTAGAAGTCCTATCAGCTTAACTCCCCAATAGCTTTCCAACGCCTATGAAAACGATGAAATCGGAGCTTGTTCTCACTTGCTTTGAGAGTCTCCATCAATTCAGACTCTATGTTGATTTTAGTATTTTCTTTTATCACCGTTTCTTTGCGAGAGTTGACCTAAGACCCTATTGTATCCATACATAGGTGGGGCGCCCGGGTCCTGAACACCAAAGGGATGTGCCGGCTCATCGAAATTTGAGCTGTAATTGCAATAACTTTCGTTTTTTCCAATCCTGCAGGCCCTTTTTGAGGGCCCAGATGGTCCTTTTTGGGCTCGATATTTTCCGCGCATGTGATCCTATGTGTGCACATATGTAAAATCCTCCAGATCGCAAAAACTAGAAGTCCTATCAGCTCAATTTCCCAATAGCTTTCCAACGCCTATGAACACGACGAAATCGGAGCTTGTTCTCACTTGCTTTGAGAGTCTTGGTCAATTCAGAATCTAGGTTGATTTTTGTATTTTCTTTGCTCACCATTTCCTTGCGAGAGTTGGCCTAACACCCTATTGTATCCATACATGGGTGGGGCGCCCAGGGCCTGAACACTAAAGGGATGTGCCGGCTCATCGAAATTGGGACTGTAATTGTGATAACTTTCGTTTTTCCAATCCTGCAGGCCATTATTGAGGGCCCAGACGACCCTTTTTGGGCTCAATATTTTCGGCACACGTGATCCTATGTGTGCACGTATGTAAAATCCTCCAAATCACAAAAACTAGAAGTCCTATCAGCTTAACTCCCCAATAGCTTTCCAACGCCTATGAAAACGATGAAATCGGAGCTTGTTCTCACTTGCTTTGAGAGTCTCCATCAATTCAGACTCTATGTTGATTTTAGTATTTTCTTTTATCACCGTTTCTTTGCGAGAATTGACCTAAGACCCTATTGTATCCATACATGGGTGGGGCGCCCGGGTCCTGAACACCAAAGGGATGTGCCGGCTCATCGAAATTTGAGCTGTAATTGCAATAACTTTAGTTTTTTCCAATCCTGCAGGCCCTTTTTGAGGGCCCAGATGGCCCTTTTTGGGCTCGATATTTTCCGCGCATGTGATCCTGCATGTGCACGTATGTTAAATCCTCCAGATCGCAAAAACTAGAAGTCCTATCAGCTCAATTCCCCAATAGCTTTCCAACGCCTATGAACACGACGAAATCGGAGCTTGTTCTCACTTGCTTTGAGAGTCTCGGTCAATTCGGAATCTAGGTTGATTTTTGTATTTTCTTTGCTCACCGTTTCCTTGCGAGAGTTCACCTAACACCCTATTGTATCCATACATGGGTGGGGCGCCCAGGGCCTGAACACCAATGGGATGTGCCGGCTCATCGAAATTTGGGCTGTAATTGTGATAACTTTCGTTTTTCCAATCCTGCTGGCCATTTTTCAGGGCCTAGACGACCCTTTTTGGGCTCAATATTTTCGGCACACGTGATCCTACGTGTGCACGTATGTAAAATCCTCCAAATCACAAAAACTAGAAGTCCTATCAGCTTAATTCCCCAATAGCTTTCCAACGCCTATGAAAACGATGAAATCGGAGCTTGTTCTCACCTGCTTTGAGAGTCTTGATCAATTCAGACTCTATATTGATTTTTGTATTTTCTTTTATCACCATTTCTTTGCGAGAATTGACCTAAGACCCTATTGTATCCATACATGGGTGGGGCGCCCGGGTCCTGAACACCAAAGGGATGTGCCGGCTCATCGAAATTTGAGCTGTAATTGCAATAACTTTCGTTTTTTCCAATCCTGCAGGCCCTTTTTGAGGGCCCAGATGGCCCTTTTTGGGCTCGATATTTTCCGCGCATGTGATCCTATGTGTGCACGTATGTAAAATCCTCCAGATCGCAAAAACTAGAAGTCCTATCAGCTCAATTCCCCAATAGCTTTCCAACGCCTATGAACACGACGAAATCGGAGCTTGTTCTCACTTGCTTTGAGAGTCTTGGTCAATTCGGAATCTAGGTTGATTTTTGTATTTTCTTTGCTCACCGTTTCCTTGCGAGAGTTGGCCTAACACCCTATTGTATCCATACATGGGTGGGGCGCCCAGGGCCTGAACACTAAAGGGATGTGCCGGCTCATCGAAATTTGGGCTGTAATTGTGATAACTTTCGTTTTTCCAATCCTGCGGGCCATTTTTGAGGGCCCAGACGACCCTTTTTGGGCTCAATATTTTCGGCACACGTGATCCTACGTGTGCACGTATGTAAAATCCTCCAAATCACAAAAACTAGAAGTCCTATCAGCTTAACTCCCCAATAGCTTTCCAACGCCTATGAAAACGATGAAATCGGAGCTTGTTCTCACTTGCTTTGAGAGTCTCCATCAATTCATACTCTATGTTGATTTTAGTATTTTCTTTTATCACCGTTTCTTTGCGAGAGTTGACCTAAGACCCTATTGTATCCATACATAGGTGGGGCGCCCGGGTCCTGAACACCAAAGGGATGTGCCGGCTCATCGAAATTTGAGCTGTAATTGCAATAACTTTCGTTTTTTCCAATCCTGCAGGCCCTTTTTGAGGGCCCAGATGGCCCTTTTTGGGCTCGATATTTTCCGCGCATGTGATCCTGTGTGTGCACGTATGTAAAATCCTCCAGATCGCAAAAACTAGAAGTCCTATCAGCTCAATTCCCCAATAGCTTTCCAACGCCTATGAACACGACGAAATCGGAGCTTGTTCTCACTTGCTTTGAGAGTCTCGGTCAATTCGGAATCTAGGTTGATTTTTGTATTTTCTTTGCTCACCATTTCCTTGTGAGAGTTCGCCTAACACCCTATTGTATCCATACATGGGTGGGGCGCCCAGGGCCTGAACACCAATGGCATGTGCCGGCTCATCGAAATTTGGGCTGTAATTGTGATAACTTTCGTTTTTCCAATCCTGCAGGCCATTTTTGAGGGCCCAGACGAACCTTTTTGGGCTCAATATTTTTGGCACACGTGATCATACATGTGCACGTATGTAAAATCCTCCAAATCACAAAAACTAGAAGTCCTATCAGCTTAATTCTCCAATAGCTTTCCAACGCCTATGAAAACGATGAAATCGGAGCTTGTTCTCACTTGCTTTGAGAGTCTCGATCAATTCAGACTCTATATTGATTTTTGTATTTTCTTTTATCACCGTTTCTTTAAAAGAGTTGACCTAAGACCCTATTGTATCCATACATGGGTGGGGCGCCCGGGTCCTGAACACCAAAGGGATGTGCCGGCTCATCGAAATTTGAGCTGTAATTGCAATAACTTTCATTTTTTCCAATCCTGCAGGCCCTTTTTGAGGGCCAAGATGGCCCTTTTTGGGCTCGATATTTTCCGCGCATGTGATCCTGTGTGTGCATGTATGTAAAATCCCCCAGATCGCAAAAACTAGAAGTCCTATCAGCTCAATTCCCCAATAGCTTTCCAACGCCTATGAAAACGACGAAATCGGAGCTTGTTCTCACTTGCTTCGAGAGTCTCGGTCAATTCGGAATCTAGGTTGATTTTTGTATTTTCTTTGCTCACCGTTTCCTTGCGAGAGTTCGCCTAACACCCTATTGTATCCATACATGGGTGGGGCGCCCAGGGCCTGAACACCAATGGGATGTGCCGGCTTATCGAAATTTGCGCTGTAATTGTGATAACTTTCGTTTTTCCAATCCTGCAGGCCATTTTTCAGGGCCTAGACGACCCTTTTTGGGCTCAATATTTTCGGCACACGTGATCCTACGTGTGCACATATGTAAAATCCTCCAAATCACAAAAACTAGAAGTCCTATCAGCTTAATTCCTCAATAGCTTTCCAACGCCTATGAAAACGATGAAATCGGAGCTTGTTCTCACTTGCTTTGAGAGTCTCGATCAATTCAGACTCTATATTGATTTTTGTATTTTCTTTTATCACCGTTTCTTTGCGAGAATTGACCTAAGACCCTATTGTATCCATACATGGGTGGGGCGCCCGGGTCCTGAACACCAAAGGGATGTGCCGGCTCATCGAAATTTGAGCTGTAATTGCAATAACTTTCATTTTTTCCAATCCTGCAGGCCCTTTTTGAGGGCCCAGATGGCCCTTTTTGGGCTCGATATTTTCCGCGCATGTGATCCTGTGTGTGCACGTATGTAAAATCCTCCAGATCGCAAAAACTAGAAGTCCTATCAGCTCAATTCCCCAATAGCTTTTCAACGCCTATGAAAACGATGAAATCGGACCTTGTTCTCACTTGCTTTGAGAGTCTCCATCAATTCAGACTCTATGTTGATTTTAGTATTTTCTTTTATCACCGTTTCTTTGCGAGAGTTGACCTAAGACCCTATTGTATCAATACATAGGTGGGGCGCCCGGGTCCTGAACACCAAAGGGATGTGCCGGCTCATCGAAATTTGAGCTGTAATTGCAATAACTTTCGTTTTTTCCAATCCTGCAGGCCCTTTTTGAGGGCCCAGATGGCCCTTTTTGGGGTTGATATTTTCCGCGCATGTGATCCTGTGTGTGCACGTATGTAAAATCCTCCAGATCGCAAAAACTAGAAGTCCTATCAGCTCAATTCCCCAGTAGCTTTTCAACGCCTATGAAAACGATGAAATCGGACCTTGTTCTCACTTGCTTTGAGAGTCTCCATCAATTCAGACTCTATGTTGATTTTAGTATTTTCTTTTATCACCGTTTCTTTGCGAGAGTTGACCTAAGACCCTATTGTATCCATACATAGGTGGGGCGCCCGGGTCCTGAACACCAAAGGGATGTGCCGGCTCATCGAAATTTGAGCTGTAATTGCAATAACTTTCGTTTTTTCCAATCCTGCAGGCCCTTTTTGAGGGCCCAGATGGCCCTTTTTGGGCTCGATATTTTCCGCGCATGTGATCCTATGTGTGCACATATGTAAAATCCTCCAGATCGCAAAAACTAGAAGTCCTATCAGCTCAATTTTCCAATAGCTTTCCAACGCCTATGAACACGACGAAATCGGAGCTTGTTCTCACTTGCTTTGAGAGTCTTGGTCAATTCAGAATCTAGGTTGATTTTTGTATTTTCTTTGCTCACCATTTCCTTGCGAGAGTTGGCCTAACACCCTATTGTATCCATACATGGGTGGGGCGCCCAGGGCCTGAACACTAAAGGGATGTGCCGGCTCATCGAAATTTGGGCTGTAATTGTGATAACTTTCGTTTTTCCAATCCTGCAGGCCATTATTGAGGGCCCAGACGACCCTTTTTGGGCTCAATATTTTCGGCACACGTGATCCTATGTGTGCACGTATGTAAAATCCTCCAAATCACAAAAACTAGAAGTCCTATCAGCTTAACTCCCCAATAGCTTTCCAACGCCTATGAAAACGATGAAATCGGAGCTTGTTCTCACTTGCTTTGAGAGTCTCCATCAATTCAGACTCTATGTTGATTTTAGTATTTTCTTTTATCACCGTTTCTTTGCGAGAATTGACCTAAGACCCTATTGTATCCATACATGGGTGGGGCGCCCGGGTCCTGAACACCAAAGGGATGTGCCGGCTCATCGAAATTTGAGCTGTAATTGCAATAACTTTAGTTTTTTCCAATCCTGCAGGCCCTTTTTGAGGGCCCAGATGGCCCTTTTTGGGCTCGATATTTTCCGCGCATGTGATCCTGCATGTGCACGTATGTTAAATCCTCCAGATCGCAAAAACTAGAAGTCCTATCAGCTCAATTCCCCAATAGCTTTCCAACTCCTATGAACACGACGAAATCGGAGCTTGTTCTCACTTGCTTTGAGAGTCTCGGTCAATTCGGAATCTAGGTTGATTTTTGTATTTTCTTTGCTCACCGTTTCCTTGCGAGAGTTCGCCTAACACCCTATTGTATCCATACATGGGTGGGGCGCCCAGGGCCTGAGCACCAATGGGATGTGCCGGCTCATCGAAATTTGGGCTGTAATTGTGATAACTTTCGTTTTTCCAATCCTGCAGGCCATTTTTGAGGGCCTAGACAACCCTTTTTGGGCACAATATTTTCGGCACACGTGATCCTACGTGTGCACGTATGTAAAATCCTCTAAATCACAAAAACTAGAAGTCCTATCAGCTTAATTCCCCAATAGCTTTCCAACGCCTATGAAAACGATGAAATCGGAGCTTGTTCTCACTTGCTTTGAGAGTCTCGATCAATTGAGACTTTATATTGATTTTTGTATTTTCTTTTATCACCGTTTCTTTGCGAGAGTTGACCTAAGACCCTATTGTATCCATACATGGGTGGGGCGCCCGGGTCCTGAACACCAAAGGGATGTGCCGGCTCATCGAAATTTGAGCTGTAATTGCAATAACTTTCGTTTTTTTCCAATCCTGCAGGCCCTTTTTGAGGGCCCAGATGGCCCTTTTTGGGCTCGATATTTTCCGCGCATGTGATCCTGTGTGTGCATGTATGTAAAATCCTCCAGATCGCAAAAACTAGAAGTCCTATCAGCTTAATTTCCCAATAGCTTTCCAACGCCTATGAACACGACGAAATCGGAGCTTGTTCTCACTTGCTTTGAGAGTCTTGGTCAATTCGGAATCTAGGTTGATTTTTGTATTTTCTTTGCTCACCGTTTCCTTGCGAGAGTTGGCCTAACACCCTATTGTATCCATACATGGGTGGGGCACCCAGGGCCTGAACACTAAAGGGATGTGCCGGCTCATCGAAATTTGGGCTGTAATTGTGATAACTTTCGTTTTTCCAATCCTGCGGGCCATTATTGAGGGCCCAGACGACCCTTTTTGGGCTCAATATTTTCGGCACACGTGATCCTACGTGTGCACGTATGTAAAATCCTCCAAATCACAAAAACTAAATGTCCTATCAGCTTAACTCCCCAATAGCTTTCCAACGCCTATGAAAACGATGAAATCGGTGCTTGTTCTCACTTGCTTTGAGAGTCTCCATCAATTCAGACTCTATGTTGATTTTAGTATTTTATTTTATCACGGTTTCTTTGCGAGAGTTGACCTAAGACCCTATTGTATCCATACATAGGTGAGGCACCCGGGTCCTGAACACCAAAGGGATGTGCCGGCTCATCGAAATTTGAGCTGTAATTGCAATAACTTTCATTTTTTCCAATCCTGCAGGCCCTTTTTGAGGGCCCAGATGGCCCTTTTTTGGCTCGATATTTTCCGCGCATGTGATCCTGTGTGTGCACGTATGTAAAATCCTCCAGATCGCAAAAACTAGAAGTCCTATCAGCTCAATTCCCCAATAGCTTTCCAACGCCTATGAACACGACGAAATCGGAGCTTGTTCTCACTTGCTTTGAGAGTCTCGGTCAATTCGGAATCTAGGTTGATTTTTGTATTTTCTTTGCTCACCGTTTCCTTGCGAGAGTTGGCCTAACACCCTATTGTATCCATACATGGGTGGGGCGCCCAGGGCCTGAACACCAATGGGATGTGCCGGCTCATCGAAATTTGGGCTGTAATTGTGATAACTTTCGTTTTTCCAATCCTGCAGGCCATTTTTGAGGGCCTAGACGACCCTTTTTGGGCTCAATATTTTTGGCACACGTGATCCTATGTGTGCACGTATGTAAAATCCTCCAAATCACAAAAACTAGAAGTCCTATCAGCTTAATTCCCCAATAGCTTTCCAACGCCTATGAAAACGATGAAATCGGAGCTTGTTCTCACTTGCTTTGAGAGTCTCGATCAATTCAGACTCTATATTGATTTTTGTATTTTCTTTTATCACCGTTTCTTTGCGAGAGTTGACCTAAGACCCTATTGTATCCATACATAGGTGGGGCGCCCGGGTCCTGAACACCAAAGGGATGTGCCGGCTCATCGAAATTTGAGCTGTAATTGCAATAACTTTCGTTTTTTCCAATCCTGCAGGCCCTTTTTGAGGGCCCAGATGGCCCTTTTTGGGCTCGATATTTTCCGCGCATGTGATCCTGTGTGTGCACATATGTAAAATCCTCCAGATCGCAAAAACTAGAAGTCCTATCAGCTCAATTCCCCAATAGCTTTCCAACGCCTGTGAACACGACGAAATCGGAGCTTGTTCTCACTTGCTTTGAGAGTCTTGGTCAATTCGGAATCTAGGTTGATTTTTGTATTTTCTTTGCTCACCGTTTCCTTGCGAGAGTTGGCCTAACACCCTATTGTATCCATACATGGGTGGGGCGCCCAGGGCCTGAACACTAAAGGGATGTGCCGGCTCATCGAAATTTGGGCTGTAATTGTGATAACTTTCGTTTTTCCAATCCTGCGGGCCATTATTGAGGGCCCAGACGACCCTTTTTGGGCTCAATGTTTTCGGCACACATGATCCTACGTGTGCACGTATGTAAAATCCTCCAAATCACAAAAACTAGAAGTCCTATCAGCTTAACTCCCCAATAGCTTTCCAACACCTATGAAAACGATGAAATCGGAGCTTGTTCTCACTTGCTTTGAGAGTCTCCATCAATTCAGACACTATGTTGATTTTAGTATTTTATTTTATCACGGTTTCTTTGCGAGAGTTGACCTAAGACCCTATTGTATCCATACATAGGTGGGGCGCCCGGGTCCTGAACACAAAAGGGATGTGCCGGCTCATCGAAATTTGAGCTGTAATTGCAATAACTTTGTTTTTTCCAATCCTGCAGCCCTTTTTGAGGGCCCAGATGGCCCTTTTTGGGCTCGATATTTTCCACGCATGTGATCCTATGTGTGCACGTATGTAAAATCCTACAGATCGCGAAAACTAGAAGTCCTATCAGCTCAATTCCCCAATAGCTTTCTAACGCCTATGAACACGACGAAATCGGAGCTTGTTCTCACTTGCTTTGAGAGTCTCGGTCAATTCGGAATCTAGGTTGAATTTTGTATTTTCTTTGCTCACCGTTTCCTTGCGAGAGTTTGCCTAACACCCTATTGTATCCATACATGGGTGGGGCGCCCAGGGCCTGAACACCAATGGGATGTGCCGGCTCATCGAAATTTGGGCTGTAATTGTGATAACTTTCGTTTTTCCAATCCTGCAGGCCATTTTTGAGGGCCTAGACGACCATTTTTGGGCACAATATTTTCGGCACACGTGATCCTACGTGTGCACGTATGTAAAATCCTCCAAATCACAAAAACTAGAAGTCCTATCAGCTTAATTCCCCAATAGCTTTCCAACGCCTATGAAAACGATGAAATCGGAGCTTGTTCTCACTTGCTTTGAGAGTCTCGATCAATTCAGACTCTATATTGATTTTTGTATTTTATTTTATCACCGTTTCTTTGCGAGAGTTGACCTAAGACCCTATTGTATCCATACATGGGTGGGGCGCCCGGGTCCTGAACACCAAAGGGATGTGCCGGCTCATCAAAATTTGAGCTGTAATTGCAATAACTTTCGTTTTTTCCAATCCTGCAGGCCCTTTTTGAGGGCCCAGATGGCCCTTTTTGGGCTCGATATTTTCCGCGCATGTGATCCTGTGTGTGCACGTATGTAAAATCCTCCAGATCGCAAAAACTAGAAGTCCTATCAGCTCAATTCCCCAATAGCTTTTCAACGCCTATGAAAACGATGAAATCGGACCTTGTTCTCACTTGCTTTGAGAGTCTCCATCAATTCAGACTCTATGTTGATTTTAGTATTTTCTTTTATCACTATTTCTTTGCAAGAGTTGACCTAAGACCCTATTGTATCCATACATAGGTGGGGCGCCCGGGTCCTGAACACCAAAGGGATGTGCCGGCTCATCGAAATTTGAGCTGTAATTGCAATAACTTTCGTTTTTTCCAATCCTGCAGGCCCTTTTTGAGGGCCCAGATGGCCCTTTTTGGGCTCGATATTTTCCGCGCATGTGATCCTGTGTGTGCACGTATGTAAAATCCTCCAGATCACAAAAACTAGAAGTCCTATCAGCTCAATTCCCCAATAGCTTTCCAACACCTATGAACACGACGAAATCGGAGCTTGTTCTCACTTGCTTTGAGAGTCTCGGTCAATTCGGAATCTAGGTTGATTTTTGTATTTTCTTTGCTCACCGTTTCCTTGCGAGAGTTGGCCTAACACCCTATTGTATCCATACATGGGTGGGGCGCCCAGGGCCTGAACACCTACGGGATGTGCCGGCTCATCAAAATTTGGGCTGTAATTGTGATAACTTTCGTTTTTCTAATCCTGCAGGCCATTTTTGAGGGCCCAGATGACCCTTTTTGGGCTCAATATTTTCGGCACACGTGATCCTACGTGTGCACGTATGTAAAATCCTCCAAATCACAAAAATTAGAAGTCCTATCAGCTTAACTCCCCAATAGCTTTCCAACGCCTATGAAAACGATGAAATCGGAGCTTGTTCTCACTTGCTTTGAGAGTCTCCATCAATTCAGACTCTATGTTGATTTTAGTATTTTCTTTTATCACCGTTTCTTTGCGACAGTTGACCTAAGACCCTATTGTATCCATACATAGGTGGGGCGCCCGGGTCCTGAACACCAAAGGGATGTGCCGGCTCATCGAAATTTGAGCTGTAATTGCAATAACTTTCGTTTTTTCCAATCCTGCAGGCCCTATTTGAGGGCCCAGATGGCCCTTTTTGGGCTCGATATTTTCCGCGCATGTGATCCTGTGTGTGCACGTATGTAAAATCCTCCAGATCGCAAAAACTAGAAGTCCTATGAGCTCAATTCCCCAATAGCTTTCCAACACCTATGAACACGACGAAATCGGAGCTTGTTCTCACTTGCTTTGAGAGTCTCGGTCAATTCAAAATCTAGGTTGATTTTTGTATTTTCTTTGCTCACCGTTTCCTTGCGAGAGTTGGCCTAACACCCTATTGTATCCATACATGGGTGGGGCGCCCAGGGTCTGAACACCAACGGGATGTGCCGGCTCATCGAAATTTGGCCTGTAATTGTGATAACTTTCGTTTTTCCAATCCTGCAGGCCATTTTTGAGGGCCCAGACGACCCTTTTTGGGCTCAATATTTTCGGCACACGTGATCCTACGTGTGCACGTATGTAAAATCCTCCAAATCACAAAAACTAGAAGTCCTATCAGCTTAATTCCCCAATAGCTTTCCAACGCCTATGAAAACGATGAAATCGGAGCTTGTTCTCACTTGCTTTGAGAGTCTCGATCAATTCAGACTCTATGTTGATTTTTGTATTTTCTTTTATCACCATTTCTTTGCGAGAGTTGACCTAAGACCCTATTGTATCCAAACATGGGTGGGGCGCCCGGTTCCTAAACACCAAAGGGATGTGCCGGCTCATCAAAATTTGAGTTGTAATTGCAATAACTTTCGTTTTTTCCAATCCTGCAGGCCCTTTTTGAGGGCCCAGATGGCCCTTTTTGGGCTCGATATTTTCCGCGCATGTGATCCTGTGTGTGCACGTATGTAAAATCCTCCAGATCGCAAAAACTGGAAGTCCTATCAGCTCAATTCCCCAATAGCTTTCTAACGCCTATGAACACGACGAAATCGGAGCTTGTTCTCACTTGCTTTGAGAGTCTTGGTCAATTCGGAATCTAGGTTGATTTTTGTATTTTCTTTGCTCACCGTTTCCTTGCGAGAGTTGGCCTAACACCCTATTGTATCCATACATGGGTGGGGCGCCCAGGGCCTGAACACTAAAGGGATGTGCCGGCTCATCGAAATTTGGGCTGTAATTGTGATAACTTTCGTTTTTCCAATCCTGCAGGCCATTATTGAGGGCCCAGACGACCCTTTTTGGGCTCAATATTTTCGGCACACGTGATCCTACGTGTGCACGTATGTAAAAACCTCCAAATCACAAAAATTAGAAGTCCTATCGGCTTAACTCCCCAATAGCTTTCCAACGCCTATGAAAACGATGAAATCGGAGCTTGTTCTCACTTGCTTTGAGAGTCTCCATCAATTCAGACTCTATGTTGATTTTCGTATTTTCTTTTATCACCGTTTCTTTGCGACAGTTGACCTAAGACCCTATTGTATCCATACATAGGTGGGGCGCCCGGGTCCTGAACACCAAAGGGATGTGCCGGTTCATCGAAATTTGAGCTGTAATTGCAATAACTTTCGTTTTTTCCAATCCTGCAGGCCTTTTTTGAGGGCCCAGATGGCCCTTTTTGGGCTCGATATTTTCTGCGCATGTGATCCTGTGTGTGCATGTATGTAAAATCCTCTAGATCGCAAAAACTAGAAGTCCTATCAGCTCAATTCCCCAATAGCTTTCCAACACCTATGAACACGATGAAATCGGAGCTTGTTCTCACTTGCTTTGAGAGTCTCGGTCAATTAGGAATCTAGGTTGATTTTTGTATTTTCTTTGCTCACCGTTTCCTTGCGAGAGTTGGCCTAACACCCTATTGTATCCATACATGGGTGGGGCGCCCAGGGCCTGAACACCAACGGGATGTGTCGGCTCATCGAAATTTGGGCTGTAATTGTGATAACTTTCGTTTTTCCAATCCTGCAGGCCATTTTTGAGGGCCCAGACGACCCTTTTTGGGCTCAATATTTTCGGCACACGTGATTCTACGTGTGCACGAATGTAAAATCCTCCAAATCACAAAAATTAGAAGTCCTATCAGCTTAACTGCCCAATAGCTTTCCAACGCCTATGAAAACGATGAAATCGGAGCTTGTTCTCACTTGCTTTGAGAGTCTCAATCAATTCAGACTCGATGTTGATTTTAGTATTTTCTTTTATCACCGTTTCTTTGCGACAGTTGACCTAAGACCCTATTGTATCCATACATAGGTGGGGCGCCCGGGTCCTGAACACCAAAGGGATGTGCCGGCTCATCGAAATTTGAGCTGTAATTGCAATAACTTTCGTTTTTTCCAATCCCGCAGGCCCTTTTTGAGGGCCCAGAAGGCCCTTTTTGGGCTCGATATTTTCCGCGCATGTGATCCTGTGTGTGCACGTATGTAAAATCCTCCAGATCGCAAAAACTAGAAGTCCTATCAGCTCAATTCCCCAATAGCTTTCCAACGCCTATGAACACGACGAAATCGGAGCTTGTTCTCACTTGCTTTGAGAGTCTCGGTCAATTCGGAATCTAGGTTGATTTTTGTATTTTCTTTGCTCACCGTTTCCTTGCGAGAGTTAGACTCACACTGTCGTGGTTTTGTCAAGGCAGATGTCCTCATGGAAGGACTTAAGCGTAGAGCCATCGCACAAGGTTAGCTTGAAGGGGTTAAAGCGGACGAGGGACTCAGGCGGTTTATAATGGTTCGGCCCCTTCGGAGAAGGTAAAAGCCTACATCCAGTTGAGTTGGTATTGATTGGGTTTCGATGACCAGGGAGCGGATTCGCTAGCCTGGCTCTTGAGGTGTTGGTTATTTTTCTCTCCCTTAATCCGCCGCCGGGTTAAGCCTTTATATACACAGGTAGGCACCCGGCGGTTTACAGAGTCCTGGCCGGATCATCATCGTGTCCGGCCGGATCTCCTGCTCTTTCCTGCTTTTACAATACAAGTTACTTAATATGGCGGTTTACATATTTGGGCCGTAAACCGGCTCCTGGCTTCAGGGCTTCATTATGATCCGTCATGCTCCTGTCTTCATGGGCTTCATAGTCATCGTATAGCTGTTATCATAAACCGTCATCTTGGGCCGGTTTATAATACATAACTATATCCCCAACATTAGGCCCCAGGTAGATTTGAATTTGATTCATGTCAACCTTCCCCTTCTAAGCTTCTCTTCACTATCTTGGATATTTCTTGTAAACCGCCGTGGCACCATCTCTGCAGTCTATTGCAAACCGCCGTGACGTCATCTCCTAAGCTTGTCGTAAACCGCCCGGAACTTATGCGACCATTGCCAAGGCATTTCTATCCTTCATGATCCTCCCAAAAATCGAGGCGCCATATCTCCGCCGATTCGGTTCCCTTGATTCTCGCACTTACTGTTTTTTTTTAATGGTCTTCCCGAAAATCGAGGCGCCACATCCCCACCAGATCCCCACCGCTTATAAATAGGCAGGGAAGGGGGTCTCTTTCCATTCCTCTCTGTTTCCCTTCACCTTCTTCTTCTTCCTTGCGCCATTGACACCTGAGCACACAGATCTTCACCGCGCCACCCGTGCCTTCGCGCGCCTCTCGCTTGTGACCCTGTCCACGTCGATTCTTCCACGAAGCTTCACTGCTGACGGACCTGCGACCTGCTCCGCCTTCGCCAACTCTTCTAGCGAGCTCCGCCGCCGTCGCCACTGTGTTGCCGTCGAACTCCGGCGTCATTGCCCCTCCTGGTACGCGCTCATCTCCTCCCCTCCATGCGGCCTCGCCAGCCTAGTCTTCGGCTCTTCGTGACCTACTAGCCCTTTATCTTGCCAATCCCTTGCTCATGCTGTTCATGCCGTAGTATTTCTAGGTTTAGATTTAAACTTCTTTTACCGCACGCCGTAGATCTGTCACCTTAGCCAGTACTTTGTGAAACTTGTTTTTCCTAGACTTAGAAAAAAAAATTTAAGATACCTTTTTCCCTTCGGGCGGTTTATCATGCCTTGTAGGAGACTCCCCTCCTGTCATTAGTCCTCTGTGTAAACCGCCCAAGTCTGCTTCATATATCAGTCTGTATTGCATAGCCTTAAACCGCCACGTATAACTGCTGTTACTTCTCCGGTTTACCGCATACTCCTTATATGTCTAAACCGGAACACCCTTTTACTGCCAGACTATGGCCACTTATGCTTGCAATTGGGCTCCCTCCCGGGTTACCGAAGCTGATCTGCAAGGGCTGGTTGACATTGGTTGCTTACCCAGCAAAGATGTGATTCACTGGCGTGTCCCCGGGTTAGAATGTCCCCCTGCGCCAAAAGACGGAGAAGTGATAGTTTTTGTTGATCACATAGACCGGGGATTTGCTCCTCCCGGATCAAAATTCTTCCGCGATGTACTCCATTACTTACGACTCCATCCACAAGACATTGGACCCAATTCCGTGTCAAATCTCTGCAATTTCCAAGTTTTCTGCGAGGCATATCTATGCGAGGAGCCTACTATGGACTTCTTCAGAGAATTCTTTTACCTGAACCGGAGGACCGAATTTACTGACGGTCCTAACACGGAGCTTGGCGGAGTTACCATCCAAAAGCGCAGAACTGCCGAATTTCCTCATGCCAGGCACCACAGTCATCCAAAAGACTGGAACGCCACTTGGTTTTATTGCCAAGACACTTCGCCAGAGGGTGAGAACCGCCTGCCGGGTTATCGTCCTGATAGACTCCCCAGAGACCACCCGTTTCCTTCACAACTCAGCTCTCAGGAACGGGCTAGATTCGCCCCTCAGTACTCCAAGCTCCGGGCCTACTTAGCCAACGGGTTGACGGGGATTGACCTAGTCCGCTGCTGGACCGCCTGGCGTATCCTCCCGTTAAGCCGTCGCCCCGGTTTAATTTGCGAGTATACCGGAAGCCTTACCGATCCTCAGCGCCATACTGCCCAAGCTCTGACGGATGCTGAGATCACAGCAAGCGTCCATAGGATTTTGGATGAACCGGCTGACAAGTGCGCCGCTATCGGACTCAGCCCCTTCTGCACTCTGAATCCTCCTCCCCCTGTAAGTACTTTGTATTTCCCCATTTTAATCCGTCTGTTCTTGCTCATCCGGTTTATGCATCGTCGGTTTACTGTACAGAGCAATGACCCTTTCTGGAAGAAGAAAACCCTGGACAAGGCTCCCAAGACTATACAGAAGCCGAAGATTGTTAAAAAACCTGCCAAGAACAAAATAGTTGCCACTACTGCTGAGACAAATCCTGATGATGTTGATGCTGATGATGCGGAGGTAAAAACTCTATCTCTTCATTTTCCTTTTTATGCTCCTTTACTTAACAATATTGTTTATCAGGATGACGCGGAAGCTAGTGAGGCTGGCACCGCTGAGGTAACAACTTTTTCATCCGATTCAAACTTATCACCTATCCATAAGATCCGTCAAACTATTGGGAAAGTTCCTTTCTCCCATGCCCTGGCTCATTTAGACCCGGAATTTCTTTTGAAGAAACAGCAGTTTGAAGCTCGAAGAACAACCCGGCAGAGTGGCCAAGTCATCAACTCTGCCGGTTTGCCCAACGCCCCCGCTCGCAAGCGTCGACCAGAGGTTCCTCCAAATTCTGATATACATTATCCTTTGGCCGGTTCTTACCGTCAACCTCTTAATCCGTCTGACTCCGACTATCAGGGCACTACTCATTCCTCTTCTGGTGAATCAACCGGAACACAGCTGCCAGTTCTGAAGACTGTTCCCGGGTAAGCTTCTTTAACTCATACTCTTACACTTGGTTTTGACCGCTTCTTCATGCTGATGAAGTGTTTTTCTTTTATCAGGGCCAAGGCAAAAACCAGCAAGAAAGCAAAGACTCAGGAGCGCCCTGCTGAGGTCAATAACCCTGAACCGAAACAGACTGTTGCATTGGAACCCACTCCTAAACCGGCAGTTGCTGTCAGAGGGTCCGTCCCTGATAACTCGCCCGCTGCTGATCAATCTATGGGGCTAGAAGACATCCCAACCGCTGATCCGCCTCAGAAGTCTCCTCCAGATGATGATGTCATTATCACCGGAACAGGCTTTAAAGCGCCCGGTGAGCCAACCGTGCTCGCTCGCCATGAAAATAAGGGTGAAGCCGCCAGCTTTGATAGTCATCAGCTGAATTTAGATCTGGAAAATTTTGCCCAACTGGGTCCTCAAGATCTGTACTCTGGTTACTTGAACCGGATGCACACCAGCCGTAGCTATGAAGCCCGCCTGGTCAATATGATGAAGGACAAGTATGAGGTACAACCATCCTACTCCACTTGCTGTCTTATATTTGTAGCCCCCAAGGGCCGGTTTATAATTGTATTGTAAACCGGGACTTGTCAATCTTGGATAGACAGAACATAGCCGCATTAGCCCCCAAGTGCCAAAAGTAATACTGGTATTAGTGTTGGGACTTTTGAATGAGACCTTGTTTTTATAGCGATGCCGCATTAGCCCCCAAGTGTCGAGTCTATAGCTTTATGCTATGGAATTGGGACTTTAGTGACATCATTCCTTAACCCTGTGATTTTTCTGATTTGTGCAGGCTGAAATTAAAGTCCAAGATGCCCAGATTGCTCATCTGCAAGAGACTGTCCAGACTCAACGCAAAGAAACCACCAAGGCTAATGAAGACTTGAAAACCGCCCTTGTTTCCATTGAGACCCTGACTGATACTTTGACAAAGGACAAGGCAAGTTGGAATTCTGAGAAGCAGATGCTGTTAAAGCGGGCAGAAGATGCTGAAGCTGCCCTTAAACCGGTGGCGGAAGAACTCGCCGGGTTGAAGCACCACATCAACTCTATGACCGCCGCTGTCTTTGGTAAGCATACCCACTCAATGTCTTTAAGATAAAATTTCTATGTATCAGCCTGCCGGTTTACTTAAGATCTTGATGACGCAGGCACTCGAGTGAGTCATCTAGGGTTAGATATGAAACTTAAATTGAAAGCATTATATACTTTGCTGGAGCAGCTTTACTCTGGTGCGCAGCGGATTATAAGCACCGCAGCCTTCAATAAACCGCCTCCTACTCTTATCAGAGGAACACTGGATAGACTGTCAGTGATGCCTGCTCGATTGGAAGACCTAAAGAGAGCCGCTGCTCGGGCTGGCGCTTTAACCGTCCTTATCAGGGCCAAAGCCTGGGTCCCAGACCTTGATCCAGCAGATTTGGCTAAGGGCTTCCCGAGTCTTAAAGAGGACGGTTCTGAATTCAGCAATGATGATCTTGTCGCTTTAACCAGGGAGATGCGACCTTTGGCAACCCAGCTAGCAGAAGATACTGACCTTTCCCATTACCAGGCGGCGTACAATGCTGACGGGAAGAAGGAAAAGCTTCCTGAATACAATCCACCCTCTCTGGAACCACCAGCTCGTAAGCACACTTTTGCACCTGAAGTTGATTCAGCCAATTTGATTGATGAAGATGCTAGCTTCCGTGCCTTGCGTGGGATTGACTGGTCGATTAATGACTTCCAACAGCTGGGTAGCGACGAAGCAGAAGATGGCACAGACACTCCAGACACTTCCCCGTGTCAGTCTTGATGAAACCGGCCTTGGCGGTTTAAACTTGTTTCTTTCAGATGTAAAAAACAATTATCTATCTGGGCCTGCTGTGCCTTGTAATAGACTAGGTGGAAAAACTTCTTGCTTGTTTTGATGACAACACTATGTCAATGCTTGCTTATTCCGCTGACACCTTTATATGCAATGTACGTCGTTCTTAGGCCTGCATATGTCCAGCTCAAGAAAGAAAGTAATATCCTATTCTGTTTTCTTATGAAATTGCCGTGTGCCAACAGCGCTTCATCTGTGATAAGCTGCAACATAAACTTCCGGTTTATCGGGATGATAGGCCGGATTACAAAACTCCAGCTTCTTATGAATCTTTGAACTGGTGGCCATGAGCCAATACCAAGCCGGGTCAATAGACACCGGTATATCTTATCTGAACTGGTGGCCGTAAGCCAATACCAGGCCGGGTCAATAGACACCGGTATACCTTTTCTTTGTGGAAAGATGAAATCATCCAATAGACCTTCAAATAAATCCTCAAATAGAAAAAATCCAGTAAAAATAGAAAAATTCAAGGCTTTCAAGGGCTGCCAAGCCTTAAAAACGTCAAACTTCTTTGAAACTAGCATGATAGCCATTGGAGTGTCCGTGCATCAAGCTAGGTCGGTTCTTACATGACCCAATCTCCGTTTTAACCTTAACAAGTTCAGGGTCTCTGTATAGGAGAATAACTGTTAAGAGTACGTGAGGTCGAAGAACATCCCACCTAACCGGCCGGTTTAACCAAGTTTCAAAGGACGTGGAGCATCATCTGGCTATCTGTAAGACCGTGTTCTCACATGACATTCATCGTTTTAACCTTAACAAGTTCAGGGTCTCTGATAAGAGAGTAACTGTTAAGAGTTCGAGGGCCACCCAGGATTACCTGGAAGAGATACCTTCGGTTTACAGGCAGAGTCGCTCTGGTGATTTGGTGCTTTACACCTGGCTTCCAAGCCTGGCTTTTAAGCCCTGAACTTGAGTTGTAGCATTCCGGTCTATTAGAGAACACAGAAGCCCCCAAGCAGCTTCACCTATGTTTGAATTGTGTTTTACAACAACAACCCTCTTTGGTGGATTTTCTTTTAGCAATAAACCGGAAGCCTCCGGTTCAAGATGAATTTGACTCTTGTGAAGAAACAACAGCAGAGGCCCCGTCTTTCCGGGGATGCCGGTTTATTGTATTGATAAGCTGATAATATTTACATCATCATAGGCATGTACATTGAAGAACTACCAGACTTAAGCATAGTAGGGCCGTAGAAGAGCGATGTTCCACGGCCGATGAGTCTCTTCCTCCGACTTGCGCGAGTCCTTGTGTTCTCGGATGTCGATGACATAGTAAGACCCGTTGTTGAGATTCTTGCTGACCACAAAAGGTCCTTCCCAAGGTGGGGATAGCTTGTGCATATCAGTCTGATCCTGGATAAGCCGGAGCACCAAATCGCCTTCCTGAAAGACTCTGGTTCTAACCCGGCGGCTGTGATAACATCGCAGGTCTTGCTGATAAATTGCTGATCGAGCTGCTGCAATGTCACGCTCTTCATCCAATAGGTCCAGCGCTTCCTGTCGGGACTTCTCGTTGTTGGCCTCCACATAAGCTGTGACTCGGGGCGAGTCATGACGGATATCACTAGGCAGGACTGCTTCCGCTCCATAGACCATAAAAAACGGTGTGTAACCCGTCGACCGGTTGGGGGTTGTATTGATACTCCATAACACGGAAGGCAACTCTACAACCCAACATCCTGGCGTCCGCTCTAAAGGGACCATGAGTCTGGGCTTGATACCCCTGAGGATCTCTTGATTGGTTCTCTCTGCCTGCCCGTTTGACTGGGGGTGCGCAACTGATGACACATCCAGGCGTATGTGTTCTCGTTCACAGAATTCTTTCATAGCCCCCTTGGATAAGTTGGTCCCGTTGTCTGTGAGGGAAACCAAACCGGAAGATTACCTTCTTGATGAACTGAACCGCCGTAGCCGCATCACACTTACTGACTGGCTCTGCTTCTACCCACTTGGTGAACTTATCAACCGCCACGAGCAAGTGGGTCTTTTTATCTTGAGATCGCTTGAAAGGGCCTACCATGTCGAGCCCCCAGACCGCAAACGGCCAGGTGATTGGTATCATCCTTAATTCTTGAGCTGGTACATGAGCCCGCCTTGCAAATTCTTGACAGCCGTCACACTTACGGACCAAGTCCTCAGCATCAGCATGAGCTGTTAACCAATAGAAGCCATGCCAGAAAGCTTTAGCCACCAGTGATTTTGAACCGGCGTGGTGTCCGCAATCTCCTTCATGTATCTCTCGCAGTATCTCTTGGCCTTCCTCTGGTGACACACAGCGCTGGAAAGCGCCTGTCACGCTGCGATGATGCAGCTCCCCATTAACTATCATCATTGTCTTGGATCGCCGGGTTATCTGTCTCGCCAGGGTTTCATCTTCAGGTAACTCACCCCGGGTCATATACGCCAGGTAAGGTACCGTCCAATCTGGCGTGACATGAAGCGCTGCCACCAATTGTGCTTCCGGATCTGGGACCGCCAGGTCTTCTTCTGTTGGTAGCTTCACTGACGGTTTAAATAAGACATCCAGGAACGTATTGGGTGGCACCGGTTTACGCTGGGAACCCAGACGACTTAAAGCGTCCGCCGCTTCATTTTTTCTCCGGTCCACATGATCCACTTGATATCCATTGAAGTGACCTGCAATAACATCCACCTCCCGCCGATAAGCCGCCATAAGGGGGTCCTTGGAATCCCAAGTACCGCAAACTTGCTGCGCCACCAGGTCTGAATCGCCGTAACACCAAACCCGGCTCAGGTTCATCTCCTTAGCCATCCGAAGGCCATGAAGAAGGGCTTCATATTCAGCTGCATTGTTAGTACAAGGGAATTTTAATTGTAGGACATAACAGAACTTATCACCTCGGGGAGAAGTTAAAACAACTCCAGCCCGTGAGCCCTCCAACTGCCGAGACCCGTCGAAGTGGATGGTCCAATAAGTGTTGTCCGGTTTATCCTCTGGCATCTGCATCTCCGTCCAGTCATTGATAAAATCAACCAGAGCTTGTGACTTGATTGCTGTTTGAGGCACATACTTCACATCATGGGGTCCAAGCTCAATTGCCCACTTAGCTACTCGCCCCGTTGCTTCGCTATTTTGGATTATATCTCCAAGAGGAGCTGAGCTAACCACTGTGATGGGATGACCTTGAAAATAATGCTTCAGCTTCCTACTGGCCATGAACACCCCATACACCAGCTTCTGCCAATGTGGATATCTCTGTTTCGACTCAATGAGAACCTAACTCAGATAATAAACCGGACGTTGAACCGGATACTCCTTTCCCGCTTCCTTCCTTTCCACCACAATTGCAACACTGACAGCTCGGGCATTGGCAGCTACATATAACAAGAGTGGTTCCCTTTCAATAGGTGCAGCTAGAACCGGTGGATTAGATAACTGTCTCTTGAGTTCTTCCAACGCTTCATCAGCCGCTTTACTCCAAACAAAGGTATCTGCCTTTTTCATCATCTGGTAGAGCGGTATGGCCTTCTCACCTAGGCGGCTGATAAACCGGCTCAAAGCAGCGATCCGCCCGGCGATTCTTTGAACATCATTGATGTTCTTTGGTGTAGCCAGAGATGTAACAGCTTTGATCTTGTCCGGGTTAGCCTCGATACCCCTGTCAGACACAAGAAAGCCCAATAGTTTACCTGCTGGCACACCAAAAACACACTTCTCCGGATTAAGCATCAACTTATAAACTCTGAGATTGTCAAACGTCTCCTTCAGGTCAGCAATGAGGGTCTCCTCCTTCCTGGTTTTCACCACCACATCATCCACATAGGCATGAACATTGCGGCCTATCTGAGTGTGGAGACAGTTTTGCATGGTTCGCTGATAAGTTGCTTGGGCACACTTGAGCCCAAACGGCATTGATACATAGCAGAAGGCTCCAAAGGGAGTTATGAAGGCTGTCTTCTCCTGGTCCTTAACTGCCATCTTGATCTGATGATAACCTAAATAAGCATCCAAAAAACTCAAACGTGCACAACCCGCCGTAGCATCAATGATCTGATCAATACGGGGGATGGCAAAAGGATCAGCTGGGCAAGCCTTGTTTAAATCGGTGTAGTCCACACACATGCGCCAAGTGCCATTCTTCTTCAGTACTAGCACCGGGTTAGCTAACCACTCCGGATGAAAAACTTCCACAATAAACCCGACCGCAAGGAGCCGAGCCACTTCTTCTCCTATGGCCTTACGCCTCTCTTCATTAAAACGGCAAAGGTACTGCTTCACCGGTTTATACTTCGGATCAACTTTCAGAACATGCTCAGCGAGTTCCCTAGGCACACCTGGCATGTCAGAAGGCTTCCATGCAAAGATGTCCCGGTTCTCACGGATGTACTCGATGAGCGCGCCTTCCTATTTCGGATCCAAGTTAGCACTGATACAGAACTGCTTGGATGAATCGCCCTCCTCAAAGTCAATCATTTTGGTGTCATCGGCCGATTTAAACTTCACAGCCAGATCTTCCTCCGTTGTTGGTTTCTTGAGAGGGGTCATATCAGCCGGATCAACATTGTCCTTGTAATATTTTAACTCCTCTGCCGCACAGGTCGACTCAGCATAAGCGGCGTCCCCTTCCTCGCACTCCATGGCAATCTTCCGGTCTCCATGTACTGTGATGGTCCCCTTGTAACCCGGCATCTTGAGCTTTAAGTAGATGTAACACGGCCTAGCCATGAACTTAGCATAAGCCGGTCGTCCAAACAAAGCGTGATAAGGGCTTTTGATCTTGACTACCTCGAAGGTCAGCGTCTCTGTCCTGGAATCATGTTCATCACCAAAAGCTACCTCTAGGGCAATCTTACCGACCGGGTAGGCCGACTTACCGGGTATCACCCCATGAAAGACCGTATGCGACGTCTTGAGGCAGTTGTCTTCCAAACCCATGCGACGAAACGTGTCATAATAAAGGATATTGATGCTACTTCCTCCGTCCATCAGTACCTTAGTGAATTTGTATCCCCCGACCTGTGGTGCAACCACCAAGGCCAGGTGCCCCGGATTATCAACCCTGGGTGGATGATCCTCCCTGCTCCACATAATGGGCTGCTCTGACCAACGCAGATACTGGGGAATCGCCGGTTCAACTGCATTGACAGACCTCTTTCGGAGCTTCTGATCTCGTTTGCACATGCTAGTCGTAAAGACATGGTACTGCCCACTGCTTAACTGCTTTGGATTGCTCTGGTAGCCTGACTGCTGCTGCTGGTCTCCTTGGCCGGACTGCCGCTGATTCAACTGATTACCCTGAAAACCGGCACCAGAGTTGCCGTTGCCATAACCCGGCCCCTGAAAACCGGATCCTGAACTGGCCATCTTGAAACGAGGTAGAGTTCTTATAAGCCTTCATGATATGACAGTCTTTCCAAAGGTGAAGTGACGGCCTCTCCTTAGAACCATGCTTCGGGCAGGGTTGATTGAGCATATACTCCAGATTGATACCTGAACCGTTAGTCCGCTGCTGCTGCTGCGGCGGTTTACCGTTGTTTCTGCGACGTGGCCCGTTGTTCTGTGCATTGGTGTTAGCAACGAACTCTAAATTGTTATCTGCCTTGCGCTTACCATTGCCTCCTCCTTGACTCGCCGCATGGTATTGCTGCCCCTTGCCGTGCTTCCTTCCTTTTCCTGACTTCTCCTCATCAGACTCTGGGTCCCTGGTCCCATCTGAATAGGCATACTTGACTAGAGCGGCCATGACAGTCCCCATGTCATTGCAATGGCGCTTCAACCGCCCTAGCTTCTGCTTGAGAGGTAAAAACCGGTAATTGTTCTCCAACGTAAGAACCGTCGAATCCGCATTAATGCGGTCAGATGAGTGCAGAATTGTTGAAACCCGGCGCACCCAATGCGTTGTAGACTCTCCTTCCTCCTGAACACATGCCGCAAGATCCACAATTGACATTGGTTGTTTGCACGTGTCTTTGAAATTCCGAATAAACCGGGCTTTTAACTCGGCCCAAGACCCGATAGAATTCGGCGGGAGTCCCTTTAACCAGGTGCGCGCTGTTCCTTCCATCATCATAGAAAAGTATTTAGCACAGGCCGCGTCATCAACATCCAGCATCTCCATCGCCATCTCGTAGCTTTCCACCCATTGCTCGGGGGGCAGATCCGCTGTGTAATTCGGCACCTTCCTTGGACCCTTGAAGTCCTTCGGCAAACGCACCTCACGCAGGGCCGGTATAAGGCACGGCACGCCTATCGACCGGGAAGATGTACCGGCTCCTACTGAAGCGGCAGGATAAACCGGCGCAGGCCGACGATCTGCAGCAATCCGGGCCGCTAGCTCAGCCACACGTCGTGCTCTGCCATTGTCCACTAACTCCTGCACCCGAGCCCCCATGTCCGCCGGATTATTCCTGTTGGGCGGGTTATGGTTCCGTCCGCTGCTAGACACCGACGGTTCATCATAATGCCTACTATAACTGGGACTGGGGCGGGGGGTCGCATGGATTCTGTCATGACTCTGAGAATATTCCTGCTGCTGCTCCAGGGCTGTTTGAAGGAGGTCCCTGGCCCTTCGAGTCTCAATCGCAGCTGGTGATTCCCCCTCGATCGGAATAGCCGCCAATCGTGACGCTGCTTCTATCATGTTGCCCAAGGGAGTAGAATAATGCCCTGCAGGTGTCGGCGCGCGGCGTGGTTGAACCGGCGCTGTATCCCCAGGCGAGTTAAAAAGCCTCCTTCCGTTTAAACCCGGCGGTAAAGGTCTGTTCTGGTGCCTTCCGGCCACGTTCGAAGCATCCTGCTCACGCCTCAGCCTGTGTGACTCCGCCTGGATCCGCTGTGTCTCCGCCTCTAAAGCGGCACGCTCCTCTGCCATCCTTGCCTCCTCCGCAGCTAAATTTGCCTTGGCCTCCGTGATCCGCCCTTGTAGGCTTGCAATTTCTGCCTTACGTCGGGTTTGATCGGCCGGTTCCACTTCTGTAGTTAATAACTCTGTTAACGAATCAACCAGATTAGTTAAAACCTGGCCTGGTGTCTGCGCAGAGCCCCCAGCGCCTGCCGCCGCTGAACCGGCGACCATCGCCGCCGCTGCGGAAGAGGTGTTAACTGGTTGTGTGCCCGCCATGAAGATTGCTGCCCTGGTTGGCGGCTCATTCGAATCCAGACTGTTGACATCTCCTGAAGCGCCCCTGATCAAACCTTCCTGCAACTCATACATTGACTCGGTATCTCCCGTGGTTGACCCGCTCTCGGAGTAGACGGCCTCCGCTTCGTCAGACGCCGGGTTAACTGCCGGCTCCGACCCGTGGATCATCCCCACGAACATGTGCCCCTTGCCAGATTGGATCGTCGCAGTCTTCTTGATCTGTGCTATCTCAACCCGGTCGGTGTTGCTGTCCGGTACAAGGCCCGGTTCTCCGATCTTGCCTATGAAGACGTGAATTCCGCCGAAGGGGACCCGGTACCCGTATTCGATTGAACCGGCCTCGGGACCCCAGCCTGCATCGTCGATGTAGAGCTTGCCGCAATGACTCTTGGTCATCCGGCCCACTGCATAGCCCTTGATCCCCTCGAAGCTGCCTTTCAAGAACTCGAAACCACCTTGCGTAGGCCCCACGGTGGGCGCCAACTATCGTGGTTTTGTCACGGCAGATGTCCTCATGGAAGGACTTAAGCGTAGAGCCATCGCACAAGGTTAGCTTGAAGGGGTTAAAGCGGACGAGGGACTCAGGCGGTTTATACTGGTTCGGCCCCTTAGGAGAAGGTAAAATCCTATGTCCAGTTGAGTTGGTATTGATTGTGTTTCGATGACCAGGGAGCGGATTCGCTAGCCTGGCTCTTGAGGTGTTGGTTGTTTTTCTCTCCCTTAATCCGCCGCCGGGTTAAGCCTTTATATACACAGGTAGGCACCCGGCGGTTTACAGAGTCCTGGCCGGATCATCATCGTGTCCGGCCGGATCTCCTGCTCTTTCCTACTTTTACAATACAAGTTACTTAATATGGCGGTTTACATATTTGGGCCGTAAACCGGCTCCTGGCTTCAGGGCTTCATTATGATCCGTCATGCTCCTGTCTTCATGGGCTTCATAGTCATCGTATAGCTGTTATCATAAACCGTCATCTTGGGCCGGTTTATAATACATAACTATATCCCCAACACACACCCTATTGTATCCATACATGGGTGGGGCGCCCAGGGCCTGAACACCAACGGGATGTGCCGGCTCATCGAAATTTGGGCTGTAATTGTGATAACTTTCGTTTTTCCAATCCTGCAGGCCATTTTTTAGGGCCCAGACGACCCTTTTTGGGCTCAATATTTT
>LR738716.1:311061425-311091557 GCA_902687465.1 Secale cereale
GCGAGGAGAGGTGCAGCGGCGCGGCTTCTGGACGGCGTCGTGGCGAAGGGAGGAACGGAGTGAGCAGCTCCGGCCGCGGCTGCGGGCGCTCTGGAAGGAAGGGGGGCGCCGGCCTGGGCTCCTGGCCGGATGGCGAGGCGAGGCGGCGCTGGAGCTCGCTGGAGGAGAGGCGCGAGGACGACGGGGCGGCGCCGGGCTGCTGGAGATGGACGGATCCCACGTCCATGGCGCGGCGGCGGCGGATGGTAGCCATGGCGCTGGAGAGGAGGCCGGAGGACGCCACGGCGCGGGCAGAGGAGGAGCCGCGTCCTGGCGACGGAGAACGAGGGCCGAGCCCTGGCTGGAGACGAGGCGCAGGAGAGGAGGCGAGCCGGGCGCGGCGGGGCTCAGCTACTGGAGACGGCGGCGCTCTGGCGCGGAGGAGATCCCACAGCGAGGGAAGAAGGGCCTGGCCGCGGCGCTCGGTGGAGGCGTCGCTCGCGGGCGATGGAGGGCGGAGCCTGGCTCGCCTGCCTGGCTCGAGGCGCCGCACGGGGCTACGTGGCCCTAGCCGGGCGCTGGGGATCCTCGAGGTGAGGAGGGAGGAGGGGTGAGAACGAGGGACTCGGGGAGAGGGAACTCGAGGGAATCGAGCTGAGTGAGGGGATCGGGACCTGCTCGAGGGACAGAGGGAGAGAGGGTAGCGGGCGAGGTCGAGGGGTAGGGGTGAAGCTGGCGGCGGGGTGGGAGCGATGGGGAGTTAGGGTAGGGTTCGGCGCCTGAGGCTGGTTGGGCCTAGAGATGGGCCTAAGGCCGGCGGGTTGAGGAGGGGCCCAAGAGGCTGGAAAGGCTGGGCCTTCTTTTTATCTCTTAAATAGAAATAAAAAGAGAGAGAGCAAAACAAAAAGAAAGAGCCACAGAAAAGAAAAGAAAAAAATGATGGACATTTTGTAAGGCTTTACGGAATAAACCCAACCCAACAAAATAATTCCAACAAAAAGGGAAGTGCAAAACTAAAACATTAGCTTGCAAAAAAAGGAGTTTAGCTTTTTTTGGAGGAGCCTCGAAACAACGGAAAGAAAATACCGGCAAGATATAGAAGTCAAACTTGAAGTGAAAAGACAATGGGGAATTTATGCAAGTGTGTTATGGTGAATTCCAACAAATGGAATATTATTAATATAGCTCCATAATTATTAGGAGACTTTTATATGTTATAAAGAGAAGACACCTTCCCTCGATTTAAATGGACCGAAGGTCCACACAATTTATTAGGTTGAGATGCAAAATAAAATATGACATGATGGCATGATGACATGATGCAATGCAAAAATAAACAACACAAGCAAAAAGAACACACGGGCAGCCCGGAACATCTGGAAGCTTCGAGAAACTTCTGGAATCTTCTGGGACGTCGGTCTCGGGCGTCACAACTCTCCCACACTAACAGAGGATCTCGACCCGAGATCCTAGAGATATCTCCGGGTAAAATAAAACGGAAGAGGAAGAGGTAAAACAAAGTTGCTTCTTTGACAGACGAGTGAAACCAAAGAACCTTGGGAGGTTGAACAATCTTGAAAGAAAGAATACAACGGAGATGAACGAATATGAAAAATACTCTGGTACAAGGAAGAACAAGGAACACAATTGAAAGACATGAAACAAGAGCTCACGGACCAAAAGAATGTGAAACTGCAATGGTATAGCCAAGGAATAAGAATGACAGAATTTGGGCAGCACTCCGTCTGAAAATGGAAGGAAAAGAACAAGAACTTGAGGAGATGGTAATATACTTGATGAAAACAACAACATATTGCCTCCGAAACAATTGAAAAAAATGCACAAGGGGTAAGAAGGATTCAGACAGCACTCCGGTATAAAGAGAGGCAAAACTTGATAGATGAGGGAACTAGAATGAAGAATACAACACTCCGGTTAAAGATAGGCAATGGAAAGAACATGATCTCGATAAAAACGAGATGATGGTTAAAGAGAGCAATATCACAAAACCTCCGGAATGAAAGAATAGAATATAGGTCAAAGAAAGAAATGAACGGGGAAGAAAAATGACATCTTCTCCCACGAATGAATTAAAAAGTCCTCCTTACGGAGAAGGGTTGAACAGAGTTGTTGAAATAATCAACAACGAGAAGAATAAGCTTCATGTGGGCTTATGGAAAACATCTCAAGGTTATGAGGTGACAACCGGCCACTAACTTAAACAATTGATTGGACTGAGATCAACAAGGTTATGAAAAACTTATTTCACCGGAATGATAAATGAAGAACTTGGGTCATTTATAAGCACCACAATACAACAATCCTTAGGGAAAGCTTTTAGGTGAAATACAACCCAAGATAACTCCAACGAATAAATTGAATGGTTGAAAGATCTGCTGAACAAGGAAAATGATGGTTTTAAATAACTCATTCCTGACAACTTGTGAATCATGAAACATGAAGGAATTGTCAAGAATGACATAACACCATCTGAAAAGATAAGGTAGAAAGAATTGCAATTGGAAGCATGATGAAGAATGCTTGAGCTCCAACAAGAATCTTGATGAAGGCTTCAAGGATTAATTAAATGATGATGAACCACCATGAAAACTCCGGTATTGAAAGCATTAGAAGTGAAAGATGAAAAGAATAAGATTCAAGGCTTGTGATGAATTAGATGTAGCTTTGAAATGATATAATTGAAATAATTTGGAGCTCCGGAAAACAAGATGAAGAATTTAGAACCAAGGATATGATATGATGAACAAGATCCAGACAAAAGAATTAAACACTTGGAAGGAACAAGAATAAGATTTATGCTATGCATCTCCTTCACCAATTTAATTGATGACAACCAAAGGATTTGGCATACTACTTATTCTCGTTGCAAAGAAATAAAGAGAGATCTAGCACAAGCTTGGATAATCTTCAACGAACCACCGGTAGGATTATGAAAGAACAAATGAATTAAAAACGATAACAACGGAAGAGTAAACTTGAAAGAAGCATCGAAGAATATGGAGACGAACGAAAAGACATCAATGAAGAATATTTGGAGGACGAAGTTGAAAACTGAGAACGAAGAAATATGCTGAAATGATGGCCTTCGGAGGAACACAAAGAAAAGAATTCATGAGATGCTTCGGACGGGTATAAAAGAATTCCTCACAAACGAAACAATAAAGAGGATGGCAAGAAGCTAGAACCACAACTCATCAAGAGAAGGGGCCAAGATTTAAGAGAAACACTTCTCCGATCTTCAAATGTTGAGAATGAAGACGAGAAATGCCATAAGAATTGTTGAGCACTCCGGAATGAAGAATTAAAAAGGTTGAAACAATGATGAACAAGAATTGAAAGCGATCTTGGAGAAGGCATGTGACTGATGGAAATCATTCTTACGTCACACTAAGAAAAGAATTTGAGTATAACTCTGGAAAATAGAAGAGTCAGGTAAGATCCTGGGAAAAGACCTGTGGGTTAGGGCCCACTCAAAAGAAATCACCGTTGGAAAAGATTGCTTGAGATATTGCACCGGTTGAATTAAATGGCTTGAATAAGATGACAATGCTCAAAATAATTTGAACGGATTAAGAATGGAATTATGAATCTTGAGCACTCCGGATATGAATAACAAGAGGAGAATGATTAATTGGTGCACCGGAATAAGAAAGCATTGTGAAAAGAGGAAAAGGATAAGATGAACACCGAAATCTTGAATTACATCCACCGGAAGAATTAGAGAACAAAAGAATGATGAACTTGAAGCTCTTGAGCATCTTGACGATAAATCACCGGATAAGAACATAGAAGGAAAAGAATGAAGAAATATCACATGGATAAAATGGATATTTCATTTAAGAATTTCTTGCTTCGAGAAGAAGAAGGGTGGGAGGGTGGGGAAAACAAAGACAACTTGGGATGAAAGAACATACACCGTTGAGAAAAGACTGAGAGTTGATCTTGCAGATGATGAAAAGATCTGATTAACTCGAAGGAAAAGGATGCCTGTTGAGAAGAATTTAACATGACCATCTTGATGATCAAAAGAATTAGCACTCCTATAGAAATATGAGAACACCGTTTATGAAAGGTATGGAATCAACATTTGACATCGAAGCAACTCGAATACCAGAATCAAAACAAGAACAAAGGGTAGATATGCAACAGCCTAATCTTCACAATATCATCCGAACAGAGAATAGAACGAATGAATTCCGCAGGTACATCAGCTTGACGAGAAGCCACTTGGAGAACAAAAAGAAAAATAAAAAGGAACAAGGATCAGATAGAACAAATACAAGATAGAAGCTTCGTTCGACATCTTCGTGCTGAAAGCTCATGGAACGTGTTACAAAAGGGTTTTGTCATCCCCGGATCAGCATAGCCAAGGACCCTTTAAGATGCAACTCCCGATCAGAACAAGTCCATAAAACCACTTCACTCAATGTAGAACCCCAAACTTCATATCGAGCATCCGTTGGAAGAATGCCTAGAACTACTAGATGAACCCACCTATAGATTTCCGAAAGTTTCCAGTTATGCAATCAGGTGTTGGGGATACACGGGAAGCACCGCGCAATCAACTCTAAACCTACATCCAGGTGTATCCATCCTTCAACACATAACCAGTCTTTCTCGGAAACTGTTTACCTCGGACCTTCGAAAACGCATCCACTATAACAAGCTATGGCAATACTCTCGAACTACCTCCCCAGTACTGGGTGATGTCGGGGTTATCTTGCCACTGGCCGTATAGGAGAGATTTTCGATGTCGGCCGTCTTAAGTATTTAGTACTGCCGCGATATGCTTGTGTCAATGATACCCCGAAGCTCAACTCCTCGGTAACAGGAGGCATCGAGAACAATATCCTTGTCACAAGAACATCGAAACAATCCCAGAATACTCGCGAGATCCTAAAAAAAAAAAATTTGGTGCAATTTTTAAAAGTAGAAGAGAAAAGAGTAATCGTCAGGAGTCCTCACCAGAGAGAAAGGGGATGAGAAGCAAAGAAATCCTACTCTCCGATATAATATAGGACTCAAAAGTTTTCAGTGTGTGCCTAGACTCAACCGTCAACGATTCGATCAATCAGTGGGGGCTTCTAGGTCGGAGAAGGCTCTGAATACCAACTTGTAATGCCCAGGATGGGACTATACCTCCTACGTGTCGAGGCACGACTTAAAGGTATAAGCCCATCCTAGAATGATCTCAAGTTTGGTATCTTTGCACAACTCATGTAAAAGAGGGATTAAAATGCAAAAGGAGATAGTTGGCTTACACTCGCCACTTCAAACAATACATTACATAAGCAATACATCATCCAAAACATCACAACCCGACTACGGGTGAAGAGCCAAAAGAAAGATACCAAAACAACATAAAGCCACAGGTCAGGATCTAATCCTAGTAGAAACCACTACTGAACATCGAAACGTCTCAAGCAAACAGCCAAACTCTTCAACGAACTCCCGGAGAAGAACTGGTCCAACTCCTGCTTCAAACTCGGCTGAACCTGCATCTGGTGTGGTGAAGTAACTGTGAGCCACAGAGGACTCAGCAATCCCGTTCCCGGGTAACAAGACTATTTAAGCCTTGGGTGAGGACAAGGCTGAAGAAAGAAATATGAGGTGAAGGAACAAACAAGAGTCTGCAGCAGCAACTAGCACTAACTTACGTAAAAGAGAGCGAGAAGAGAAGTGCATCGGTCGAAAGATGATCACGAAGTGATCCTAACTAAAGCCGGTCAAACATAACCCCACCGTGTTCAACTCCCGAATCCCTATTCGGAAATTGACAGTCACGGTACACACGCTGGTAGTGTATTGAATCATTGTGTCAAGTTTTCTACAACCGGAATTAACAAGCTCCCATCTGCCACATAACCGCGGGCACGGCTTTCGAAAGTTCAAACCCTGCAGGGGTGTTCCAACTTGACCCATTACAAGCCCACGATCCGCGGAGTCGCAACTCCATAGTTGGGAAGACCCGAGTATTCTCGGAATCCCGTGCTCAAGTTAAACCGAACTAAGGTAAGGCTAATCCAGCAAATCCTCCCGGCGTGTCGACACCCTGATAGTAGCCGCGCGTATCTAAGTCTCAGGACACGACCGGATGGGCGATTCTACGGGTGGATACCAAATACCTCGGGTTGCCCCAAGGCGGCCCCGCAGAACCCCCGTTTGGGACCAACACCATCAGCGCTGGCCCCCCCTGCTATGTAGAATTAAGAATCCTCGGGGACATGACCCCCTATGCAATTAATTATTTAAGTTGTTATTATGAGGCAAATAGTACCAAAAGTTGGGACTTGCTGGAAAAGACTTAGCGCTTAGCGGTTTATCAAGGGGGTCCCATACACCCCAACCGTGTTAGGAACGCATAATCAAGGAACATAACACCGGTTTATACGGTTCCTAACGGCATGAGTGGAACAAAACACCAAGCAAAAGGCTTAGCCTTCCACCCTGCCAGTATATAGATGATTTTATTTTTAAGCATTTATATAGTGTGATATAACCCAACCAAAACTTCAACATGAAGCAAGCATCTTCGGTCTTCACCTGCAACTAACAATGCTATAAGAGGGGCTGAGCGAAGCGTACTTAGCCAAGCAACGGTTTGCGTAGGTAGGTTGGTTAAACATGGCAATTGGTTACAAGTAGGAGGCTGACAAGAAAGGCATAGGCATCGAGGCAAAACTATAGATCGAGACTACTAGCAATAGGCAAAGATAGTAATGGTATCCGGGTTCGGTCATCTTGCCTGGAATTCCACAAGGGAGAAGAACGGATCCAAGAAGAAGACGGAGCAACAGTCGGGCGGATCCTCACAACTCCGGAACGAAACCGAAGCTAACAAGAGAAGCAACCGGAAAGAAAAGAAACATCACGGTAAACACACAAGCAAGAACATGGCATACGATGCGCAAGCAAGTATGATGCATGTCCGGTTTAAATATGCATGGCATGGCAAAGTGCACAAACAAATACTACAAGTTAAGCGGAGATCAATATGCAACGAGTTGCATATTAACGAAACACCACATTTAATTATTTAGTTGACTCTCATTATTTACAAGACAAGATTAAATGTTTTTTTTAACATGCAAGAGGTGAAGCATAAAGAAACTACACTATTAAGACAATTTAAATGAGGCCGGAGAATAACAACAACATATCCGGAAAATCCTCATGAGCATGTTTAATAATTATAAAGCAACAACAATTAACATATATAATGTTGTTAAATGATGCGGATGACATGATCAAGTTTATGCAAGTTTTATTAAAAGGTTGACAATTAGCAAGATAAGAGGCATTTGTCACCGGGGTGGAAGAAGGGTGCCACGGCAACGATCCGAAATGATGCAACGCAACAATTCGGTACCGGTAACTCGGTGAGGGACCGGTGCAAAACAAAAGGTGGAGTGAACGAGTTGAACAAGATGATGGGGTGATCCCGTTGCCGGGTTCCCACGAGTCGGTGACGAGGCAACCGAGGAACATGACAAAAGGTGGAACGGGCACGAAGCACACACGAGAGACATTCATACAACACACAACAAGCATGCATCCCACGGGTCATCGACGGGGTTATACCTTCGAAACACTCGTTTCGGGACGGTTCGAGATCGTAGTGGAAGTAGCCGTAGTAGAGGAAGTAGTGGTACACGGGGCGACGGTAGTGGTACACGATCGTAGTGGGAAGTAGTTGTTCCGTTCGTCTTGGCGGTTCCACGACGGCGGTAGTTGTTCACGGTCATCGGTAGTCGTTCGAGTCGCCGTGGACGTAGTGGAACTTGTCGTTTTCCGGGCGTCGGTAGTCGTACACGGGGCGTTTTGTAGATGTACTCGGGTCGTATACGTAGAGGTACTTGTTCGGGTCGCCGTAGTTGTACACGTAGCCATCTGTCCAAAAATTACAACACGCAACAGAACAAAAACAAAACACAACACCACCAAAACAAAACACGGCAGCAACAGCACGGAGAACCACGGCCGGAGGCGCTGGACGCTCGCGCCGAGCGAGGAGACGCAGGAGGCCGCGGAGTTGCTGGTGCTGCTCGGTGCTGCTGGAGACGGGCGCGAAGGCAGGGGCGGCGACTGCTTCGAGGAGAAGGGGGCTCGGGCGACCACGGCGTCGGGGACGGGCGCAGCTCGCGGCGGAGCCGGTGCTGGATGGCGGGGTCGGGGAAGAAGGCAGGGGCGCTGCGGCCTCGGGAAGGAGTTCGTCGCGGCGGGCGCGCTCTGGCCGGCCGGGCTCCTGGCCGGCGCTAGGGGCGCGGAGGAGGGAAGGCCGGGGCGAGGAACAGCTCGGGGCGGCCGGCTGGACGAGGCCTTGGGCCAGGCGACGGAGGGCGGAAGCGGGGCCGAGGCGGCCGGTCGCAGGAGCCAGGGCGCGACGGCGCTGGCGGACGCGTCCAGAGGAGGGCGCGGCTCGGGGCTCCAGGCGCTGGCTGGAGGGGTCGCGGGAAGGGAGGCCGGAGGGAGCTCCTCTGTCGCGGCGGGCCTGGCGAGGCGACCGAGGGGAAGGAGAGGGTTCGTGCGGCAGAGGGAGAGAGATCGAGAGAAAGGGAGAGTGGCGGCGGGGTGCGGGAGCGAGGGACAAGAGAGAGGAGCGCTGGGGATCGGCTGGGTGCGACTAGGGTTAGGGAGGTTGCGGGCCTAGCAGGCCAAGAGGGAGGTTTGGGCCAGGGAGGGAAGGAGGAGGCCAGATGGGCTGCGGCCTGGGGGAACTAGGCTGCTCTTATTCTTCTTTTTATTTTCTTTAGCAGAAAAATAAAAGAGAAGAAAGAAAAGAGGAGGAAAGAGGAAAAAGATAGCACACGGGAGCATTTTTCTCGGGCATCATAAAATGAGCAAGGACCGAGAAAAATAAGAAAGGCATGAACGGAAGAATAATTCAAACATATTTGAATTTTATTTCAAATAGTTCGAACTAAGACTTGATTAATGAAGTGTCCAAAAATGTTCGAATTTTTGGAGGAACCTCGAAACAACGGAAAAGAATTATTGGCAAGATTTTGGAGGTGAAACTTGAAGTGAAATAAACAATGGGGAATTTATGCAAGTGTGTTATGGTGATTCCGGAGCAATGAAATATTATTTATATAGCTCCCTAACTATTGAGAGACTTATATAAGTTATAAAGAGAAGTCACCTTCCCTCGATTTAAATGGACCGAAGGTCCACACGGTTTATTAGGTTGAGATGCAAAAATAAAAAAAAAGACATGATGGCATGATGACATGATGCAATGCAAAAAATTAAATAACACAAGCACAAAAGAACACACGGGCAACCCCGGAACATCTGGAATCTTCGGGAAGCTTCTGGAATCTTCTGGGACGTCGGTCTCGGGCGTCACAACTCTCCCACACTAACAGAGGATCTCGACCCGAGATCCTAGAGATATCACCGGGTAAAAACGGAAAAGAAGAGGTAAAACAAAGTTGCTTCTTTGACAGACGAGTGAAACCAAAGAACCTTGAGAGGTTGAACAAGTAGAAAGAAAGAATGCAACAGAGATGAATGAAGTTAAGAGCACTCCGTTAAAAGGAGGAACAAGGAGCACTATGAGAACCTTGAAGGTTGAAAGACATGAAACAAGAGCTTACGAACCAAAAGAATAAGAAACCTCCAGGGTATAGCCAAGGAATAAGAATGACAGAATTTCGGCAGCACTCTGTCTGAAAATGGAAGGAATTGAACATGAACTTGCCAAGATGGGAAGATACTTGATGAAAAGAACAACATATTGCCTCCGAAACAATTAAAAGAATGGCACAAGGGTAAGAAAGACTCAGACAGCGCTCCGGTTAAAAGAGAGTTAAAACTTGGTAAGATGAGGGAACTTGAATGAAGAATACAACACTCCGGTTAAAAGGTAAACAAGGAAAAGAACATGATCTTGATAAAAACGAGATGATGGTTAAAGAAAACAACATCACAATGCCTCCGGAATGAAAGAATAGCATATAGTTCAATGAAAGAAATGAACGGAGAAGAAAATGACAACTTCTCTCAAAATGAATTTGAAAGAGCATCCTTACAAAGAAGGGTTGAATGGAGTTGATTGAAAATCAACAACGAAAGAATAAGCTCTGATGTGGGCTTATGGAAAACATCTCAAGATTATGAGGTGACAACCAGCCACTAACGAAAACAATTGATTGGGTTGAGATCAACAAGGAGATGAAAAAATTATTTCACCGGAAGGATAAATGAAGAACTTGGGTAATTTATAAGCACCAATATAGCAACAATCCTTAGGGAAAGCTTTAGGTGAAATACAACCCAAGATAACTCCAAAGAATAAAAAGAGGGGTTGAAAGGATCTCCTAGAGAGAAAGAAATGATGGTTTTAATTATCTCAATCTTGACAACTTGTGAAACATGAAACATGGAGGAAAATTATCAAGAATGACATAACACCACCTGAAAAGACAAGGTAGGGAGAATTGCAATAGGAATGCATGAAGAAGAATGCTTGAGCTCCAACAAGAATCTTGATGAAGCCTTCGAGGATGAATTAAAACATGATGAACCACCATGAAAACTCCGGTATTGAAAGCATGAGAAGTGAAAGATGAAAAGAATAAGATTTAGGCCTGCGATGAATTAGATGGAGCTTTGAAATGATATGATTGAAATAAGCTCCGGAAAACAAGATGAACAACTTGGAACTGAGAATATGATATGATGAATAGCTCCAGACAAAAGAATTAAACACTTGGAAGGAATAAGAATAAGAATTATGTCATGCATCTCCTTCACCAATTTAATTGATGACAAGCAAGGATTTGGCATACTACTTATTCTCGTTGGAAAAGAATTAAGAGAGATCTCGCACAAGCTTGGATAAATCTTCAACGAAACCCCGGTAGGATTATGAAAAGAACAAGTGAATTAAAACGATAACAACGGAAGAGAAAACTTGAATGAACCACCGTAAGAATATAGAGACGAACGAAGAGGCATCAATGAAGAATATTTGGAGGACGAAGTTGAAAACTGAGAACGAAGAAATATTCTGAAATGATGGCCTTCGGAGGATCACAAAGAAAAGAATTCATGAAATGCTTCGGATGGTTATAAAAGAATTCCTCACGATCTGAACAATAATGAGGATGGCATGAAAGCTAGAACCACGAATCTTCAAGAAAACGGGCCAAGATTTAAGAGAAACACTTCTCCGGTCTTCAAATACTGAGAATGAAGACGAGAAATGCCATAAGAATTGTTGAGCACTCCGGAATGAAGAATTAAAAGGTTGAACCAATGAAGAAAAGAATTTGAAAGCGATCTTGGAGAAGGCATGTGACTGATGGAAATCATTCTTACGTCACGCTTTGAAAAGAATTCGCCGGAAAGAAGAGTCAGGTAAGGTCCTGGGAAAAGACCTGTGGGTTAGGGCCCACTCAAAGAAATCACCGTTGGAAAAGATTGCTTAAGAGATATTGCACCGGTTAAATTAAAAGGCTTGAATAAGATGACAATGCTCAAAATAGCTGAACGGATTAAGAATGGAATTATGAATCTTGAGCACTCCGGATATGAATAGCAAGAGGAAAAATGATTAATTGGTGCACCGGAATAAGAAAGCATTGTGAAATGAGGAAAAGGATAAGATGAACACCAAAATCTTGAATTACATCCACCTGAAGAATTCGAGAACAAAAGAATGATGAACTTGGAGCTCTTGAGCAACTTCACGATAATTCACCGGATAAGAACATTGAAGGGAAAGAATGAAGAAATATCACATGAATAAATGGATACTTCATCTGAGAATTTGGCTCCAAGAAGAAGAAGGGTGGGAGGGTGGGGAAAAACAAAGACACTTGGGATGAATGAAACAGACAAATCGTCAGATTTCTCAAAGACGTCTGTATGGAAAAACTTGAAGAGAAAGCACACCGGTTGAAAAAGAATTAACAAGAAGATCTTGATGATCAAGAAGGACTAGCACTCCCATAGAAATATGAGAATACCGATTAAGAAAGGTATGGAATCAACACTTGACATCGAAGCAACTCGAATACCAGAATCAAGACAAAAACAAAGGGTAGATATGTAACAGCCTAATCTTCACAACATCATCCGAACAGAGAATTGAACGAATGAATTCCGTAGATACATCAACTGACGAGAAGCCACTTGGAGAACAAAAGTAAATAAAAGGAACAAAGATCAGATAGAACAAATACAAGATAGAAGTTTCGTTCGACATCTTCGTGCTGAAAGCTCATGGAACGTGTTACCAAAGGGTTTTGCAATCCCCGGATCAGCATAGCCAAGGACCCTTTAAGATGCAACTCCCGATCAGAACAAGTCCATAAAACCACTTCACTCAATGTAGAACCCCAAACTTCATATCGAGCATCCGTTGGAAGAATTCCTAGAACTACTAGATAAACCCACCTATAGATTTCCGAAAGTTTCCAGTTATGCAATCAGGTGTTGGGGATACACGGGAAGCACCGCGCAATCAACTCTAAACCTACATCCAGGTGTATCCATCCTTCAACACATAACCAGTCTTTCTCGGAAACTGTTTACCTCGGACCTTCGAAAAGCATCCACTATAACAAGCTATGGCAATACTCTCGAACTACCTCCCCAGTACTGGGTGATGTCGGGGTTATCTTGCCACTGGCCGTATAGGAGAGATTTTCGATGTCGGCCGTCTTAAGTATTTAGTACTGCCGCGATATGCTTGTGTCAATGATACCCCGAAGCTCAACTCCTCGGTAACAGGAGGCATCGAGAACAATATCCTTGTCACAAGAACATCGAAACAATCCCAGAATACTCGCGGGATCCTAAAAAAAATTTGGTGCAATTTTTGAAAGTAGAAGAGAAAAGAGTAATCGTCAGGAGTCCTCACCAGAGAGAAAGGGGGTGAGAAGCAAAGAAATCCTACTCTCCGATATATATATATAGGACTCAAAATATTTTCAGTGTGTGCCTAGACTCAACCGTCAACGATTCGATCAATCAGTGGGGGCTTCTAGGTCGGAGAAGGCTCTGAATACCAACTTGTAATGCCCAGGATGGAATTATACCTCCTACGTGTCGAGGCATGACTTAAAGGCATAAGTCCATCCTAGAATGATCTCAAGTTTGGTATCTTTGCACGACTCATGTAAAAGAGGGATTAAATTGCAAAAGGAGATAGTTGGCTTACACTCGCCACTTCACACAATACATTACATAAGCAATCATCATACAGAACATCACAACCCGACTACGGGTGAAGATCCAAAAGAAAGATACCAAAACAACATAAAGCCACAGGTCAGGATCGAATCCTAGTAGAAACCACTACTGAACATCGAAACGTCACAAGCTAACAGCCAAACTCTTCAACGAGCTCCTGGTGAAGCACTGAACCAGCTCCTGCATCAAACTCGACTGAACCTGCATCTGGTGTGGTGAAGTAACTGTGAGCCACAGAGGACTCAGCAATCCCGTTCCCGGGTAACAAGACTATTTAAGCCTTGGGTGAGGACAAGGCTGAAGAAAGAACGAGAGGTGAAGGAAACAAAACAAGAGTCTGCAGCAGCAACTAGCACTAACTTAGGTAAAAGAGAGCGAGAAGAGAAGAGCATCGGTCGAAAGATGATCACGAAGTGATCCTAACTAAAGCCGGTCAAACATAACCCCACCGTGTTCAACTCCCGAATCCCTATTCGGAAATTGACAGTCACGGTACACACGCTGGTAGTGTATTAGAAACATTGTGTCAAGTTATCTACAACCGGAATTAACAAGCTCCCATCTGCCACATAACCGCGGGCACGGCTTTCGAAAGTTCAAACCCTGCAGGGGTGTTCCAACTTGACCCATTACAAGCCCACGATCCGCGGAGTCGCAACTCCATAGTTGGGAAGACCCGAGTATTCTCGGAATCCCGTGCTCAAGTTAAACCGAACTAAGGTAAGGCTAATCCAGCAAATCCTCCCGGCGTGTCGACACCCTGATAGTAGCCGCGCGTATCTAAGTCTCAGGACACGACCGGATGGGCGAAATTACGGGTATACCAGATACCTCGGGTTGCCCCAAGGCGGCCCCGCAGGCTCCCCGTTTGGGACCAACACCATCGGCACTGGCCCCTCCTGCTATGTAGAATTAAGAATCCTCGGGGACGCGACCCCCTATGCAAATTTAATTATTTAATTAAGTTGTTATTATGAGGCAAATAGTACCAAATGTTGGGACTTGCTGGAAAAGACTTAGCACTTAGCGGTTTATCAAGGGGGTCCCATACACCCCAACCGTGTTAGGAACGCATAATCAAGGAACATAACACCGGTTTATACGGTTCCTAACGGCATGAGTGGAACAAAACACCAAGCAAAAGGCTTAGCCTTCCACCCTGCCAGTATATAGATGATTTCATTTTTAAGCATTTATATAGTGTGATATAACCCAACCAAACTTCAACATGAAGCAAGCATCTTCAATCTTCACCTGCAACTAACAATGCTATAAGAGGGGCTGAGCAAGCCTACGTATAGCCAAGCAACGGTTTGCGTAGGTAGGGTGGTTAAACATGGCAATTGGTTACAAGTAGGAGGCTGACAAGAAGAACATGGGCATCGAGGCAAAACTAAAGAACGATACTCTAGCAAGAGGCAAAAATAGTAATGGTATCCGGGTTCGGTCATCTTGCCTGGGATTCCACAAGGGAGAAGAACGGATCCAAGAAGAAGACGGAGCAACAGACGAGCGGATCCTCACAACTCCGGAACGAAACCGAAGCTAACAAAAGAAGCAACCGGAAAGAAGCAAAACAACACGGTAAACACACAAGCATAAACATGGCATACGATGCACATCCAAGCATGATGCATGTCCGGTTTAAATATGCATGGCATGGCAAAGTGCACAAACAACACTACAAGTTAAGTGGAGCTCAATATGCAACGAGTTGCATATTGACGAAACACCACATTTAATTATTTAGTTGACTCTCATTATTAACAAGACAAGATTAAGAGTTTGTTAACATGGCAAGAGGTGAAGCATAATAAAACTATACTAACTAGGCAATTTAAATGAGGCCGGAAATAACAACAACATATTCCGGAAAATCCTCATGAGCATGTTTAATAATTATAAGCAAACAACAATTAAACATTTTAGTGTTGTTAATATGATGCGGATGACATGAACATGTTATGCAAGTTTTTGTTAAAGGTTGACAATTAACAAGATATGAAGCATTTGTCACCGTGGTGGAAGGAAAAGGGTGCCACGGCAACGATCCGAAAATGATGCAACGCATCATATCGGTTCCGGTAACTCGGTGAGGGACCGGTGCAAAACAAAAGGTGGAATGAACGAGTTGAACAAGATGATGGGGTGATCCCGTTGCCGGGTTCCCACGGGTCGGTGACGAGGCAACCGAGGAACACGACAAAAGAGGGCACAACGGACACGAAGCACACACGAGGAGCATTTCATACAACACAAGCAAGCAAGCACGGGTCACGTCTCGGGGTTATACCTTCGAAACAATTGTTTCGGGACGGTTCGAGTTCGTAGAGGAAGGAGTCGTTCTCGCGTCCGACGAGGAAGAAGTCGTTCCGTAGAGGGAAGTAGTTGTTCACGGGGTGTAGTGGAAGTAGATGTTCGGGTCGGTGTCGTGGTACTTGGACGCATCGGAGAGGAACTTGAGCCGTAGTGGTACATGTCGTCGAGGTACTTGCCGTAGAGGTACACGGGGCGACGGTAGACGTTCGGGCGACGGTAGTCGTTCGGGCCGTAGATGTACTCGGTCGTCGTGGTACATGTTTGTAGATGTTCATCCGTCATGTCGTGTAGGTGTTCCCGTTCGTAGAGGTACATGCCATCGGAGGGGTACTTGTCGGGTCATGTAGTTGTTCACGTCATCGTGTCGTGGTTCTTGGGGTTCTCGTTTGCGACGGTAGTGGTACTTGGTCGTGGCACTTGTCGGGTCGCCGTGTAGTCGTACTTGACGTCTTGACGATTCTGGAGACGCGTAGAGGTACTTGACGTGTCGCCATTTAGTCGATACCCGAGGTCTTGGCGGTTCGTCGTGGAACTTGAGATACTCAACAGCAACAAACACAAACACAACCGGCACGGACACGGCAACGAGCTGCTCGAGGGGCTGCAAGCCCTGGCGACGGAGGTGCTGCCTGGCCGAGGCTGGAGGACGGAGTCATGGCGCTGAAGGCACGGAACCCGGTCGCTGGAGATGGAGGAAAACCTGAGCGCGGGATCCGTCGAGGAGGGAAAAAAAAGGCCGCGCGCTGCTGGTCCTGCGGCGCTGTTCGGAGGAGGCAGAGGCTTGGAGGGGCGCTGGCGAGGGACTGGCCAGCACCGGCGCTCGAGGGCGAGGCGAGGACCTAGGCCGGATCCGTGGCGCGGAAGAGAGGGGACGCGGCCGCGGGCTTCGCCATCTTGCGGGGTGCCATGACGTTGCAGGGCTCGGGGCGCCGGGCGCAGAGGACAGAGGGGCTCTGCCGGCCCGTGGCGCTGAGGCCATGGCCTCGGGAGGACGCGGGACTCGGGGACGGAGGTTTCCGCGCCTGACGACGAAGATGGAGGACGAGGCCTCGGGCCTGGGCGCTGCACGGGGCCTAGTTTGGACGGGCGTAGGAGGAAGGAGGGGATCTCCGTGGTGCTGGGTTCTTGGGGCAGAGAGGAGGAGATCGAAGGAGAGGAGAGGGGAAAAGAGATGCTCGAGGGGAGAGGGCAGGGACGAACGAGGGGGTTCGGGCGACGAGAGAGAGAAGTGGGATCGAAGGGAAACGGCAGAGGGGCGAGAGAGAGATTGCGGCGGCGGCACGAGGGAACGTGAGGGAGCGAGGGATCGGGCTTAGGGTTTGGGAGGCTGCGGCCAGGTTGGGCCAAAGTGGCTGGGCCGAGGCGCAAGAGGGAAGAGGAAAAAGGAGGAGGGAGGAGATGGGCCAGGGAAGGCCTAGGGAGGCCCAAGAGGCGGGTTGTTTCTTATAAAAGAGAGAAAAGAAAAGAAAATAGATACAAAGAAAGAAAGAAAAAGATAAAGGGGCTAGGGGCAGAATTAGCACACGAGGTCAAAATCCCCGGGCTCACAAAATGTCAGGGAATTAATAAAATAGAAGGAGGGTTTGTTGGAAGGACCTCGAAACACTGAAAAGAAATAAAGCAAGGTTTGAGGCAAGAAACTTGAAGTGAAAAGGCAATGGGGAAATTATGCAAGTGTGTTACGGGTAATTCCAGACAATGGAATATTATTAATATAGCTCCCTAAAATAATGAGAGACTTTATATGTTATAAAGAGAAGTCATCTTCCCTCGATTTAAATGGACCGAAGGTCCACACGGTTTATTTAGGTTGAGATGCAAAAAAATAAATATGACATGATGGCATGATGCATGATGCAATGCAAAAATAAATAACACAAGCACAAAAGAACACACGGGCAACCCGGAACATCTGGATCCTTCTGGAAGCTTCTGGAATCTTCTGGAATCTTCTGGGACGTCAGTCTCGGGCGTCACAACTCTCCCACACTAACAGAGGATCTCGACCCGAGATCCTAGAGATATCACCGGGTAAAAACGAAAAGGAAGAGGTAAAACAAAGTTGCTTCTTTGACAGACGAGTGAAACCAAAGAACCTTGAGAGGTTAAACAAGTTGACAGAAAGAAAGCAACGGAGAAGAACGAAGTTAAGAGCACTCCGGTAAGCAGGAGGAACAAGGAACACAATGAGAACCTTGAGAGGTTGAAAGACATGAAACAAGAGCTCACGGACCAAAAGAATAAGAAACCGCAACGGTATAGCCAAGGAATAAGAATGACAGAATTTGGACAGCACTCCGTCTGAAAATGGAAGGAATTAACAAGAACTTGCCAAGTTGAGATGATACTTGATGAAAACAACAACATATTGCCTCCGAAACAATTAAAAGAATGGCACAATGGGTAAGAAAGGATTCAGACAGCACTCCGGTTAAAAGAGAGGCAAAACTAGATGAGATGAGAGAACTTGAATGAAGAATACAACACTCCGGTTAAAATGATAAGCAAGGGAGAATAAGATCTCGATAAAACGAGATGATGGTTAAAGAGAGTAATATCACAAAGCCTCCGGTAATGAAAAAATAGAAAAAATAGTTCAATGAAAGAAATGAACGGATAGAAAAGACAACTTCTCCGGCAAATGAATTGAAAGAGCATCCTTACGAAGAAGGGTTGAACGGAGTTGTTGGAAAAATCAACAACGAAAAGAATAAGCTCGATGTGGGCTTATGGAGAACATCTCAAAATTAAGAGGTGACAACCGGCCACTAATGGAAAACAATTGATTGGATTGAGATCAACAAGGAGACGATAAACTTATTCACCGGAATGAAAAATGAAGAACTTGGGACATTTATAAGCACCACAATAGCAACAATTCTCAAGGAAAGCTTTTAGGTGAAAAATAACCCAAGATTACTCCAACGAATAAATGAAGGGGTGGAAAGATCTCTTGAACAAGGAAAAATGATGGTTTTAAATATCTCAATCTTGACAACTCGTGAATCATGAAACATGAAGGAATTGTCAAGAATGACATAACACCATCTGAAAAGATAAGGTAGAACGAATTGCAATTGGAAGCATGAAGAAGAATGCTTGAGTTCCAACAAGAATCTTGATGAAGAATTCGAGGATGAATTAAAACATGATGATGAACCACCATGAGAACTCCGGTAATGAAACATGAGAAGTGAAAGATGAAAAGAATAAGATTCAAGGCCTGCGATGAATTAGATAGAGCTTGAAATGATATAATAGAAATAACTTGGAACTCCGGAAAACAAGATGAAGAATTTAGAACCGAGAATATGATATGATGAACAAGCTCCAGACAAAAGAATTAAATCACCTTGAAGGAATAAGAATAAGAATTATGTTATGCATAACCTTCACCAATTTAAATTGATGACAACCAAGGATTTGGCATACTACTTATTCTCGTTGGAAAGAATTAAAGAGAGGTCTAGTACAACCTCGGATTCAACGAACCACCGGTAGGATTATGAAAGAACAAATGAATTGAAACGATAACAACGGAAGAGTAAACTTGAAAGAACCACCGTAAGGAATGAAATTGAACGATGCAAGAGGACAAGCCACCGTAAGAAAATGAATCGAGTGAAAACAAGAGAATGAATCTCCGGGAAGAATAAAGCATTCGAGGGAATCAAAATGACGAGAGCAACGAGATCGTGAACTGATTAAAGAAGCTTGAACAAGCACCGGAAGAATGTGAGACGAACGAAGAGACATCAATGAAGAATATTTGGAGGACGAAGTTGAAAACTGAGAACGAAGAATCTTCTGAAATGATGGCCTTCGGAGGATCACAAGAAAAGAATTCACGAAATGCTCTGAAGGGGCATGAAAACAATTCCCACAATCGAAAACAATTATGAGGATGGCATGAAGCTAGAACCACAACTCTTGAGAGAACGGGCCAAGATTTAAGAGAAACACTTCTTCGATCTTCAAATGCTGCGAATGAAGACGAGAAATGCCATGAAGAATTGTTGAGCACTCCGGAATGAAGAATTAAAAGGTTGAACCAATGATGAAAAAGAATTTGAAAACGATCTTGGAGAAGGCATATGACTGATGGAGATCATTCTTACGTCACACTTGAAAAGAGTTTGAGTATACTCCGGAAAAAGAAGAGTCAGGTAAGATCCTGGGAAAAGACCTGTGGGTTAGGGCCCACTAAAGAAATCACCGTTGGAAAAGATTACTTAAGAGATATTGCACCGGTTGAATTAAATGGCTTGGATAAGATAACAATGCTCAAAATAGCTTGAATTGATTAAGAATGGAATTATGAATCTTCAGCACTCCGGATATGAATAACAAGAGGAGAATGATTAATTGGTGCACCGGAATAAGAAAAACATTGTGAAATGAGGAAAAGTATAAGATCAACACCGAAATCTTGAATTACATCCACCGGCAGAATTAGAGCACAAAAGAATGATGAACTTGAAGCTCTTGAGCATCTTCACGATAAATCGCCGGATAAGAACATTGAAAAAAAAAGAATGAAGAAACATCACATGAATAAAAATGGATACTTTATCTGAGAATTTCTGGCTCCAAGAAGAAGAAGGGTGGGAGGGTGGGGAAAACAAAGACAACTTGGGATGAATGAAATGGACAAACGTCAGATTTCTCAACGACGTCTGTATTGAATAACTTGAAGAGAAGGCACACCGGTTGAAAAGGATTAACATGAAAAACTTGATGATCAAGAAGAATAGCACTCCCATAGAAATATGAGAACACTGATTCCGAAAGGTATGGAATCAACATTTGACATCGAAGCAACTCGAATACCAGAATCAAAACAAAAACAAAGGATAGATGTGTAGCAGCCTAATCTTCACAACATCATTCGAACAGAGGATTGAACGAATGAATTCCGCAGGTGCATCGACTAGTCGAGAAGCCACTTGAGAGAACAAAAGTAAATAAAAGGAACAAGGATCAGATAGAACAAATACAGGATAGAAGTTTCGTTCGACATTTTCGTGCTGAAAGCTCATGGAACGTGTTACAAAAGGGTTTTGCAATCCCCGGATCAGCATAGCCAAGGACCCTTTAAGATGCAACTCCCGATCAGAACAAGTCCATAAAACCACTTCACTCAATGTAGAACCCCAAACTTCATATCGAGCATCCGTTGGAAGAATGCCTAGAACTACTAGATGAACCCACCTATAGATTTCCGAAAGTTTCCAGTTATGCAATCAGGTGTTGGGGATACACGGGAAGCACCGCGCAATCAACTCTAAACCTACATCCAGGTGTATCCATCCTTCAACACATAACCAGTCTTTCTCGGAAACTGTTTACCTCGGACCTTCGAAAACGCATCCACTATAACAAGCTATGGCAATACTCTCGAACTACCTCCCCAGTACTGGGTGATGTCGGGGTTATCTTGCCACTGGCCGTATAGGAGAGATTTTCGATGTCGGCCGTCTTAAGTATTTAGTACTGCCGCGATATGCTTGTGACAACAATACCCCGAAGCTCAACTCCTCGGTAACAGGAGGCATCGAGAACAATATCCTTGTCACAAGAACATCGAAACAATCCCAGAATACTCGCGGGATCCTAAAAAAAAATTTGGTGCACTTTTTGAAAGTAGAAGAGGCAAGAGTAATCGTCAGGAGTCCTCACCAGAGTGAAAGGGGATGAGAAGCAAACAGAAATCCTACTCTCCGATATAATATAGGACTCAAAAAGTTTTCAGTGTGTGCCTAGACTCAACCGTCAACGATTCGATCAATCAGTGGGGGCTTCTAGGTCGGAGAAGGCTCTGAATACCAACTTGTAATGCCCAGGATGGGACTATATCTCCTACGTGTCGAGGCACGACTTAAAGATATAAGCCCATCCTAGAATGATCTCAAGTTTGGTATCTTTGCACGACTCATGTAAAAGAGGGATTAAATTGCAAAAGAAGATAGTTGGCTTACACTCGCCACTTCACACAATACAATACATAAGCAATACATCATGCAAAACATCACAACCCGACTACGGGTGAAGATCCAAAAGAAAGATACCAAAACAACATAAAGCCACAGGCCAAGATCGAATCCTAGTAGAAACCACTACTGATCGTCGAAACGTCACAAGCAAACGGCAACTCTCTTCATCGGGCTCCCGGTGAAGAACTTGAGCCAACTTCTGCATCTTACTCGGCTGAACCTGCATCTGGTGTGGTGAAGTAACTGTGAGCCACAGAGGACTCAGCAATCCCGTTCCCGGGTAACAAGACTATTTAAGCCTTGGGTGAGGACAAGGCTGAAGAAAGAACGAGAGGTGAAGGAACAACAAGAGTCCGCAGCAGCAACTAGCACTAACTTACGTAAAAGAGAGCGAGAAGAGAAGAGCATCGGTCGAAAGATGATCACGAAGTGATCCTAACTAAAGCCGGTCAAACATAACCCCACCGTGTTCAACTCCCGAATCCCTATTCGGAAATTGACAGTCACGGAACACACGCTGGTAGTGTATTGGAAACATTGTGTCAAGTTATCTACAACCGGAATTAACAAGCTCCCATCTGCCACATAACCGCGGGCACGGCTTTCGAAAGTTCAAACCCTGCAGGGGTGTTCCAACTTGGCCCATCACAAGCCCACGATCCGCGAAGTCGCAACTCCATAGGTGGGAAGACCCGAGTATTCTCGGAATCCCGTGCTCAAGTTAAACCGAACTAAGGTAAGGCTAATCCAGCAAATCCTCCCGGCGTGTCGACACCCTGATAGTAGCCGCGCGTATCTAAGTCTCAGGACACGACCGGATGGGCGATTCTACGGGTGGATACCAAATACCTCGGGTTGCCCCAAGGCGGCCCCGCAGAACCCCCGTTTGGGACCAACACCATCGGCACTGGCCCCCCCTGCTATGTAGAAATAAAGGATCCTCGAGGGAGCGACCCTCTATGCAAAATTTAATTAATTAATTAAGTTGTTATTATGAGGCAAATAGTACCAAATGTTGGGACTTGCTGGAAAAGACTTAGCACTTAGCGGTTTATCAAGGGGGTCCCATACACCCCAACCGTGTTAGGAACGCATAATCAAGGAACATAACACCGGTTTATACGGTTCCTAACGGCATGAGTGGAACAAATCACCAAGCAAAAGGCTTAGCCTTCCACCCTGCCAGTATATAGATGATTTCATTTTTAAGCATTTATATAGTGTGATATAACCCAACCAAACTTCAACATGAAGCAAGCATCTTCAATCTTCACCTGCAACTAGCAAAGCTATAAGAAGGGCTGAGCGAAGCGTACTTAGCCAAGCAACGGTTTGCATAGGTAGGATGGATAAACATGGCAATTGGTTACAAGTAGGAGGCTGACAAGAAGAACATGGGCATCGAGGCAAAACTAAAGAACGATACTCTAGCAATAGGCAAAGATAGTAATGGTATCCGGGTTCGGTCATCTTGCCTGGAATTCCACAAGGGAGAAGAACGGATCCAAGAAGAAGACGGAGCAACAGTCGAGCGGATCCTCACAACTCCGGAACGAAACCGAAGCTAACAAGAGAAGCAACCGGAAAGAAGAAAACAACACGGTAAACATACAAGCATAAACATGGCATACGATGCACAAGCAAGCATGATGCATGTCCGGTTTAAATATGCATGGCATGGCAAGGTGCACAAACAATACTACAAGTTAAGTGGAGATCAATATGCAACGAGTTGCATATTGACGAAAACACCACATTTAATTATTTAGTTGACTCTCGTTAATTACAAGACAAGATTAATTGTTTTTAACATGGCAAGAGGTGAAGCATAAATAAACTACACTATCTAGGCAATTTAAATGAGGCCGGAAGAATAACAACAACATCTCCGGAAAATCCCCATAAGCATGTTTAATAATTATAAGCAAACAACAATTTAACATATCAATGTTGTTAAAATGATGCGGATGACATGATCAAGTTTATGCAAGTTTTATTAAAGGTTGACTTAAAAGAGACAAGAAGTATTGTCACCGCGGTGAAGGAAAAGGTGCCACGGCAACGATCAGAAAATGATGCCAAGGCAACAACTCGGTACCGGTAACTCGGGAGAGACCGGTGCAAAACAAAAGGTGGAGTGAACGAGTTGAACAAGATGATGGGGTGATCCCGTTGCCGGGTTCCCACGAGTCGGCGACGAGGCAACCGAGGAACATGACAAAAGGTGGAACGGGCACGATGCACACAAGGGACATTTCATACAACACAACAAGCATTCACACGGGTCACGTCTCGGGGTTATACCTTCGAAGCGTGCGTTTCGGGGCGGTTCGATACGTAGTGGAAGTAGCCGTAGTAGTGGAAGTAGTGGTACACGGCCGAAGAGGAAGAAGTCGTTCACATGGCGGTAGTTGTACTCGGGCGACGGTAGAGGAAGTAGTGGTACTCGGCGACGGTAGTTGTACTCGGGGCGATGGTAGATGTTCGGCCGTAGATGTACTCGGTCATCGCGGTACTTGTCGGTCACGTAGAGGTACTTGGCGTTCGACGGCGTCGTGGTACTCGTTCACGTAGTCGTACACGGATGTAGAGGTACTTGCTCCGTAGCCGTTCACGAGCTCGCCTTCCTGTAGATGTTCGGTCGTCGATTCGTTCGGTCGTTCATGTCGTAGTTGTACACGGGGTCGTCGTCGAGTAGTCGTTCCGTTCTCTGTCAAGGTCAACACCAGCAACCAAACAACACAAAAAAAAGAAAAGAAGAAACAACAGCGGCAGCACAGCGAGGCAGGGGCCGCGGGATCTTGCGCGCTGGACGGAGGGAGACGGCTGCGGGGCTGCACAGGACGAGGGGGCCTCTGGCCGCGCGAGGACGGAGGGGCCGCGGAGCAGGGGGGATCGAGGTCGGGCACGGCTCCTGGCGAGGGGCCGCAGGGCTCGAGGCGCGGGCACCTGCCGCTGGACGGAGGGGAGGCCGGCGCTCGGGGCCAGGGCCAGGCGACGGAGGTCGCGGTCGCTCGGGGCGGCCGGCTGCTCCCGTCGCTGGGGAGGCGGGGGCCTTCCTGGCCGGAAGAAGGTCGGCCGGCGGCTGCTGGAACGGAGGGAGGATGGCGCGCTCGCGGGGCAGGGACGAGGCCGGGCTGGAGGAGGAAGAAGGGCGCCGGCGCCGCGTCCTTGGTGCTGGCGAGGAGGAGAGGACGGGAGGAGGGAGCGAGGGAAACGGCCTCTGTCTCGAACGAGGGAAGAGAAGAGAGATCGAGAGGAGAGGGAAAACGGAGTGGCGGCGGGGTCGGGACGAGAGGGAGAGAAGAGGCGAGAGCGAGGGAGTGCGATGCGCTAGGGTTCGGGGGGGTATGCGGGCTGGTTAGGAGAAAGGTGGGCCGGCCTGGGCTGGAGGTTGAGAGGAGCTGGCCTGGGCCGGCTGGAGAGAGGCCTGGGCTGCTGCCTTTACTTTTATTTATTTCTTAGAAGAATAAAACAAAGAAGGGGAGAGCCAAAAAAATAAAAAGAAAAGAGGCAAGGAAAAGAATAAAATGATGGACATTTTTGTAAGGCTTTACGGATTTATTCCAACCTCACAAAAATAGTTCCAACAAAAGGGAAGTGCAAAACTAAAACATTTAGCTTGCAAACCAAAAGGAGTTTAGATTTTTGGAGGAGCCTCGAAACAACGGAAAGAAATTACCGGCAAGATTTTGGAGGTGAAACTCGAAGTGAAAAGACATGGGGAAATTATGCAAGTGTGTTATGGTGATTCCGAAGCAATGGAATATTTATTAATATAGCTCCATAATATTTGGAGGATATGTTATAAAGAGAAGTCACCTTCCCTCGATTTAAATGGACCGAAGGCCCACACGGTTTGTTTAGGTTGAGATGCAAAAATAAAATATGACATGATGGCATGATGACATGATGCAATGCAAAAAATAAATAACACAAGCAAAAGAAACACACGGGCAACCCGGAACATCTGGAATCTTCGGGACTCTTCTGGAATCTTCTGGGACGTCGGTCTCGGGCGTCACAACTCTCCCACACTAACAGAGGATCTCGACCCGAGATCCTAGAGATATCACCGGGTAAAAACGGAAGAGGAAGAGGTAAAACAAAGTTGCTTCTTTGACAGACGAGTGAAACCAAATAACCTTGAGAGGTTGGCCAAGTTGAAAGAAAGAAAGCAACGGAGATGAACGAAGTTGAGAGCACTTTGGTAAAAGGAGGAACATGGAACATTATCAGAACCTTGAAGGTTGAAAGACATGAAACAAGAGCTCACGGACCAAAAGAATAAGAAACCGCAATGGTATGGCCAAGGAATAAGAATGACAGAATTTGGGCAGCACTCCGTCTGAAAATGGAAGGAATTGGACAAGAACTTGCCAAGTTGAGATGATACTTGATGAAAACAACAACATATTGCCTCCGAAACAATTAAAAGAATGGCACAAGGGGTAAGAAAGACTCAGACAGCACTCCGGTTAAAAGATAGTCAAAACTTGATGAGATGAGAGAACTTGAATGAAGAATACAACACTCCGGTTAAATGATAAACAAGGGTAAGAACATGATCCTGATAAAAACGAGATGATGGTTAAAGAGAGCAACATCAGAATGCCTCCGGAATCAAAGAATAGCATAGGTCGTTGGAAAGAAAAGAACGGAGAAGAAAAAGACAACTTCTCTCAAAATGAAATTTCAAAGAGCATCCTTACGAAGAAGGGTTGAACGGAGTTGTTGGAAATTCAACAACGAAAGAATAAGCTTGAAGTGGGCTTATGGAAAACATCTCAAAATTATGAGGTGACAACCAGCCACTAACTTAAACAATTGATTGGATTGAGATCAACAAGGAGATGAAAAACTTATTTCGCCGGAATGATAAATGAAGAACTTGGGTCATTTATGAGCACCATAATTAGCAACAATCCTTAGGGAAAGCTTTAGGTGAAATACAACCCAAGATAACTCCAACGAATAAATTGAAGGGTTGAAAAGATCTCCTGAAGAAAAAGAAATGATGGTTTTAAATATCTCATTCCCGATAACTCGTGAATCATGAAACATGAATGAATTGACAAGAATGACATAACACCATCTCAAAGATAAGGTAGAAAGGATTGCAATTGGAAGCATGATGAAGAATGCTTGAGCTCCAACAAGAATCTTGATGAAGACTTCAAGGATGAATTAAAACATGATGAACCACCATGAAGAACTCCGGTAACAAAAGGATGAGAAGTGGAAGATGAAAAGAATAAGATTCAAGGCCTGCGATGAATTAGATGGAGGTTGAAATGATATAATTGAAATAACTTGAAGCTCCGGAAAACAAGATGAACAACTTAGAAGCGAGAATATGATATGATGAACAAGCTCCAGACAAAAGAATTAAATCACCTTGAAGGAATAAGAATAAGAATTATGTCATGCATCTCCTTCACCAATTTAAATTGATGAGAACCAAAGGATTTGGCATACTACTTATTCTCGTTGCAAAGAATTAAGAGAGAACTAGCACAAGCTCGGATAATTATTCAACGAACCACCGGTAGGATTATGAAAGAACAAAATGAATTAAAACGATAACAACGGAAGGGTAAACTTGAATGAACCACCGTAAGAATATGGAGACGAACGAAGAGACATCAATGAAGAATATTTGGAGGACGAAGTTGAAAACTGAGAACGAAGAAATATTCCGAAATGATGGCCTTCGGAGGATCACAAAGAAAAGAATTCATGAAAAGCTTGAAAGAACGGCCAAGATTTAAGAGAAACACTTGTCCGGTCTTCAAATGTTGAGAATGAAGACGAGAAATGCCATAAGAATTGTTGAGTACTCCGGAATGAAGAATTAAAAAGGTTGAATCAAAGATGAAAAGAATTTGAAAGCGAACTTGGAGAAGGCATGTGACTGATGGAAATCTTTCTTACGTCACACTTTGAAAAGAATTCTCCGGAAAAGAAGAGTCAGGTAAGATCCTGGGAAAAGACCTGTGGGTTAGGGCCCACTCAAAGAAATCACCGCTGGAAAAGATTGCTTAAGAGATATTGCGCCGGTTGAATTAAAAAGGCTTGAATAAGATAACAATGCTCAAAATAGCTCAGAATAGTTTGAACGGATTAAGAATGGAATTATGAATCTTCATCACTCCGGATATGAATAGCAAGAGGAGAATGATTAATTGGTGCACCGGAATAAGAAAGCATTGTGAAAAGACGAAAGGATAAGATCAACACCGAAATCTTGAATTACATCCACCGGCAGAATTAGAGAACAAAAGAATGATGAACTTGAAGCTCTTGAGCATCTTCACGATAAATCAACGGATAAGAACATTGAAGGAAAAGAATGAAGAAATATCACATGAATAAAATGGATATTTCATCTGAGAATTCTGGCTCCAAGAAGAAAAAGGGTGGGAGGGTGGGGAAAACAAAGACAACTTGGGATGAATGAGATGGACACCGGTTGAAAGAATTAACATGATCATCTAGATGGTCAAGAGGAATTAGCACTCCCATAGAAATATGAGAACACCGATTAGGAAAGGTATGGAATCAACATTTGACATTGAAGCAACTCGAATACCAGAATCAAAACAAGAACAAAGGGTAGATATGCAACATGATCTTCACAAAATCATTCGAACAGAGGATTGAACGAATGAATTCCGCAGGTACATCAACTAGACGAGAGGCCACTTGGGAGAACAAAAATAAATAAAAGGAACAAGGATCAGATAGAACAAATACAAGATAGAAGCTTCGTTCGACATCTTCGTGCTGAAAGCTCATGGAACATGTTACAAAAGGGTTTTGCAATCCCCGGATCAGCATAGCCAAGGACCCTTTAAGATGCAACTCCCGATCAGAACAAGTCCATAAAACCACTTCACTCAATGTAGAACCCCAAACTTCATATCGAGCATCCGTTGGAAGAATGCCTAGAACTACTAGATGAACCCACCTATAGATTTCCGAAAGTTTCCAGTTATGCAATCAGGTGTTGGGGATACACGGGAAGCACCGCGCAATCAACTCTAAACCTACATCCAGGTGTATCCATCCTTCAACACATAACCAGTCTTTCTCGGAAACTGTTTACCTCGGACCTTCGAAAACGCATCCACTATAACAAGCTATGGCAATACTCTCGAACTACCTCCCCAGTACTGGGTGATGTCGGGGTTATCTTGCCACTGGCCGTATAGGAGAGATTTTCGATGTCGGCCGTCTTAAGTATTTAGTACTGCCGCGATATGCTTGTGTCAATGATACCCCGAAGCTCAACTCCTCGGTAACAGGAGGCATCGAGAACAATATCCTTGTCACAAGAACATCGAAACAATCCCAGAATACTCGCGGGATCCTAAAAAAAATTCGGTGCAATTTTTGAAAGTAGAAGAGAAAAGAGTAATCGTCAGGAGTCCTCACCAGAGAGAAAAGGGATGAGAAGCAAAGAAATCCTACTCTCCGATATATATAGGACTCAAAAAGTTTTCAGTGTGTGCCTAGACTCAACCGTCAACGATTCGATCAATCAGTGGGGGCTTCTAGGTCGGAGAAGGCTCTGAATACCAACTTGTAATGCCCAGGATGGAGTTATACCTCCTACGTGTCGAGGCACGACTTAAAGGCATAAGTCCATCCTAGAATGATCTCAAGTTTGGTATCTTTGCACAACTCATGTAAAAGAGGGATTAAATTGCAAAAGAGATAGTTGGCTTACACTCGCCACTTCACACAATACATTACATAACAATCATCATTCAAAACATCACAACCCGACTACGGGTAAGAACCAAAGAAAGATACCAAAACAACATAAAGCCACATGCCAAGATCGAATCCTAGTAGAAACCACTACTGAACATCGAAACGTCACAAGCAAACGGCCACAAGCTTCATCGAGCTCCCGATGAAGAACTGATCCAACTCCTGCATCGTACACGACTGAACCTGCAACTGGTGTGGTGAAGTAACTGTGAGCCACAGAGGACTCAGCAATCCCGTTCCCGGGTAACAGAACTATTTAAGCCTTGGGTGAGGATAAGGCTGAAGAAAGAATATGAGGTGAAGGAACAAACAAGAGTCTGCAGCAGCAACTAGCACTAACTTACGTAATAGAGAGCGAGAAGAGAAGTGCATCGGTCGAAAGATGATCAAGAAGTGATCCTAACTAAAGCCGGTCAAACATAACCCCACCGTGTTCAACTCCCGAATCCCTATTCGGAAATTGACAGTCACGGTACACACGCTGGTAGTGTATTAGAAACATTGTGTCAAGTTATCTACAACCGGAATTAACAAGCTCCCATCTGCCACATAACCGCGGGCACGGCTTTCGAAAGTTCAAACCCTGCAGGGGTGTTCCAACTTGACCCATTACAAGCCCACGATCCGCGGAGTCGCAACTCCATAGGTGGGAAGACCCGAGTATTCTCGGAATCCCGTGCTCAAGTTAAACCGAACTAAGGTAAGGCTAATCCAGCAAATCCTCCCGGCGTGCCGACACCCTGATAGTAGCCGCGCGTATCTCGTCTCAGGCCACGACCGGATGAGCACAGCGTACAGTGGCCGAAATACCCAAGTTGCCAAGGGGGGCCCCGCACAC
>LR738716.1:311102822-311121779 GCA_902687465.1 Secale cereale
CAACAACAACAACAACAACAACAACAACAACAACAACAACAACAACAACAACAACAACAACAACAACAACAACAACAACAACAACAACAACAACAACAACAACAACAACAACAACAACAACAACAACAACAACAACAACAACAACAACAACAACAACAGCAACAGCAACAGCAACAGCAACAGCAACAGCAACAGTGGAGATAACATGACTTCTCCCCTGTATTTAAAAATGTTCATAATGTGCAGAATAATGTTTCTAGTTGATTTGTTATGTTTTGGTAATTTTTGCAATCCCCAAAATATTTTATTTGTGGTTTTATTTGTTGTTTGAGTGGCCAAACGCATCAAAATCATTTTACAAAATTGCATTAGCTTTAGAACTAGTGTTCCTGTAGTTTATATATATAGGGCTATTTTTACTGTGTGCCTAGGTATTTTTATCTAGATTTTTATATTGTCTATTTTATTTTATTTAGTTTGTTTTACTGCTGGTTTAAAAAAAAGAAGAAGCGAGCAGCAGCACAGCGCAGGCAGCGAGCCGGCCAGCCAGCCGGCCCGGCCGCACCAGCACCGCGGCCCAGCCCGAGCCGCCTAGCCTACGCGAAGCGGTACTCCACACCGCACCCGCGCCCGCAGCGACCCGTACCCGACCCGGCGCCCCTCTCACTGACCAGCGGGGCCCGCCCCTGTTCTTATCCTCCACCGAGCCGGACACCGCCGCGCCGCACCGCACGCACGCGCGCACGCCGAGGCCGAACCGGTCCACCACGTGCCCACCCGACGCGCCAGACGCGTGCTAAGCCCTAGGGCACCTGACCGCAGCCCTTTCCCCGTCTTTCTTCGACCGCACGGATCTCGCCGTGGAGCTCGAGCCGCCGCCGTCTTCGCCGGCCGTTTCCGTCGCAGTAAGGATGCCTCGAGCCGCACCCCTTGTCCCATTCGATCCGCCACTCACCGCCGCACCTCTCTGACATTGTCGCCGGAATCGCAGCAAATCATCGGAAACGACCTCGTCCGCCGCCGCCAGAGCATCGCCGCCGTTCATCTCGTCACCGCCGCCGCTACAGAACCCCTCGCCGCCGTCCGACACCACCACCACCTCCGCCACTCCACGCCGCACCCACCCTTCGCTTCTCCCTCACTGGAGACCCACCGAAGAGCCGCCGCCGTCGACGCCCGAGCCGCTGCCGCCGTTTTCCCCCTATTCTGGTGAGCACGCGCGCCCAGCCAATGGGCTGCTGCCACGTGGCAGTTTGCTACAGGAGATCGAACAGGAGATGGCACAGTCCAGGCGATTTCTGTTGGTTCTTGTCTTTTTCTTATTTTTGCAACAAAAACTCAAATAGCTTTAGCTTCTATTCTGTTTATCCAAATTAGGTGATTCTTTTTCCTGTGCACTCTCAAAAATCATATCTTCATCACAGTACCAAGTTTGCACATGTTTGCACAATTCAAATTTGAATCCGTTTGAATTCCAATTAAATCTTCCGGAGGCCGTATCTTTTAAACCGTTTATCGGAATCGAGTGATTCTTTTTGCATTATGATCGTAGTGATGTGTAGGTGGTCTGTACATGTTGTTTGCTGCTGTTGTTGAATTTTAAAATGTTTTTCTTGTTGTTGGCTTTATTTTGGTTTCTTTGGAGTTTCGGTGATTGATTTGTTGAACTGTGTGAAACGTGTAGATTGTCCGGAGTGCGACGCGAGCTATTGTCAGGAGTGTGTCTTTTTGAACCAGAACCAAGGCAAGTTACATGTTGATCATCCTTTACCTATTGTTTTCCTATGCATTGTAGGTTATGCCACACTATAAACTTATGCATTACAGGATTGTTATAATTTGAGCTATATTGTTGAACTATCTCCCATCTTTTGTAAATCGTGGTAGGTATAGTTTTGCTATGCTTGTAGACGGGGTTGGTTCCTGTATACATTGAGATTATGTGAGAATTATTAATATTTAACAAACTGAGTAGTAATTCAGGACTTAACTCACCTCTGGGCGGAAGTGGTATTGATGGGTGGTCTTAAGAACATCATGGTTTATACCCTCTGAATGTAAGTGGACGGCCGCCCAGGCTCAAAAAGATCAGACAGACTTAATGATTAGTAGCTTCCATGCGCGACCACTAGCTATATGGGATCTGGCTTAGTTGAGTAGATTGTGGGATCCTCGCCCAGGTATGCTAGCAGATGTAGATATGGATAGGTGTACCGGCTGCCGGGGGTGGAGGTGACTACTTCTGAAAGGCTTCGTCTCAATCTTCGGGTTGAGTCTAGTGGGTAAAGTGTGCAAAACTCTGGAGAGTAATAAAACTAATCATGATTAGCTGTGTCCCCGGTTATGGATATTTTGAGCCACTATGCCATTGCAGTTGTTGGATGATCTTGACAGATGTGACACTTAATAATATTTGTGGGCAACTTAATAAATGGGTAGGTTGGAGTTGATTTTGCCAACTCAACCTTGTGCATTTAATTGTAGTAATAAAAGCACTAAATGAAAATTGACTATTAGGTAGTTATGAGGACAAAATCAGCTTTCTGCAAAATAAACCCCCAAGCCTTCCTTTGTTGTTCTATGCATATACATGTAGGTCTGCTTTATTACTTCTCCTGTGTAACTTGCCAATACATTCAATGTATTGACCTATACGTCTGCAACGTCTCATGTTGCAGGGTTTTCAGACGAGGAGTAAGGTACCGTTTGGGTCGCGAGTTTGCACTCGGCATCGCCAGTTGGGCTATGATGGGACTCATCGTTATTTTCTGCTACTTTCCGCTGTGTGATTGAATAATAGCTAGCCATGAGCTATGCAGATTGTTTTATTTTATATACTCTGGATCATACGTTGTAATAAATGATGCACTTGTATTCTGGTATTCATCTATACTATGTGTGCTAGCGAGTTCGATCCAGGGACTAGCACGGTAAGCACAGAGACTCAAATCCTTCGAGGTTTGGTCGTTACAGATGGTATCAGAGCAGTGTGTTGACTGTAGGACGTGACCCTAGAAAATGGATTGGAAAAGCCATAGGAGTGAATTTTTTTTATAAGCTAGTTATACTTCTTACTGTTTATTAGTTCATCCCCTCAAGTATCTTGAATAGTTAAGTAGGAACTAGTGCTGAGACCACCATATATGCTTGTTTTATTTTGCAACGTTATCGTGTTAGTGTATCTGATTATGTCCACTTTCGTGGTATGAAGATACTAGATTGTTTGCTTGATTGGTAGCTTGCTTGTTAAATTTTATCTCGTCAAAATTATTTGACTATATATACATATATATATATATATATATATATATATATATATATATATATATATATATATACTACTATATTATTGTGATTGTTTGTCTGTTTGTTTGTTTGTGTTATTCGTTGTTGTGTTTTATTGCCTTGATCATATATGCATATGGGTAGAATATATTTATATTTATAGCTTTGGCCCTATTATATCTATAACTCTTCTATGCTTGCCCACCAGATGCCGCCGAGGCGTGAAAATAGGCGCAATGCTGCAGGAGGAGAGAACAATGGAAATGACATACCGCCATACATGCAGCAGTTGCTTCAGGGGCAGACGCAGTTGATCCAGTTGCTTGTGCAGAACCAGAACAACCAGAACAACAACAACAACAACCCACCACCCGTGGATATGCTTACCAGGTTCCTGAGGTTGAATCCTCAGAGGTTCTCCAGTTCCCCTGAACCTATTGTGGCTGATGATTGGCTCCGTGGAGTCAATAAGAACCTGGAGACGGTTGGATGCACAGATGCAGAGAGGGTGAGGTCTGCCGCGCATTTGTTGGAGGGTCCTGCCGCAGCTTGGTGGGACAACTACTTGGTCTCTTATCCCATTGCTGGTATCACTTGGACTCAGTTTCAGACTGCTTTTCGTGCTGCACATGTGTCTGCTGGTGCTATGAGTTTGAAAAAGAAGGAGTTTCGCAGTTTGCGTCAGGGAGGACGCACAGTTAATGCGTATGTGGATGAATTTAATAATCTTGCACGCTATGTTCCTAATGATGTTAACACTGATGCAGCTAGGCAGGAGAAATTCTTGGAGGGCCTAAATGATGAGTTGAGCCTTCAGTTGAGAGTGGCCACTTTTGATAATTGTCAGCAGCTGATTGATAAGGCTATTATGCTAGAGGGGAAGCATCAGGCCATAGAGAATCGCAAGAGGAAGTACAACAACAATAACAAGTATAATTCAGGACCACAACAGAAGCCACGCACTTCATATCAGGGTAATGGAGGTAATGGGCATCATCGTCACCATGGAGGTAATGGACATAATCATCATGGAGGGAATGGACACAACCATAATGGCCATCATAATCATAATGGGCACAAGAGTAACAATGGCAATGTCAAAGGTACTGGTAATGGTAATGGTAATGGAGGGAGTAATAACCAGAACCACCAGAGTGTGCCTGTGCAGAGGGACATTAGCCAGGTTCAGTGCTATAAGTGTAGGCAGATGGGCCACTACTTCAACGCTTGCCCAGAGAGCAAGAACAGTAATGGAAATTCTGGAGTCAGCAAGCCAAACCCCTTCCAAAAGGGTCATGTTAACCATGTTAATGTGGAGGAGGTTTATGATGAACCTGATGCCGTGATTGGTAAGTTCTTGATTAATTCGGTACCTCCACTTGTTCTTTTTGATTCTGGTGCATCGCATTCATTCATCTCACGGGTATTTGTGGATAAACATAAGTTGCCTACCGTAGCACTTAAGTCACCTATTCTAGTAAGTTCTCCGAGGGCTGAGATGGCAGCAAGTTTGGGATGCTTTCAGATGCCTTTGTCCATTGGGAAGCATGTTTTCCCACATATTTGGTTATATTGAAGTCACGGGGTATTGATGTTATTTTGGGAATGGACTGGTTGACTAAATATAAAGGTCTTATTGATTGTGCCAGTCGATTTATTACTCTGAGTGCACCAGGAGGTAAGAGGATCAGATATGTATGTAAGTATAAGCATAATCAGGTGCAAGTGAACTCTCTTAAGGGGGGTAGTCTGGAAGATGTGCCAGTTGTGAGGGACTACCCAGATGTGTTTCCATAGGAGTTGCCAGGTATGCCACCAGACAGAGATATTGAGTTTCTTATTGATTTAATAGCAGGCACTGGACCTATTGCAAAGAGACCGTATAGAATGCCTCCTCAGGAGTTGGAGGAATTGACGAAGCAGATAAGGGAATTGCAGGAACAAGGATTTATTCGCCCAAGTTCATCACCTTGGGGAGCTCCAGTTTTGTTTGTGGAGAAGAAAGATGGTACCTTGAGGATGTGTGTTGATTATCGTTCTCTGAATGAGGTAACCATTAAGAATATGCATCCCTTGCCTATGATAAATGATTTGTTTGACCAGTTGGAGGGAGCTACTGTGTTTTCTAAGATTGATCTTTGTTCTGGTTATCATCAATTAAAGATTCGTGAGCAAGATATTCCAAAGACTGCTTTTACTACGAGGTATGGGTTGTATGAATATACTGTTATGTCATTTGGATTGACTAACGCTCCTGCATACTTCATGAATATGATGAACAAGGTGTTTATGGAGTACTTGGATAAATTTGTGGTTGTTTTCATTGATGATTTATTGGTGTTCTCCAAGAATAAGCAAGAGCATGAGGTACATCTGCGTTTGGTGATGGAGAAGCTGAGGGAACATCAGTTGTATGCCAAGTTCAGCAAATGTGAATTTTGGCTGGATGAGGTAGCATTCCTTGGACATGTTGTGTCAGGTAATGGAGTTGCAGTTGATCCATCTAAGGTTGCTGCAGTTACAGAGTGGGAGGCACCCACAACAGTTGGGGAGATTCGCAGCTTTTTGGGCCTTGCAGGTTATTATAGGAGGTTTATTGAGAACTTTTCTAAAATTGCAAAGCCTATGACTGAATTGTTGAAGAAGGAGAAGAAGTTTGCTTGGACTGATGAATGTGAAGCCAGCTTTCAGGAATTGAAGCAGCGTTTGGTTACATCACCAGTCTTAATTCTGCCTGATATACATAAGGACTTCCAGGTATATTGTGATGCTTCTCGTCAAGGACTTGGGAGTGTTTTGATGCAGGAAGGTAAAGTTGTTTCATATGCTTCACGTCAGCTTAAGAATCATGAGCATAATTATCCTACACATGATTTGGAGTTAGCCTCATTTGTGCATGCATTGAAAACTTGGAGGCAGTATCTTATTGGTAATCATTGTGATATATTTACTGATCATAAGAGCTTGAAGTATATTTTTACTCAGAAAGATTTGAACCTCAGGAAGAGGAGATGGTTGGAGCTTATTAAGGATTATGATTTGAATGTGCAGTATCATCCTGGTAAGGCTAATGTTGTTGCTGATGCATTGAGTCGTAGGAGCCATGTTAATGCAGTGGATATTAGTGATATGCCACAAGAGTTATGTGATCAGTTCAGGGATCTCAGGTTGGAGATGGTTCCTAAGGGATATTTGGCAACACTTGAGGTAAAGCCTACTTTGCTTGACAGGATCAGGGAAGCTCAAAAGGGTGATAAAGAGATTGTTGCAATAAGAGAGAATATGACTAAAGGTAAGGCAGAAGGTTTCCATGAGGATGAACATGGGACCATATGGTTTGAGAAGCGTGTTTGTGTACCGCAAGATGCAGACATCAGGAAATTAATTCTTCAGGAGGCACACGATTCACCTTATTCTATTCACCCAGGTAATACTAAGATGTATTTGGACTTGAGGGAAAGATTTTGGTGGCCTAGCCTGAAGAGGGAGATTGCTGGATATATTGCTACATGTGATGTGTGCCAGAGAGATAAGGCAGAACATCAGAGGCCAGCAGGTTTGTTACAGCCATTGCCTATACCTGAGTGGAAATGGGATCGGATTGGTATGGATTTCGTTGCAGGTTTACCCAGGACTCGGTCAGGTTATGATTCTATTTGGGTAATTGTTGATCGTTTAACTAAGGTTGCTCACTTCATTCCGGTAAATACTACTTATACCAGTGCTCAGCTAGCTAAAGTTTATATGTCTAAAATTGTTTGTCTGCATGGAGTTCCAAGGAAGGTAGTGTCTGATAGAGGTACTCAGTTCACCTCTAAATTTTGGCGTCAGTTGCATGAGTCCTTGGGCACCAGGCTGGAGTTCAGTACAGCTTTCCATCCACAGACTGATGGGCAGACAGAGAGGGTAAATCAGATTTTGGAGGATATGTTGAGAGCTTGTGTTTTGGACTATGGGTCCAGTTGGGATAATAATTTACCTTACGCAGAGTTCTCATATAATAACAGTTATCAGGCTAGTCTGAAGATGGCACCGTTTGAGGTATTGTATGGCAGGAAGTGCAGGACACCGTTGATGTGGGATGAGGTTGGAGAGCGACAGTTCTTTCGACAAGACTTGATTAGAGATGCTGAGGAGAAGGTCAAGCTGATTCGTGACATGCTAAAGATAGCTCAGTCCAGACAGAAGAGTTATGCAGATGCAAAGCGCAAAGAGGTGACATATGCGGTAGGAGACCGTGCATATCTTCGAGTTTCACCACTTCGTGGAATTAAGAGGTTTGGAATTAAGGGTAAGTTAGCACCATGTTTTGTGGGGCCTTACACGATCTTGGAGCGTAGAGGAGAGGTAGCTTATCAGATGGAGTTGCCAGAGTCTTTGTCTGGAGTTCATAATGTGTTTCATGTATCTCAGTTGAAGAAGTGCCACGCAGAGATGATGGATGTTCCATTGAGGGACACAGTGCCTCTTGATGCAATTCAGTTGGAGAGTGATTTGACATATGAGGAGAAACCTGTTAAAGTTCTGGAGACAGCAGAGAGAGTTACTCGCACCAAGACAATTAAGTTATGTAAAGTTCAGTGGGATCATCATACAGAGGAAGAAGCTACCTGGGAACAAGAGGAAGATCTCAGGCAGGAGCACCCACACCTATTTCCTAGCCAGCCCGAATCTCGAGGGCGAGATTCATCTTAAGGGGGGTAGGTTTGTAACATCCCAATTTTCCTAATTTGGATGTTAATAGATCATTCACTTGCATATCATATTTTTATTGCATTATTTGTCTTTCTGCAATATTCTTTTCATTATGCAACTAAAGGCAATTTATTGGAGTGGAGATAACATGACTTCTCCCCTGTATTTAAAAATGTTCATAATGTGCAGAATAATGTTTCCAGTTGATTTTTTATGTTCTGGTAATTTTTGCAATCCCCAAAATATTTTATTTGTGGTTTTATTTGTTGTTTGAGTGGCCAAACGCATCAAAATCATTTTACAAAATTGCATTAGCTTTGGAACTAGTGTTCCTGTAGTTTATATATATAGGGCTATTTTTACTGTGTGCCTAGGTATTTTTATCTAGATTTTTATATTGTCTATTTTATTTTATTTAGTTTGTTTTACTGCTGGTTTAAAAAAAAAGCGAGCAGCAGCACAGCGCAGGCAGCGAGCAAGCCAGCCAGCGGCCTAGCCAGCCAGCGGCCCAGCCAGCCAGCCGGCCCAGCCGCACCAGCACCGCGGCCCAGCCCGAGCCGCCTAGCCTACGCGAAGCGGTACTCCACACCGCACCCGCGCCCGCAGCGACCGGCACCCGACCCGGCGCCCCTGTCACTCACCAGCGGGGCCCGCCCCTGTTCTTCTCCTCCACCGAGCCGGACACCGCCGCGCCGCACCGCACGCACGCGCGCACGCCGAGGCCGAACCGGTCCACCTCGTGCCCACCCGACGCGCTAGACGCGTGCTAAGCCCTAGGGCACCTGACCGCAGCCCTTTCCCCGTCTTTCTTCGACCGCACGAAGCCGCAAGGGCGTTTTGGATCTCGCCGTGGAGCTCGAGCCGCCGCCGTCTTCGCCGGCCGTTTCCGTCGCAGTAAGGACGCCTCGAGCCGCACCACTTGTCCCGTTCGATCCGCCACTCACCGCCGCACCTCTCTGACATCATCTTGTCGCCGGAATCGCAGCAAATCATCGGAAACGACCTCGTCCGCCGCCGCCAGAGCATCGCCGCCGTTCATCTCGTGACCGCCGCCGCTACAGAACCCCTCGCCGCCGTCCGACACCACCACCACCTCCGCCACTCCACGCCGCACCCACCCGTCGCTTCTCCCTCACCGGACGGAGAGCCGCCGCCGTCGACGCCCGAGCCGCCGCCACCGTTTTCCCCCTATTCTGGTGAGCACGCGTGCCCAGCTAATGGGCTGCTGCCACGTGGCAGTTTGCTACAGGAGATCGAACAGGAGATGGCACAGTCCAGGCGATTTCTGTTGGTTCTTGTCTTTTTCTTATTTTTGCAACAAAAACTCAAATAGCTCTAGCTTCTATTCTGTTTATCCAAATTAGGTGATTATTTTTCCTGTGCACTCTCAAAAATCATATCTTCATCACAGTACCAATTTAGCACATGTTTGCACAATTCAAATTTGAATCCGTTTGAATTTGAATTAAATCTTCCGGAGGCCGTATCTTTTAAACCGTTTATCGGAATCGGGTGATTCTTTTTGCATTATGATCGTAGTGATGTGTAGGTGATCTGTACATGTTGTTTTCTGCTGTTGTTGAATTTTAAAATGATTTTCTTCCTGTTGGCTTTATTTTGGTTTCTTTGGAGTTTCGGTGATTGATTTGTTGAACTGAGTGAAACGTGTAGATTGTCCGGAGTGCGACGCGAGCTATTGTCAGGAGTGTGACTTTTTGAACCAGAACCAAGGCAAGTTACATGTTGATCATCCTTTACCTATTGTTTTCCTCTGCATTGTAGGTTATGCCACACTATAAACTAATGCATTATAGGATTGTTATAATTTGAGCTATATTGTTGAACTATCTCCCGTCTTTTGTAAATCGTGGTAGGTATAGTTTTGCTATGCTTGTAGACGGGGTTGGGTCCAGTATACATTGAGCTTATGTGAGAATTATTAATATTTAACAAACTGGGTAGTAATTGAGGACTTAACTCACCTCTGGGCGGAAGTGGTATTGATGGGTGGTCTTAAGAACATCATGGTTTATACCCTCTGAATGTAAGTGGACGGCCGCCCAGGCTCAAAAAGATCAGACAGACTTAATGACTAGTAGCTTCCATGCGCGACCACTAGCTATATGGGCTCTGGCTTAGTTGAGTAGGTTGTGGGATCCTCGCCCAGGTATGCTAGCAGATGTAGATATGGATAGGTGTACCGGCTGCCGGGGGTGGAGGTGACTACTTCTGAAAGGCTTCGTCTCAATCTTTGGGTTGAGTCTAGTGGGTAAAGTGTGCAAATCTCTGGAGAGTAATAAAACTAATCATGATTAGCCGTGTCCCCGGTTATGGATATTTTGAGCCACTATGCCATTACAGTTGTTAGATGATCTTGACAGATGTGACACTTAATAATATTTGTGGGCAACTTAATAAATGGGTAGGTTGGAGTTGATTTTGCCAACTCAACCTTGTGCATTTAATTGTAGTAATAAAAGCACTAAATGAAAATTTACTATTAGGTAGTTATGAGGACAAAATCAGCTTTCTGCAAAATAAACCCCCAAGCCTTCCTTTGTTGTTCTATGCATATACATGTAGGTCTGCTTTATTACTTCTCCTGTGTAACTTGCCAATACATTCAATGTATTGACCTATACGGCTGCAACATCTCATGTTGCAGGATTTTCAGACGAGGAGTAAGGTACCGTTAGGGTCGCGAGTTTGCACTCAGCATCGCCAGTTGGGCTATGATGGGACTCATCGTTATTTTCTGCTACTTTCCGCTGTGTGATTAAATAATAGCTAGCCATGAGCTATGCAGATTGTTTTATTTTATATACTCTGGATCATACGTTGTAATAAATGATGCACTTGTATTCTGGTATTCATCTATATTGTGTGTGCTAGCGAGTTCGATCCAGGGACTAGCACGGTAAGCACAGAGACTCTAATCCTTCGAGGTTTGGTCGTTACAGATGGTATCAGAGCAGTTTGTTGACTGTAGGACGTGACCCTAGAAAATGGATTAGAAAAGCCATAGGAGTGAATTTTTTTTATAAGCTAGTTATACTTCTTACTGTTTATTAGTTCATCCCCTCAAGTATCTTGAATAGTTAAGTAGGAACTAGTGCTGAGACCACCATATATGCTTGTTTTATTTTGCAACGTTATCGTGTTAGCGTATCTGATTATGTCCACTTTTGTGGTATGAAGATACTAGATTGTTTGCCTGATTGGTAGCTTGCTTGTTAAATTACTATATTATTGTGATTGTTTGTCTGTTTGTTTGTTTGTGTTATTCGTTGTTGTGTTTTATTGCCTTGATCATATATGCATATGGGTAGAATATATTTATATCTATAGCTTTGGCCCTATTATATCTATAACTCTTCTATGCTTGCCCACCAGATGCCGCCGAGGCGTGAAAATAGGCGCAATGCTGCAGGAGGAGAGAACAATGGAAATGACATAACGCCATACATGCAGCAGTTGCTTCAGGGGCAGACGCAGTTGATCCAGTTGCTTGTGCAGAACCAGAACAACCAGAATAACAACAACAACAACAACCCACCACCCGTGGATATGCTTACCAGGTTCCTGAGGTTGAATCCTCAGAGGTTCTCCAGTTCCCCTGAACCTATTGTGGCTGATGATTGGCTCCGTGGAGTCAATAAGAACCTGGAGACGGTTGGATGCACAGATGCAGAGAGGGTGAGGTTTGCCGCGCATTTGTTGGAGGGTCCTGCCGCAGCTTGGTGGGACAACTACTTGGTCTCTTATCCCATTGCTGGTATCACTTGGACTCAGTTTCAGACTGCTTTTCGTGCTGCACATGTGTCTGCTGGTGCTATGAGTTTGAAAAAGAAGGAGTTTCGCAGTTTGCGTCAGGGAGGACGCACAGTTAATGCGTATGTGGATGAATTTAATAATCTTGCACGCTATGCTCCTAATGATGTTAACACTTATGTAGCTAGGCAGGAGAAATTCTTGGAGGGACTAAATGATGAGTTGAGCCTTTAGTTGACAGTGGCCACTTTTGATAATTGTCAGCAGCTGATTGATAAGGCTATTATGCTAGAGGGGAAGCATCAGGCCATAGAGAATCGCAAGAGGAAGTACAACAACAATAACAGGTATAATTCAGGACCACAACAGAAGCCACGCACTTCATATCAGGGTAATGGAGGTAATGGGCATCATCATCACCATGGAGGCAATGGACATAATCATCATGGAGGGAATGGCCACAACCATAATGGCCATCATAATCACAATGGGCACAAGAGTAACAATGGCAATGTCAAAGGTAATGGTAATGGTAATGGTAATGTAGGGAGTAATAACCAGAACCACCAGAGTGTGCCTGTGCAGAGGGACATTAGCCAGGTTCAGTGCTATAAGTGTAGGCAGATGGGCCACTACTCCATCGCTTGCCCAGAGAGAAAGAACGGTAATGGAAATTCTGGAGTCAGCAAGCCAAACCCCTTCCAAAAGGGTCATGTTAACCATGTTAATGTGGAGGAGGTTTATGATGAACCTGATGCCGTGATTGGTAAGTTCTTGATTAATTCGGTACCTGCACTTGTTCTTTTTTATTCTGGTGCATCGCATTCATTCATCTCACGGGTATTTGTGGATAAACATAAGTTGCCTACCGTAGCACTTAAGTCACCTATTCTAGTAAGTTCTCCGAGGGCTGAGATGGCAGCAAGTTTGGGATGCTTTCAGATGCCTTTGTCCATTGGGAAGCATGTTTTTCCCACATATTTGGTTATATTGAAGTCACGGGGTATTGATGTTATTTTGGGAATGGACTGGTTGACTAAATATAAAGGTCTTATTGATTGTGCCAGTCGATTTATTACTCTGAGTGCACCAGGAGGTAAGAGGATCAGATATGTATGTAAGTATAAGCATAATCAGGTGCAAGTGAACTCTCTTAAGGGGGGTAGACTGGAAGATGTGCCAGTTGTGAGGGACTACCCAGATGTGTTTCCATTGGAGTTGCCAGGTATGCCACCAGACAGAGATATTGAGTTTCTTATTGATTTAATAGCAGGCACTGGACCTATTGCAAAGAGACCGTATAGAATGCCTCCTCAGGAGTTGGACGAATTGAAGAAGCAGATAAGGGAATTGCAGGAACAAGGATTTATTCACCCAAGTTCATCACCTTGGGGAGCTCCAGTTTTGTTTGTGGAGAAGAAAGATGGTACCTTGAGGATGTGTGTTGATTATCGTTCTCTGAATGAGGTAACCATTAAGAATATGCATCCCTTGCCTATGATAAATGATTTGTTTGACCAGTTGGAGGGAGCTACTGTGTTTTCTAAGATTGATCTTTGTTTTGGTTATCATCAATTAAAGATTCGTGAGCAAGATATTCCAAAGACTGCTTTTACTACGAGGTATGGGTTGTATGAATATACTGTTATGTCATTTGGATTGACTAACGCTCCTGCATACTTCATGAATATGATGAACAAGGTGTTTATGGAGTACTTGGATAAATTTGTGGTTGTTTTCATTGATGATTTATTGGTGTTCTCCAAGAATAAGCAAGAGCGTGAGGTACATCTGCGTTTGGTGATGGAGAAGCTGAGGGAACATCAGTTGTATGCCAAGTTCAGCAAATGTGAATTTTGGCTGGATGAGGTAGCATTCCTTGGACATGTTGTGTCAGGTAATGGAGTTGCAGTTGATCCATCTAAGGTTGCTGCAGTTACAGAGTGGGAGGCACCCACAACAGTTGGGGAGATTCGCAGCTTTTTGGGCCTTGCAGGTTATTATAGGAGGTTTATTGAGAACTTTTCTAAAATTGCAAAGCCTATGACTGAATTGTTGAAGAAGGAGAAGAAGTTTGCTTGGACTGATGAATGTGAAGCCAGCTTTCAGGAATTGAAGCGGCGTTTGGTTACAGCACCAGTCTTAATTCTGCCTGATATACATAAGGACTTCCAGGTATATTGTGATGCTTCTCGTCAAGGACTTGGGAGTGTTTTGATGCAGGAAGGTAAAGTTGTTTCATATGCTTCACGTAAGCTTAAGAATCATGAGCATAATTATCCTACACATGATTTGGAGTTAGCCTCAGTTGTGCATGCATTGAAAACTTGGAGGCAGTATCTTATTGGTAATCATTGTGATATATTTACTGATCATAAGAGCTAGAAGTTTATTTTTACTCAAAAAGATTTGAACCTCAGGCAGAGGAGATGGTTGGAGCTTATTAAGGATTATGATTTGAATGTGCAGTATCATCCTGGTAAGGCTAATGTTGTTGCTGATGCATTGAGTCGTAGGAGCCATGTTAATGAAGTGGATATTAGTGATATGCCACAAGAGTTATGTGATCAGTTCAGGGATCTCAGGTTGGAGATGGTTCCTAAGGGATATTTGGCAACACTTGAGGTAAAGCCTACTTTGCTTGACAGGATCAGGGAAGCTCAAAAGGGTGATAAAGAGATTGTTGCAATAAGAGAGAATATGACTAAAGGTAAGGCAGAAGGTTTCCATGAGGATGAACATGGGACCATATGGTTTGAGAAGCGTGTTTGTGTACCGCAAGATGCAGACATCAGGAAATTAATTCTTCAGGAGGCACACGATTCACCTTATTCTATTCACCCAGGTAATACTAAGATGTATTTGGACTTGAGGGAAAGATTTTGGTGGCCTAGCCTGAAGAGGGAGATTGCTGGATATATTGCTACATGTGATGTGTGCCAGAGAGATAAGGCAGAACATCAGAGGCCAGCAGGTTTGTTACAGCCATTGCCTATACCTGAGTGGAAATGGGATCAGATTGGTATGGATTTCGTTGCAGGTTTACCCAGGACTCGGTCAGGTTATGATTCTATTTGGGTAATTGTTGATCGTTTGAATAAGGTTGCTCACCTCATTCCGGTAAAGACTACTTATACCAGTGCTCAGCTAGCTAAAGTTTACATGTCTAAAATTGTTTGTCTGCATGGAGTTCCAAGGAAGGTAGTGTCTGATAGAGGTACTCAGTTCACCTCTAAATTTTGGCGTCAGTTGCATGAGTCCTTGGGCACCAGGCTGGAGTTCAGTACAGCTTTCCATCCACAGACTGATGGGCAGACAGACAGGGTAAATCAGATTTTGGAGGATATGTTGAGAGCTTGTGTTTTGGCCTATGGGTCCAGTTGGGATAATAATTTACCTTATGCAGAGTTCTCATATAATAACAGTTATCACGCTAGTCTGAAGATGGCATCGTTTGAGGTATTGTATGGCAGGAAGTGCAGGACACCGTTGATGTGGGATGAGGTTGGAGAGCGACAGTTCTTTCGACCAGACTTGATTAGAGATGCTGAGGAGAAGGTCAAGCTGATTCGTGACAGGCTAAAGATAGCTCAGTCCAGACAGAAGAGTTATGCAGATGCAAAGCGCAAAGAGGTGACATATGAGGTAGGAGACTGTGCATATCTTCGAGTTTCACCACTTCGTGGAATTAAGGGTAAGTTAGCACCACGTTTTGTGGGGCCTTACACGATCTTGGAGCGTAGAGGAGAGGTAGCTTATCAGATGGAGTTGCCAGAGTCTTTGTCTGGAGTTCATAATGTGTTTCATGTATCTCAGTTGAAGAAGTGCCACGCAGAGATGATGGATGTTCCATTGAGGGACACAGTGCCTCTTGATGCAATTCAGTTGGAGAGTGATTTGACATATGAGGAGAAACCTGTTAAGGTTCTGGAGACAGCAGAGAGAGTTACTCGCACCAAGACAATTAAGTTATGTAAAGTTCAGTGGGATCATCATACAGAGGAAAAAGCTACCTGGGAACGAGAGGAAGATCTCAGGCAGGAGCACCCACACCTATGTCCTAGCCAGCCCGAATCTCGAGGGCGAGATTCATCTTAAGGGGGGTAGGTTTGTAACATCCCAATTTTCCTAATTTGGATGTTAATAGATCATTCACTTGCATATCGTATTTTTATTGCATTATTTGTCTTTCTGCAATATTCTTTTCATTATGCAACTAAAGGCAATTTATTCGAGTGGAGATAACATGACTTCTCCCATGTATTTAAAAATGTTCATAATGTGCAGAATAATGTTTCCAGTTCATTTGTTATGTTCTGGTAATTTTTGCAATCCCCAAAATATTTTATTTATGGTTTTATTTGTTGTTTGAGTGGCCAAACGCATCAAAATCATTTTACAAAATTGCATTAGCTTTGGAACTAGTGTTCTTGTAGTTTATATATATAGGGCTATTTTTACTGTGTGCCTAGGTATTTTTATCTAGATTTTTATATTGTCTATTTTATTTTATTTAGTTTGTTTTACTGCTGGTTTAAAAAAAAAGAAGCGAGCAGCAGCACAGCGCAGGCAGCGAGCCGGCCAGCCAGCGGCCCAGCCAGCCAGCCGGCCCAGCCGCACCAGCACCGCGGCCCGGCCCAAGCCGCCTAGCCTACGCGAAGCGATACTCCACACCGCACCCGCGCCCGCAGCGACCCGCCCCCGACCCGGCGCCCCTCTCACTGACCAGCGGGGCCCGCCCCTGTTCTTCTCCTCCACCGAGCCGGACACCGCCGTGCCGCACCGCACGCACGCGCGCACGCCGAGGCCGAACCGGTCCACCTCGTTCCCACCCGACGCGCCAGACGCGTGCTAAGCCCTAGGGCACCTGACCGCAGCCCTTTCCCCGTCTTTCTTCGACCGCACGAAGCCGCAAGGGCGTTTTGGATCTCGCCGTGGAGCTCGAGCCACCGCCGTCTTCGCCTGCCGTTTCCGTCGCAGTAAGGACGCCTCGAGCCGCACCACTTGTCCCGTTCGATCCGCCACTCACCGCCGCACCTCTCTGACATTATCTTGTCGCCGGAATCGCAGCAAATCATCAGAAACGACCTCGTCCGCTGCCGCCAGAGCATCGGCGCCGTTCATCTCGTCACCGCCGCCACTACAGAACCCCTCGCCTCTGTCCGACACCACCACCACCTCCGCCACTCCACACCGCACCCACCCGTCGCTTCTCCCTCACCGGAGACCCACCGGAGAGCCGCCGCCGTCGACGCCCGAGCCGCCGCCGCCGTTTTCCCCCTATTCTGGTGAGAACGCGCGCCCAGCCAATGGGCTGCTGCCACGTGGCAGTTTGCTACAGGAGATCGAACAGGAGATGGCACAATCCAGGCGATTTCTGTTGGTTCTTGTCTTTTTCTTATTTTTGCAACAAAAACTCAAATAGCTCTAGCTTCTATTCTGTTTATCCAAATTAGGTGATTCTTTTTCCTGTGCACTCACAAAAATCATATCTTCATCACAGTACCAAATTTGCACATGTTTGCACAATTCAAATTTGAATCGTGTTTGAATTCGAATTAAATCTTCCGGAGGCCGTATCTTTTAAATCGTGTATCGGAATCGAGTGATTCTTTTTGCATTATGATCGTAGTGATGTGTAGGTGATCTGTACATGTTGTTTGCTGCTGTTGTTGAATTTTAAAATGATTTTCTTGCTGTTGGCTTTATTTTGGTTTCTTTGGAGTTTCGGTGATTGATTTGTTGAACTGTGTGAAACGTGTAGATTGTCCGGAGTGCGACGCGAGCTATTGTCAGGAGTGTGACTTTTTGAACCTGAACCAAGGCAAGTTACATGTTGATCATCCTTTACCTATTGTTTTTCTATGCATTGTAGGTTATGCCACACTATAAACTTATGCATTATAGGATTGTTATAATTTGATCTATATTGTTGAACTATCTCCCGTCTTTTGTAAATCGTGGTAGGTATAGTTTGGCTATGCTTGTAGACGGGGTTGGTTCATGTATACATTGAGCTTATGTGAGAATTATTAATATTTAACAAACTTAGTAGTAATTCAGGACTTAACTCACCTTTGGGCGAAAGTGGTATTGATGGGTGGTCTTAAGAACATCATGGTTTATACCCTCTGATTGTAAGTGGATGGCCGCCCAGGCTCAAAAAGATCAGACAGAGTTAATGACTAGTAGCTTCCATGCGCGACCACTAGCTATATTGGCTCTGGCTTAGTTGAGTAGGTTGTGGGATCCTCGCCCAGCTATGCTAGCAGATGTAGATATGGATAGGTGTACCGGCTGCCGGGGGTGGAGGTGACTACTTCTGAAAGGCTTCGTCTCAATCTTCGGGTTGAGTCTAGTGGGTAAAGTGTGCAAAACTCTGGAGAGTAATAAAACTAATCATGATTAGCCGTGTCCCCGATTATGGATATTTTGAGCCACTATGCCATTACAGTTGTTGGATGATCTTGACAGATGTGACACTTAATAATATTTGTGGGCAACTTAATAAATGGGTTGGTTGGAGTTGATTTTGCCAACTCAACCTTGTGCATTTAATTGTAGTAATAAAAGCACTAAATGAAAATTGACTATTAGGTAGTTATGAGGACAAAATCAGCTTTCTGCAAAATAAACCCCCAAGCCTTCCTTTGTTGTTCTATGCATATACATGTAGGTCTGCTTTATTACTTCTCCTGTGTAACTTGCCAATACATTCAATGTATTGACCTATACGGCTGCAACGTCTCATGTTGCAGGATTTTCAGACGAGGAGCAAGGTACCGTTAGGGTCGCGAGTCTGCACTCAGCATCGCCAGTTGGGCTATGATGGGACTCATCGTTATTTTCTGCTACTTTCCGCTGTGTGATTGAATAATAGCTAGCCATTAGCTATGCAGATTGTTTTATTTTATATACTCTGGATCATACGTTGTAATAAATAATGTACTTGTATTCTGGTATTCGTCTATACTGTGTGTGCTAGCGAGTTCGATCCAGGGACTAGCACGGTAAGCAGAGAGACTCAAATCCTTCGAGGTTTGGTCGTTACACAACAACAACAACAACAACAACAACAACAACAACAACAACAACAACAGCAACAACAACAACAGCAGCAACAACAACAGCAACAACAACAGCAACAACAACAACAACAGCAACAGCAACAGCAATAGCAGTAGCAGCAGCAGGAACAACAGCAAC
>LR738716.1:311121879-311144612 GCA_902687465.1 Secale cereale
GGGCGCACCAGCCCACCTGGGGCTGGTCTTCTCCCACACTTGGCCCACGCAGCCTTCTGGGGCCGGTGGCCCCACTCGGTGTACCCCCGGGACCCTCCTGGTGCTCCCGGTACGCTACCGATAATTCCCGAAACTTTTTCGGTGACCAAAACGGGACTTCCCATATATGAATCTTTACCTCCGGACCATTCCGGAACTCCTCGTGACGTCTGGGATCTCATCCGGTACTCCGAACAACATTCGGTAACCGCGTATAAACTTTCCCTATAACCCTAGCGTCATCGAACCTTAAGTGTGTAGACCCTACGGTCTCGGGAACCATGTAGACATGACCGAGACAACTCTCCGGCCAATAACCAACAGCGGGATCTGGATACCCATGTTGGGTCTCATATGCTCCACGATGATCTCATCGGATGAACCACGATGTCAAGGATTCAATCAATCCCGTATACAATTCCCTTTGTCTATCGGCATAGTACTTGCCCGAGATTCGATCGTCGGTATAGCGATACCTCCTTCAATCTCATTATCGGCAAGTCTCTTTACTCGTTCTGTAACACATCATCCCGTGATCAACTCCTTGATCACATTGTGCACATTATGATGATGTCCTACCGAGTGGGCCCAGAGATACCTCTCCGTCATACGGAGTGACAAATCCCAGTCTCGATTCGTGCCAACCCAACAGACACTTTCGAACATACCTGTAGTGCACCTTTATAGCCACCCAGTTACGTTGTGACGTTTGGTACACCCAAAGCATTCCTACGGTATCCGGGAGTTGCACAATCTCATGGTCTAAGGAAAAGATACTTGACATATAGAAAAGCTTTAGCATACGAACTACACGATCTGTGCTAGGCTTAGGATTGGGTCTTTGTCCATCACATCATTCTCCTAATGATGTGATCCCGTTATCAATGACATCCAATGTCCATGGTCAGGAAACCATGACCATCTGTGGATCAACGAGCTAGTCAACTAGAGGCTTACTAGGGACATGGTGTTTGCCTATGTATCCACACATGTATCTGAGTTTCCTATCAATACAATTCTAGCATGGATAATAAACAATTATCATGAACAAGGAAATATAATAATAACCAATTTATTATTGCCTCTAGGGCATATTTCCAACACATTGTGGGGATTGTTGGCCACAATCCCGCTGGAGCGTGTTCCAAAAAGGCGACGAATCACTTCTGGGGACACCAAGGCATTTTGGTCGATGGCTGGGGCCGACCTCAATGTCTCGATCGGTTGTCCGAACAGCACGACTGGGTTGTCGACGTCGGGCTCACCTTCTCCACTTGCCGGGGCTCGGCAAACCAGTTCTCCACGAGCTGCGATCAGATCAAGAGTGATTTGATCGAAATGTTCCTCTAGTGCACTTGCATAGCGCACCAGATGCAACAATGCAGGATCCGTCTCGTGATCTCCGTTGGCAACCTGGGGCGGCCTACCGTACCCGTCACGGTTGGGGTAGTAGTAGAACGAGTGACAGTTAACTCTAGGCGACAAGTGTCGGAGTTGAACTATAGCCTCACGAGCAGCTAGTTGGAAGGCTTGTGGCTTAAAGGAAGTTGTCCTTCCGGTGAACCTGTAGGGGCGTTCTGGCGATAGACCCCTACCATAGACATGCACAGTGGCCCAGAATTGACGGCTCTCACCCTTGGTACACAACGTACTCTGGGGGATCTTCTAATGCAAAGGCACAGCGGGTGAGGTTTGCTAGAACGGTCACAAAACCTCCAAGGTTGGTTGCTGTGGTCTCATTGTGAACAATGGGTCCTGGCATTTTAGCTCGGTTTGGGGTAGAGGCTATGCTATGATGGGTTGAGGCTAGCATGCCCTTTTTATAGGAAAAAGGGACGGAGTCTTCCTTTGCACGCTTGCGAAGGAGACTATTTAGGTGTCGGTCACTGGCGCGTGATCGACGGGCTAGGCTGATAGGTTGGGCACCGACTGCCAAAAGGTGTCTTACACGAGAAGCTTGGCCGAGGTTGGGTTAAGGTCTAGTGGGATGGTTAACCTAGGTTTTTGCGACCTAGCTAAGATAGGATTAGCCAATGGTCAGCCTGGCTCTGATACCAAGGTTGTCAGGACCGGATTTTTGGGATAAATCTCCCAGAAAATGGCCCTTGTGCTCACCAGCCCCATGATTACTGTTAGCTGATGAGGCACCACTTGATACAGAAATTCCAAGCAAAGATACAAAATATGTAGTACAAGACCATTCTGGTCTGAGAGTACGGCAAAAGGTTTCTAGTGGCTGGTGACGGAAGCGGTTTATGGTTCATCGGTGGTTGAGGGACTCCATTTCCCACAGGAACAGCTGACCAGGATAACTCCTATCTTCGCAAGGTGGCTATCACCATTGCATAGGTTCCGGGGCGGTCATCGCAACGCTCCTTTCCATGCAAGGAATCTGGCCAAGACAATAGCCAGGGACAAGCCAGTGAGTACTTTGAATGCACTCGCAAACATTGTGAACACAGGTACAATATAACAAAAGATAATCATGCTCAGAAATATTCGATGATCACTACGTCAGTCACGAAATAATAATCCACGATGCAAGCAGGTTATTCATATAAAACATGAATATGTAATCAGAGAGTGAAAATAAAATAAAGCATGCCTCAGCCGGGCGTCTGAGCGGCGCCACAAAAAGGGCTTAGGAAGAAGATCATAACAAACATGCCATAGTCGGGCGTCTCACCGACACCACATAAAGGGCTTATAGAGTAAATAAATGACAAGCATGCCACAGTCGGGCGTCTCAGCGACACCACATAAAGGGCTTAAAAACAAAAGGAATAACAATCATGCCACAGTCGGGCGTCTGAGCGACACCACATAAAGGGCTTAAAAATAAAAGGAAATAACAAGCATGCCACAGTCGGGCGTCCGAGCGACACCACCTAAAGGGCTCATAAATAAAATAATCCCAGTGAATATCCAGGAGGTAGAACCGTCCCAGGGATACTCAATAACTCAAACAATATAAATGGTTAGTCCATAATAATAACAACAATAATCATCAGACGTCACAAGTCATGATCCATGTTTTTGTTTTGCAATCTTTCCTCCGAAGACCGACACTAAGACCGACACTTGACCCATCCCAGACAGTAGTCCTTACCCATGGACATGGCTATTCAAATAGATTTAATCTCTGCAGAGGTTGTACTCTTTACCCACGAGTATCGGATTCCTTTAGTCCATCGGGACTAATTCCGTCTACGACCTTTCCTTCAAAAACACACCTGACCGCACACACCAGCCTAACTTACCGGTGTCTGGAATCACCCACGACACCCGTCAAGCAAAACTCTAAGTGGGGAGGCTACAACCTCGCTTAGCAGGGGATCAAACTTATATCGCGCGCTCTAAGGGGTGCCCCCCTCTCGGTCCCAACCGGAAACACCCATGCCCCCGGACCAAGTGGCCTGCCTACCGGATGCAGCCGGTATCTTCGACCTTGGCCTCTCTGTACGGTGTGTGCTAGGACAGGGGTTGACAATTTACTGAACCGTACCCTATCTGTGGCAGGGACAAGTGGTAGTACAAAACAAGTATGGGGGTTACTGAAAACAAGACTCGTTCTATGGTCGACTTAGGAGGTTTAAGCATTTCCTGCTTGTTTAACATAACAAATATAATCCACAGTAACAGACAGAATCACCATTCAGCATACCTTATCATGCGTTACTGACTATACTCGTCTCAATGAAATATCAGTAACGAGCTCGTGTCTACCCAAGATAGAGACTCTCCCGGATTACTTCTAGTAGGCATGAAAGGTAGACTAGGGTGATTACAATCACAAGTATATTAATGTCCAACAACAAGGAAACTTCATCATGCACCCATGAGCATGATCACATCATCACAAAAAATTAACGAAATTCCGTGTCAAGGTGGTGTTGTAATCGTATCAAACAACACACAACAAGTATTAGGCCAGGGTTCAGAATGCTTGCCTTCAAGTTGTGGAGAGGCAGGGTGCATTCCAAAACTTTTGTAAGTTTTTCGTCCCTCCTCAAAAAAATCCTATTTAAGAAGATTTGAAATCAACACATAGTTTCAAAATAGTACAAAAAAGTTGTTTGGAAAATTTTCAAATAAATATGAAAGTAAACTAGACCAAATTTGAGGAACAACAGAAAAAGAGTCAAGTCATTGGACTTATATTTAAAAAGTTATAGCCAGTCAAAGTTTAGTCAATATTCTGTTTTTAATAAAATCAGACAAAGAAAACGTTTCAAGGGTCTTACGTTTTCCTCTTAGCGAATATGTATTCTACGGAATACGCCTCCACTCAAACTGGCGCGGGTCGTCGCTGGGTCACTGACAATGGGTCCCTTGGGCCCACTTGTCAGGTTTGACCAGTCGTCGCGCCTCCTCCCTCCTCTGTCCGAGCGGAGCGGGGGTTCAGGCGATCGCCGTCGACGAGCCACGGCTCCTTGCGGGGTTCTGAGGGCGGGGATGGATCCGCCAGTCTGGGGCGGTCCTCCTAGTGGTTGTTAGGTTGGCGGGGGTGGAGGGAATCTCCAGCGGCGAGTTCCGCGGTGGAGGTGGTTTCGGTTGGATTTGGTGGTCTTGGCTATGGTGGTTCCTGGTCGAAGTTGAGGGTTTGGTTAGATCCGCACAATCAAGGAGAGTCGGGTGTTGGTGCTGGATGGACGGGAGAGGGCCTGCTTGCGGCGAACGGAGCTGGAGTGCGGTGGCGGCCGAACTAGCCGGAGACGAGGAAGACAGCTTTCCCCCGTCGATTGCTGTCTGCGGGAGTTCTAGAGAGGTGGCTTGAGGTCGCCTGAGTGCTTGGACGAGCTCGAGGCTCCCATTTATAGTGCGGCTAGGTCGGTTCCGTGGCGGTCGGAGATAAGATCGGCGAACCGGCTCGATGTAGCTTGCAGGGCGACGTGGCGGCGACGTGTGCTAGCGAACGGGCTCGAGGATAGGCTTGAGCTGCTCCAGGGGGTAGCTGGCGTGTTGGAGTGGCTCGGGAGGCACCGTCCATGGCAGGGGCGCACTATGGTCACCGGCTTGCCGCCAAGGCCGACCTGACGATGGCGCTGTAGGGCGTCAGGGTGGCCCTGCGCTGAAGGAGGGGTCGGGGCGTGCTGGCTGTGAGTGGGGAGGGCTAGAACGAGCACGGGGAGGTGGCAGCGGGACGCGGGGATGCGTGCGCATGCACGTGCAAAATGCGCGCTCTGCTCGCTCTCCGGGCATGCACGACAACTGTTCGGCAAAATGCCAAGGCATGCTAGGAGGCTTGGGTGGGACTGGGGATTAATAGGTCTAGGTTAGAGGCATCTAGGAGTTTAGTGGACAAGGTTGCTGGGTCAGTGGATCAAGCTTGCAATGCTTATCCAAAATCATGCAAAAATTGGTCATGCACCCAAGGTGTTTGACAGAATGCCATGATCATCAAGGCAACTCTTGGAGTGGCCAAAATCTCCATACTAGTGTCTCTTTAGGTGTTGGAGATGGTGGCAAGGTTAGTTGGTCAAGACCAGAAACTTGCTAGTGTAAGTTTTTGAGAAAAAAAATCTGGACAGAAACTAAAAGGCATTATTGAATGGACCGAAAATATTCCAATGGGTCCAATCTCCTGGACTTAATTGTTTGATAGAGTGGTCTAAAAGTAGGGAAAAGATCATGGTTAAAAGGACAAGTTAACACATGGTTGTAGTAGAAAATGCCAAACTTGACCAGAGAGTAAAAGAGGATGGTTTGCTCAATTATTTCAAAGGGCACCAATGGGTTTTTGCAATAAGTTGAATTATATGCATCTACTGACCTCTCCAAATTTTGGTGAGAATTTTAAAGAATTTTCTGAAAGGGTTGTAGTGCAAATGAGACTCCAACGCCTTAAGAAAAATCATTTTCAAAGAAGTAAAACTAAGGAAAAAGATTTATAAACATAATTCTCCTGGTGAAGGAAATGTTTTTCTTGAGAGTTAAACAAGTCCAATAATATATTTGGAAAGTTTTCACTTGCGGTGAAAACTCTATAATATCAAAGAAAAGGGTGATTCTGACATCAAAGAAAGCCCAGAAAGTGGAAGGTTTAATTTCCTGGCAAAATTTTGATTAATAAATCAAGGTCAAAATTTTGGGGTGTTACAACACTACCCCCTTAGGAAAAATCTCGTCCTCGAGATTTGCTAGAGGTTGTTATGAAAAGAATTACTCTTACTGTCACAAAGTGATAACACAAAAATAACTATCCTACTCATGCAATAAAATACGGCTACAGTGAGTGGGCAATAAGTGGTGTAAAACTACAGTGTGGAACACTTGCGTTGTGTGAAAAAATATACGGTTGGGCAAAACAAGATACTTCTACTTTTGGTTACAGTGAATTTAGAATACAAATTTCTAAATTCTAAAAACACGCTGGTCGCACCCGAGAGCACAGTGCCATCTCTGGCTGACAGGTAGGACCGAGGCCCACTGTCAGTCTCTTCTTCTACCTCCGGCTCTCTCTTCTTCCTCTCTCTCGCGCGCTTTCTCGTGCTTTCTACACCGGCGGCGTAGGGCATCTAGGCCGTACTGCGGTACTGCGCGGCGTGCTAGCTGCCGGTGCAGCATGCACTCACCTAGCGGGCCAGTGCGTTGTCGGCACTTCTCGCGGATTCGGCTCCGAACACCGGGGATCGAGCGACGAGTGGTACGGGTGGACTCCGCCCACTGTACACCGATCTCGATCTATAAAATGACCGCGGTGCTCCTTTCTTCTACTCACACCTGGCGTCGCATCTCTTTCTCCTTCCTTCTCCTCCATTTTTGTTTGCAGGAGCTCGGAACGAGGCTCTAATGGCGGAGGCGATGCCGGATTGGTGCATGATCCTGGTGTGCGGAGGTTTGGCGGCATTGCTGGGGTTCTCCACGCTCTTGTGCGCGATGATCCTCGATGATCGTCGTGATGCCGCTGCTCGAGTGCTAGCTCTTCGCGGCGGTGGTGATCATGAGGATTAGGTGTTGGGTGTCGGGTGCTAACGGCTGTCGCCGTGCTGTAGGCACTTGTACTCGAATAATTACCCACAACTTTCTCCCTCAGAGACTGTGGTGTGTTAGGGAGGTGACCAGTTAGGTGCGACATGGGTACATGGTTTTTGCAATTAGTGCGCGTTGTCGAGTGGCTGGAATTGTGAGTCTGCTGTTGCGGTGCTGCGTGAAAAATAAACTCTATGGCGTGCAAAGATATATGTTGCAATAACTTAGAAAAAAAAATCTCACTCCAGGATTTACCGAGAGAGAAATTAGTTAATCAAAATTTATCAGCAGTAATAACTACTCCCATTAATTGAAACCAAATATTTAAATCATCATACAAATTTAGGATAACGCGCATAAGTTGCAACTCATAAATAAATGCTGGAACCACAAACACAGCAGTGACGTTTAAAATGAAAACGGTAAATAGACAAGATCTCGGGAAAACGTCTCTGGTACTGGGGCACACTCTTCTTCTATCGGAGGAAGCGGATGGACTAGCCGATGAATGCGTCTCTCCTATCCGGGCCTCAGTGGTCTGTCGATGGTCATCCGAGGATTTAAATCGGCGAGGCTCTGGAGATAACCCATTACTCGCTGGGTCAAACGCTCCTGTGCGATGACATACTGTGTAAGGTTGGCCAGTACTGGGTCTCTCTCAATTCGTCCACCAGGAAAATATGCTACTTCTCCGGGTGCTGCACGGCTCGGGAAGTAATAATAACCCCGTTCGCTGGCATAAAGCGCCGCAAATCGAAGGCGAGCAAGTGCTTAATACGCAGCAGCTTCTACGGCCATCTACGGAGTTAGCATAGATTTCCCCACGAAGGAGACTTCTGTTGGGTCTTGGTTTGGGTTCGCGGGAGGGATGTGCACTACTGCTCAATATTTCGAGGTGGATGATGTGATCCTCGATTTGAGCAACTCATACTAGGGTGGACGGGTAGCACTCATGGTACTACAGGTAAAGTCCTACAATATCTTCACAAAACTACCTGGGGTGGCATCTGGAGTTATTAGATAAATACTACGGCTCGGCATGGTAAAAGAAATGGTTGTGAGAGTGTTGTGTACAATATGAGAGATGCTTGGCAAGGTCACGAGGTGGCCTTTATATATCAACTGGGCTGGGTTAATAAATCACGGCGAGGGGCGACTATTTCGTCGGTTCTGCTCTATGGGGGTCGAGGTCAATGCTACAGATACATCTGTCTCGCAAAAGTGACGTATTAATGTGGGAGTCGTCGGGGTGGGAAGCTACGCCCCGAATTAAAAAATGCAATCGTACACGAACAAATTTATGCATGGCTACTATAAAAATAATGGCGCATAAGCAGACACCATTTAAATAAGGAGATACATGCTCACATAATAACAGGGCGTGGCCATAGTACGACTCAGCACTACTCGAGTGATTTAATCTACCTCGTTTATATCTAAGCAGGCGTGTCTTGTGGATGCCGAGGCTTCTCCAAGGGCTTCACCGTCAGGGTTAGCTGGAGGGGGCTGAGGAACCGTAGGGTCGGGGCAGTGATGATGACCATCGTGTTGGGGATCGTAGCAAAAAAATCAAAAATATTCCTACGCATCACCAAGATCTATCTATGGAGTAATCTAGCAACGAGGGAGAGGGGAGTGCATCTACATACCCTTGTAGATCGCGATGCGGAAGCATTGCAAGAATGCGGATGAAGGATTCGTACTCGCTATGATTCAGATCGCGGTTGATTCTGATCTAAGAGCCGAACAACGGCGCATCCGCGTTCAACACACGTGCAGCCCGATGACGTCTCCCACGCCTTGATCCAGCAAGGTGAGAGGGAGAGGTTGGGGAAGACTCCATCCAACCACAGCACGACGGCATGGTGGTGGTGGAAGAGCACGGGACTCCAGCAGGGCTTCGCCAAGCACTGCGAGAGACGAGGAGGAAGAAAGGTAGGGCTACGCCAAGCGATAGAGGTCAAAACCGTGTTATGGGCAGCCCCAAAACTGACATATATATAGGGGGAAGGGAGGGGCTGAGCCCCCTCTAGGGTTTCCCACCCCTAGGGGTGCGGCCACCCCAGATCCCATCTAAGGATGGCGGCCAGAGGGGGAGAGGGAGAGGGGGGCGCACCAGATTGGGCCCTAGGGCCCATCTGCCCTAGGGTTTGCCCCCCTCCCCTCTTGGAGGCGCCTTGGGCCCTGCTGGGGGGGCGCACCAGCCCACCTGGGGCTGGTCCCCTCCCACACTTGGCCCATGCAGCCTTCTGGGGCCGGTGGCCCCACCCGGTGGACCCCCGGGACCCTCCCGGTGCTCCCGGTACGCTACCGATAATTCCCGAAACTTTTCCGGTGACCAAAATGGGACTTCCCATATATGAATCTTTACCTCCGGACCATTCCGGAACTCCTCGTGACGCCTGGGATCTCATCCGGTACTCCGAACAACATTCGGTAACCGCGTATATACTTTCCCTATGACCCTAGCGTCATCGAACCTTAAGTGTGTAGACCCTACGGGCTCGGGAACCATGTAGACATGACCGAGACAACTCTCCGGCCAATAACCAACAGCGGGATCTAGATACCCATGTTGGCTCCCATATGCTCCACGATGATCTCAGCGGATGATCCACGATGTCAAGGATTCAATCAATCCCGTATACAATTCCATTTGTCTATCGGCATAGTACTTGCCCGAGATTCGATCGTCAGTATATCGATACCTCGTTCAATCTCATTACCGGCATGTCTCTTTACTCGTTCTGTAACACATCATCCCGTGATCAACTCCTTGATCACATTGTGCACATTATGATGATGTCCTACCGAGTGGGCCCAGAGATACCTCTCCGTCATACGGAGTGACAAATCCCAGTCTCGATTCGTGCCAACCCAACAGACACTTTCGGAGATACCTGTAGTGCACCTTTATAGCCACCCAGTTACGTTGTGACGTTTGGTACGCCCAAAGCATTCCTACGGTATCCGGGAGTTGCACAATCTCATGGTCTAAGGAAAATATACTTGACATATAGAAAAGCTTTAGCATACGAACTACACGATCTGTGCTAGGCTTAGGATTGGGTCTTTGTCCATCACATCATTCTCCTAATGATGTGATCCCGTTATCAACGACATCCAATGTCCATGGTCAGGAAACCATGACCATCTGTGGATCAAAGAGCTAGTCAACTAGAGGCTTACTAGGGACATGGTGTTTGCCTATGTATCCACACATGTATCTGAGTTTCCTATCAATACAATTCTAGCATGGATAATAAACAATTATCATGAACAAGGAAATATAATAATAACCAATTTATTATTGCCTCTAGGACATATTTCCAACACATCGTGGGGATTGTTGGCCACAATCCAGCTGGAGCGTGTTCCAAAAATGCGACGAATCACTTCTGGGGACACCAAGGCATTTTGGTCGATGGCTGGGGCCGACCTCAATGTCTCGATCGGTTGTCCGAACAGCACGACTGGGTTGTCGGCGTCGGGCTCACTTTCTCCATTTGCTGGGGCTCGGCGAACCAGTTCTCCACGAGCTGCGATCGGATCAAGAGTGATTTGATCGAAAAGTTCCTCTAGTGCACTTGCATAGCGCACCAGATGCAACAATGCAGGATTCGTCTCGTGATCTCCATTGGCAACCTGGGGCGGCCTACCGTACCCGTCATGGTTGGGGTAGTAGTAGAACGAGTGACAGTTAACTCTAGGTGACAAGTGTCGGAGTTGAACTATAGCCTCACGAGCAGCTAGTTGGAAGGCTTGTGGCTCAAAGGAAGTTGTCCTTCCGGTGAACCTGTAGGGGCGTTCTGGCGATAGACCCCTACCATAGACGTGCATAGTGGCCCAGAATTGATGGCTCTCACCCTTGGTACACAACGTACTCTGGGGGATCTTCTAATGCAAAGGCACAGCGGGTGAGGTTTGCTAGCACGGTCACAAAACCTCCAAGGTTGGTTGCTGTGGTCTCATTGTGAACAATGGGTCCTGGCATTTTAGCTCGGTTTGGGGTAGAGGCTATGCTATGCTGGGTTGAGGCTAGCATGCCCTTTTTATAGGAAAAAGGGACGGAGTCTTCCTTCGCACGCTTGCGAAGGAGACTATTTAGGTGTCGGTCACTGGCGCGTGATCGACGGGCTAGGCTGATAGGTTGGGCACCGACTACCAAAAGGTGTCTTACACGAGAAGCTTGGCCGGGGTTGGGTTAAGGTCTAGTGGGATGGTTAACCTAGGTTTTTGCGACCTAGCTAAGATAGGATTAGCCAATGGTCAGCCTGGCTCTGATACCAATGTTGTCAGGACCGGATTTTTGGGATAAATCTCCCAGAAAATGGCCCTTGTGCTCACCAGCCCTAGGATTACTGTTAGCTGATGAGGCACCATTTGATACAGAAATTCCAACCAAAGATACAAAATATGTAGTACACAACCATTCTGGTCTGAGAGTACGGCACAAGGTTTCTAGGGGCTGGTGGCGGAAGCGGTTTCTGGTTCATCGGTGGCTGTGGGACTCCATTTCCCACAGGAACAGCTGACCACGATAACTCCTATCTTCGCGAGGCTGCTAGCACCATTGCGTAGGTTCCGGGGCGGTCATCGCAACGCTCCTCTCCATGCAAGGAATCTGGCCAAGACAATAGCCAGGGACAAGCCAGTGAGTACTTTGAATGTACTCGCAAACATTATCAAAACAGGTACAATATAACAAAAGATAATCATGCTCGAAAATATTCGATGATCACTAAGTCAGTCACGAAATAATAATCCACGATGCAAGCAGGTTATTCATATAAAACATGAATATGTAATCACAGAGTGAAAATAAAATAAAGCATGCCTCAGTCCAGCGTCTGAGCGGCGCCACAAAAAGGGCTTAGAAAGAAGATCATAACAAACATGCCACAGTCGGGCGTCTCAGCGACACCACACAAAGGGCTTATAGAGTAAATAAATGACAAGCATGCCATAGTCGGGCGTCTCAGCGACACCACATAAAGGGCTTAAAAACAAAAGGAATAACAAGCATGCCACAGTCGGTCGTCTGAGCGACACCACATAAAGGGCTTAAAAATTAAAGGAAATAACAAGCATGCCAAATTCGGGCGTCTGAGCGACACCACATAAAGGGCTTATAAATAAAATAATCCCAGTGAATATCCAGGAGGTAGAACCGTCCCAGGGATACTCAATAACTCAAATAATATAAATGGTTAGTCCATAATAATAATAACAACAATCATCATATGTCACAAGTCATGATCCATGTTTTGGTTTAGCAATCTTTCCTCCGAAGACCAACACTAAGACCGATAGTTGACCCATCCCAGACTGTAGTCCTTACCCATGGACATGGCTATTCAAATAGATTTAATCTCTGCAGAGGGTGTACTCTTTACCCACGAGTAACGGATTCCTTTAGTCCATTCGGACTAATTCCGTCTACGACCTTTCCTTCGAAAACACACATGACCGCACACACCAGCCTAACTTACCGGTGTCTGGAATCACCCACGACACCCGTCAAGCAAAACTCTAAGTGGGGAGGCTACAACCTTGCTTAGTAGGGGATCAAACTTATATCGCGCGCTCTAAGGGGTGTTCCCCTCTCGATCCCAACTGGAGACACCCATGCCCCCAGACCAAGTGGCCTGCCAACCGGATGCAGCTGATATCTTCCACCTTGGCCTCTCTGTACGGTGTGTGCTAGGACAGGGGTTGACAATTTACTGAACCGTACCCTACCTCTGGCAGGGACAAGTGGTAGTACAAAACAAGTATGGGGGTTACTGAAACAAGACTCATTCTGTGGTCGACTTCGGAGGTTTAAGCATTTCTTGCATGATTAACATAACAAATATAATCCACACCAACAGACATAATCGCCATTCACCATACCTTATCATGCCTTACTGACTAGACTCGTCTCAACGAAATATCAGTAACGAGCTCGTGTCTACCCAAGAAAGAGACTCTCCCGGATTCCTTCTAGTAGGCATGAAAGGTAGACGAGGGTGATTACTATCACAAGTATATTAATGCCCAACAGCAAGGAAACTTCATCATGCACCCATGAGCATGATCACATCATCACATAAAATTAACGAAACTCCGTGTCAAGGTGGTGTTGTAATCGTATCAAACAACACACAACAAGTATTAGGCCAGGGTTCAGAATGCTTGCCTTCAAGTTGTGGAGAGGCAGGGTGCATTCAAAAACATTTGAAAATTTTTCTTCCCTCTTCAAACAAATCCTATTTAACAAGATTTGAAATCAACACATAGTTTCAAACTAGTACAAAAAAGTTGTTTGGAAAATTTTCAAATAAATATGAAAATAAACTAGACCAAATTTGAGGAACAACAGAAAAAGAATCAAGTCATTTGGACTTATATTTAAAAAGTTATAGCCAGTCAAAGTTTAGTCAATATTCTGTTTTTAATAAAATCAGAAAAATAAAACATTTCGGGGGGCTTACATTTTCCTCTTAGCGAATACGTATTCTGCAGAATACGCCTCCACTCAAACTGGCGTGGGTCGTCGCTGGGTCACTGACAGTGGGTCCCTTGGGCCCACTGGTCAGGTTTGAACAGTCGTCGTGCCTCCTCCCTCCTGTGTCCGAGCGGGGCGGGGGTTCCGGCGATCGCCGTCGACGAGCCACGGCTGTAACACTCCAGATTTTTTGGATTTGGTTTCCATCAAATTCTTTATTCTCTTGGAAGAAGGTTATTTCATTGTCTCTTAAAAACCCCTCCTTCTCAAATCTCTTATGACAAAAGATTTTTGTGTCCTTCTGTCTTGGGAGTTTTCACCTTGTGTTGGCTCAACACAATTTAGTTTGAAAGGTTTTGACTATTTCTTTTCACTAAAAAGCTTTCCTATAAAATTATGGGCTTATCCTTTACCTTTCAAAAATTTCTCCTTTACCATGACCTATGTTGAAGACTTTCTTCCAAAACCCTCATTCCCACCTTGGGTCAAGTCTAACATCAAATTCCAGTAGGTTTCAACCTCCTTTAGTTTTATTTCTAATTATTTTTCACTCAAAACATTTTTTCTCTTTTATTTTAGACATTGTAATTTACAAAGGAACTACTGGTTTCCCTTTGAGTTTTGATTCAAAACAAACTCCCCTAACCAGTCCTCAGTACCCTCAACCTAGATCCATCAAGATCTGCTGGTCCATAGTTCAAAATTTTCAAATTTTGCTAGCTACAAGTTTGGAACATAATTGCCATTTTTGGTGAAATTCATACTTCTTCTCTTCCTAAAAATCTGTAGAAATTCAAGCAGCCTCTAGATGCATCAAGAGAGACCACCTCACCAAAGATCAGCTCAAGAAAAACTTTCCAAGTGACTGAATCATTTCATTGAACAGTTTGCATGCACGGTTACTGTTCAAATTCAGTAAAGTTCAGAGTTCAGTATCGGGTTTTAGTCGACAGTGCCGTTTCCGTCAGACTGCCGTGTCAATCTCGCCAGTGCCCGCGTTGGCACCTAGCTCACTGCTTCTCCTCCTTTTCCAGAGTGCCGCACGCTTGCTTGGCCGTTTGCGAGCATCGGTGGCGACGTGGCTCGCCAGCTCCGGCATCTTCCGCGGTGGCAGAGCCACCCGTGGCGGCCAATAGGGGCTAGCCCTGCAAAACGGCGTCGTTCGACACCGCCCAAACCACCATAGTGCTCCGCGTGGCCATCCCCTCCCCTGTGCACGCTGCACCACCGTCGTCGTGGCCTGAGAGGCGCAGAGCGCGCTCTCTGCCGCCGACGTGCCCGCGCAGCCGTTCCGTGGAGAAGCTGCAGTAACGCCCAAGTCTTGCCAAGCTTAGCATCGGGATGGAACCAATGGACCCTCACATTGATGCCCAGTCACTTAAGCCACCTGTTCGGCCACGGCCTTGCCGTAATCACCCGCTGGACTTATCTAGTTTGCGGAAACCCCCTCAGACCGGCTATAAATAGCGGCCCCGAGCTCGCCTTCGACCCGGCACCTCTCCTCCACCTCACGAGACCACGCCCAGCCACTAGAAGGACCTCGAGGAGTCCTTATTCCCTAGCTCAGGCCGCCCCGATCCACTCCGGGCTCCGGCAAGTCTCTCTCTGGTGAGCGCACCTCCGCCTCCCTAGTCGTGCCAATAGCCTCCTAGCGCACCTAAACGCCTAACCCACACTTCAATTTGGCCTCCGCAGCCTTCTCCGGCGAGATCCACCACCACCTGGGCCACTGTCCGCCGGAGAGAAGGCCGCAGTCGACGTGGTGCTCATCGACGTCCAACTCCACCACCCATAGATGCGGAAGAGCACCGTGAGTCCGTAGGTACCTTTCCCTCCCCCTACCTCACCGTGGATCGGCGCCGGTGACCACCGAGGCTCTCGGGCGCCGGCGCACTCTATTTTTCCTGTTCGAATATTTGAACCTGACGAGCGGGACCCTCTCGTTAGCCTCTCTGTTCTATTCGAACCGTTTTTCTGGAAAACGCCTTCGGGCAAAATACGCTTTCCCTTTTCAGCTGGCGTATTTCTTACTGAAACGTTTTCTGTTTTTATAATCAAGCCCCTGGAAACTTTCTGTTTCATTATAGACAAGTCCCTAGACAAAAACCTTAATAACTTTTAAACAAAAGATGATTTTGAGTTGATTCTTTTTCTGTCCTCTTTATTTTTCTGTCTAGTTTTTTTATCATATTTATTTGAAAAATATTTGGGACAACTTTTATGCACGCACGGTATTTATGTTAGTATCCGATTTATTTTATCCGTAGATACCGAAGGAGGTGACGGAGCCGCGAACTTCACCGAGCTAGACTCTGACTACTCTGAACCAGGCAAGCATGTTTGAACCTTTGATATGATGAGTGCTTTGCATGTTTGCTTGAGTAGTGTTCCCATGGCATGTTCATATAAGCATTTTGTGGGTGTTATTATACATGCAAGACAAGCTTCGTGTGAGATTCGAAAGTTGATGGTGAGCCAACCTGATCATGTGGAGACCTGATAGGTTGTAAGCTAGTAATGTTGAAGCATGACAGTCAACCGTTTAACTCCAGTGTTAACGTGGACCAAGCAATGTTTCCGTTCGTTCCCTTTTTGTTGTGCTGCCACATGTCTTCTGCAAAGAATACGGTCTGGTCGGTTGTAAACCTCTTTCCTAGTACACACCAAATAAAGGGGCCGGGATGAGGGTTCCATGGCCCTGGATTAAAGCCCGTCATCCGGTCAGGGGGCATGGGTGTTCCCGGTTGGGACCGAGAGGGGGGCGCCCCTTAGAGCGCGTGGTATAAATTTGATCCCATGCTATTCGAGGTTGTAGCCTCCCCGTCTTGAAGTTTTTTCGTGAATGTTGCCTAGGGTGATTCCTGGCAGCGGGATGTGGAATGGGTGTGTACTGGTTAGTTGTGCTTCTGCTAAAATACCGTAAACGGAACTAGTCCTTTGTGACTACTGAAATCCGTTAGCTGTGGTTAAAGAGTACAAATTCTGCATAGTTAAAACAATCCGAGTAGCCATGTCTATCGCCTAGCGTCAGTCTCCGTGTCAATCTCAATGACCGTCTCTGATGTTTTAATATAGCGCTAAGAGTGGTAAACTAGCCGAATGTTATCCAGGTAGACGAACTAACCAATTATTTCTGTACTGAGTATTTCCTTGAGATGAATTACCTTCATAAGCTACTTGGTGTCGAATGATTATATAAGCCCTTTATGAGATGTCGCTCAGACGTCCGACTGAGGCATTACTGTTATTTACTTTTGATATAAGCCCTTTATGTGATGTCGCTCAGACGTCCGATTGAGGCATTATTGTTATATACTTTGATATAAGAGTTTTATGTGATGTCGCTCAGACGTCCTACTGTGGCATTATTGTTATTTATTTTTAATATAAGCCCTTTATGTGATGTCGCTCAGACGTCTGACTGTGGCATTACTGTTATTTACTTTTAATATAAGCCCTTTATGTGATGTCGCTCAGACGTCCGACTGTGGCATTACTGCTATTTACTTTTAATATAAGCCCTTTATGTGATGTCGCTCAGACGTCCGACTGCGGCATTATTGTTATATAAGCCCTTTATGTGGCGTCGCCCAGACGCCCGACTGTGGCATATTTTTATTCATTTTACCTTTCGAGGCATCGCTTCAGACACCCGATCGGTCTTCAGTTATTTCTTTGGGATTTCGGGAGGACTACCGCCTGACTTCATTTTTATTCAGCATATACAAATTATTATCTGAATGCGCATTACTAGTCTGCTCATATGCATCATGTTTGCATTCGTTATATGTTATGTCCGAACTATCTTGTGAGTACATTCAAAGTACTCACCTGGTTTGTTGATTTGGCCAGATGTTTACGAAGGCGATCTCATGGATGAAGAGTTCGATAGCGAGTCCGACGCCTATAGGAGTCCCAGTCAGTCTCTTGCGATCCCGTAGTTGGTCACTTGTAATATATACGCTTCCGCTACACAAATAAATTCATCGAGTCTCACTCCGACACTCGATGAGCTGTAAGATATTGGAGTCGTGTCACCCACTACACTGTGACATATCCACCACCACGTTTATTACGAGTCAGTAGTTATGCCACCATACCATTGTGTCATATCCACCTTTATGTATAATATCAGTGTGCTTGTAATAAATTGTTGAGCAGTCTCAGCTCAACCTTGCATAATATTTAGTACTCTAGAATTCGGTATAAAGGATTTGTCTACCAGTAAGGAGGATTCTTCTACACTGGTCCGATAAAAAGGTCGGTTTCTCATTAAATATTTTATTGGAAAAACCGGTCCTGACAACCTTGGTATCAGAGCCAGGCTGACTGTAGGAAGCCACTAGGTACGATCGCTAATCGGTTATTAGTGTATTGAGTGCTATTTCAGCATTTTACATTTGTAGCAATTTTCTGTTGGTCATCATAAATTTATGATTTGACTATTCGGAATTTTTGTCTACTTTTGTAGATGGCCGGCAGCGACTGTGAGTCACAGGTGTTCGCCAATATACCGGAGGGGTTTATCAAGCTTCTCGTCTCCATCACCAAGGTCGCGATCGGGCCATCGACTCGTCCAGAGTTCACACTCCACCAGCACAAGATCAACGACTGCGTGTCGATGCACCAGGCCGTGGTGGAATTCAAGGGAGGGCATTCTGAGTCACGCCGCTTCCGATTTGTGGGAAGGGCCATGCCTACGGAGAGGCATGCCATGCAGATGGCTGCCCGTGAGGCGATAGCTCGCCTCCGGGATGCTCTTCCTTCGATGAAGACTCGTCGCTACCGCTACCTTCCATGCCACGTGCCTTACACATGTCATTATGCGTTTGCTTGCGCAAGGGGAGAGCGTGATGAGGCAATCATAATGTTGGTTGAATATCTGGAAGCTCTTGAGGCGGCATTTGATAACCTTGTGGACGACTTGGTGGCTGCTCGTATGGACTTAGTTCAGAGCGGTTCCGCCAATAGGAGGGAGCTCCTCCATACATCACCACCAATGACATATGTCTCGTCCTCATTATCCTACGCACCTGCCATCTTAGCCACCGCTCGCCGCCTGCCTACCACTGAGGAGTTTGACCAAGTCATTGCTCCTACTCCAATCAGAGCTGCACCACCTGTCGTGCCCGCACCAACCCCTTGCCATAGTATTTCGCCCCTGGAGCCTATTAGTGAGGAGGAGGTTGAGTCGCCATCACCACTGGGGCTTACCCTCGGCAGGCCGAGGGAAGTTTTCACCATCTCCGACTAAGTACACTTAGCCGCCACGCGATGTGTCCGCTTGTATGATATGTTTATATGTAAAATAGGTTGGTGAGAAGTAGTTTGTGTGCGCATCATGTAGGAACTCGGAGCAGTGCACTAGCTGAAATAACATGTCAGGAATGTGACGCGCATCTTGAGTGGTCTATTGTATAATTACGACTCGCGTGTAATATATGTACTGAGCGGTCCTTCTCCATGCACGATCAAGTATTTTCTTGAAATATCTTTGGAGTCTTAATTTTTTCGTATTTGCAAAACTTGTTATTTATTTTTGCCTCTCAGTCTTTCTCATGAGTTCTGTAAAAATAACCCAGAGTGGAAAATGACTCGTCCCTGGACTCGATCCATGCCAAGTCCGCAGGAGGAAAATTATGGTACCCAGACAAGTAACAATTTCACGCAGGGGCAGTGAAGTCAGCAGGGCAGTGAGACAACATTTTCTCAAGTATGCCGCCTTTATGAGCAAAGCCAGCAGCAGCACCAAGAAATGATGAGCCATGTTATCAATATGGGAAATCACCGTGAACCACATCAGCAGCATTCAAAATTGTCTGAACTACAGAAGACACGTCCGCCAACATTCTCTCACACTGACAGACCTCTTGAGGCCGATGATTGGCTTCAAGACATTGAAAGGAAATTAATTATTGCACAATGTTCGGACCGTGAAAATGTACTTTATGCACCACACTGCCACACTGGAGCAGCTGCATCATGGTGGGAAAATTTCGTACACATGCATCCCAACGAGAATAATATCACATGGGAAGAATTTAAAGAAGGTTTTCGTGGGGCGCACATCCCTAGAAGCTTTATGAAGATCAAGAAAAGGGAGTTTGATGACCTCAAGCAGAGAGGCGTGACAGTGACAGAATACAATAGTCAGTTTACTCAATTATCTCGTTATGCCAACGAGGAGCGTATGACTGAAAATAAAAAGATGGAAAAATTCCTGGACGGTCTGGCACCAAAAAATTAGCTGGTCGTGCACACTTTTCCGGATTTCAAAACACTTGTGGACAAGGCTATTACATTGGAAAATGAGCGCCGCGGCTTGGAGGATATTCGCAAGCGCAAAAGGGATAAGACTACACATACTCGCAACAACCGGAACAACACTAATTTTCAGAAAAATGGTGCGAACAAATCCATGACCAATGACCCACGCCCGCACAAAAAATTGCATGCAAGGGACAAGGATTTGACGTATCGCCCAAGCGTTACTTGCTATGCTTGTGGGGAAGACGGACACTATGCCAAACAGTGCCCAAAACCAAGAAACTCGGCCCCAAAGCCGAACAACAGTGGAAACAATTCAGCACCCAAGCGTAACAACTTCAACCCCAATAACAACCACAAGAATGGTCACCTGAACCATGTGACCAAGGAGGAAGCACATGATGCCCCGGATATTGTACTCCGTACGTTCCCTGTCAACACAATACCTGCCACGGTTTTGTTTGATTCTGGAGCTTCTCATTTGTTCATTTCAAAGAACTTTGCTTTGCAACATGATTTTTCGATGCTTCCCTTGGGAAAATCAATGACCATCAAGTCCCCCGGAAGTAAGCAAATCACTCAAAGTTACTGCCAAGGTGTGATTATTGAGATTGAAGGACTAAAGTTTCAGGCAAACCTCATCGTATTGGAAAATAAGGGACTGGATGTTATCCTAGGAATGGACTGGTTAACCACCAACAAAGAATTTATTGACTGCTTCTATCGGACTGTAATTATTACTAATCATCATGGAAAGACGATAAGAGTTGCAGCTCAGGAAAGGCCAGTATCACGGCAACCGAGATTGGACAAGGTAGACACTTCAGAGTTAAGCAATGTTCCAATAGTATGTGAGTTCCCAGACATATTTCCCGAAGAACTGCCAAGCATGCCACCAGACCGGGAAATAGAGTTCATTATTGAGCTAGCACCTGGAACCACCCCCATTTACAAGAAACCATCCATAATGGCAACCTCCGAATTGCTAGAATTAAAGAAGCAAATAAAAGAATTACTGGATAAAGGATTTATACGGGCCAGCTCCTCATCTTTGGGTTCACCAGTATTATTTGCCAAGAAAAAGGATGGGACACTGAGATTGTGTATAGACTATAGAGCACTCAACATGGTCACCATCAAAAACAAATATCCGATGCCATGGATAAATGATTTATTTGACCAGCTCGCACAAGCCAAGGTTTTCTCAAAAATTGATTTAAGGTCGGGATACCATCAATTAAAGGTACGAACAGAAGATATCCCAAAGACAGCATTCACCTCCAGATACGGACTACATGAATTACAGTAATGCCGTTAGGGCTGACAAACGCCCCCGCATATTTTGTCCACCTCGTGAACAAAGTGTTTGTGAATTTTATGGACAAATTTGTTGTGGTGTTTATTGATGATATCCTGGTATATTCTAAGACGCCAGGAGAACATGCTGAACATCTCCAAATTGTACTGGGAGAATTAAGGAAACATCAACTATACGCCAAATTCAGCAAATGTGAATTTTGGTTAAGACAGGTTCGTTTTCTAGGCCATGTATTGACACAAGAAGGTGTTGCCGTGGACCCAGAAAAAGTCAAGGCCGTACTTGGCTGGAAACCACCGGCCAACGTAACAGATGTACGAAGTTTCCTAGGAATGACTGGATATTACCGAAGGTTTATTGAGGGATTTTCCACCATAGCAAAACCAATGACACCGTTACTCAAGAAGGATAAGAAATTTGTGTGGACTGAAGCTTGTGAGAAAAGCTTCCAAGAACTCAAAAGGAAATTAACAACAACCCCAGTATTGGTTGTACTAGACATACACAAATGTTTTGAAGTATAATGTGACGCATCCCGAAAGGGCCTCGTATGCGTGCTAATGCAAGAGGGCAAAGTAGTAGCATACGCTTCCAGGCAACTACGAAACCATGAGGAAAATTATCCTACTCACGACTTAGAATTGGCAGCAGTCATTCATACAATCAAGGAGTGGAGGCATTTTTTGCTTGGAAACCGTTGTGAAATATATACGGACCATAAAAGCCTCAAATATATTTTCACGCAACCAGAACTCAATTTACGACAACGGCGCTGGTTGGAATTAGTGAAAGATTATGATGTTGGCATTCACTACCATCCAGGAAAGGCGAATGTAGTGGCAGATGATCTTAGTCGAAACCCCAGCTCGGACAACGACAATCTACAAAACTTGAGACCTGAGTTTCAGCAGGAGTTCGCCAAACTCAACTTGGTGATGGTCACCGAAGGCAATGTGTCAAATTTGGAAATTCAGCTGACCCTAATGGAACAGATTAAGAAGGCTCAGCATGGACACCCCAGCATCGACGGCATAAAAAGAAAAGTGACACTACGGGAATCAGCTAGTTTGCCATCTGCCAGCTCTTTGCCGTCTGCTAGCGGACGACAAAGAAGCTCTTTGCCATCAGCTACCCAAAAGCAGACGGAAAAGAACTAGCAGATGGCAAAGACCTTCTTTGCCATCAGCCAGTTCTTTGCCGTCCGGTAGCAGACGGCAAGATTCTATGCCGTCAGCTGGCAGACGGCAAAGAGGGAGGTGGCCCACACTAACGGGCTGGTGAGGGAAAACCTAACGGGGCCCCTCTTTGCCTTCCGCTAGCAGACGGATAAGAGTAAAAAAGCGGACGTCAAAGGGGGGCGGACGGCAAACAGTTAGGGTACTAAACGGACGAGCCCTACCCGCCCACCTCTGTTTCTTTCCCCCCAGCTCCTCCCCGATGAGTCACCCGCTGCCACCCGCCGCCGCCCCCGCCACCAACCGCCGCCCCCTTGCCTCACCTCCCCATCGCCCCACCGTCCCCACCACCCACCGTCGCCGCCGCCACCCGCTACCTCCCCTGGCCCCACCGCCTCTTGCCCCGTCGCCCCCACCACCCGCCACCGCTAGGCTCGCAGCCGCCCCTGTGCCCGCGCCGTCCACGGAGCCA
>LR738716.1:311182222-311212222 GCA_902687465.1 Secale cereale
CAAGCAAGGTACCAAGTCCGTTGAAGAGTACTACAAGGAGATGGAGATTGCCATGATACGAGCAAACATCACGGAAGATGACGAGCAAACTATGGCGAGATTCTTGAATGGACTCAACTATCCCATCAAGAAGATTGCGGACTTCCAACCATACAACAATCTCCTCGAGCTAGTACACCAAGCAACCAAAGCGGAGCGACAAGTTCAAGAGGACTACAAGTACTCCAAGTTCAACTCCAAGAACTTCGGCTCCTACAACCAAGCTTCAACGACTTCGGCTACTCCTCCTACCTCTACCAAGCCTTCTACAAACTCGGTGACAAGTCAAGCTACAAGAATGCGACTACATCGAGTCGTCCACCTTCTACCAACAACTTCAAGCCAAGAGCTTCCTCAACTACAACTCCTACCGAAGACAATAACAAGACGAGCTCCATCAAATGCTTCAAGTGCCAAGGACGAGGCCACAAGTCATTTGAGTGCAAGACCGTTCGCACCATGATCATCAACGACGACGGATCTTATGACTCCATGAGCGATGATGAGATGGAAGCACTTGAGCATGTCGCTATGCATCGCCAAGTCAATGAAGAAGAAGACAATCAAGTGTTTTGCGACAATGACTCAAGCCCCAACCTTGTTGTCTCCAAAGTCTTGACACTCCAACATCAACACGATGACGACCAACGTTGTCACATTTTCCACACGAAGGCCGGCATCAATGGACGAGCCGTCAAGGTTATCATCGATGGAGGAAGTTGCCACAACTTGGCAAGCGAAGAGCTATGCGACAAGCTTCATTTGGTAAAGACGACGCATCCTCACCCCTACAAGGTCCAGTGGCTCAACGACGCCGGAATTCTTCGAGTCGAGCACACCGTGCAAGTCTCTTTCAAGATTGGCGCTTACGAGGACACTCTTGAGTGTGATGTGATACCCATGTCCGTGTGCCACCTTATTCTTGGACGACCATACGAAGGCCGGCATCAATGGACGCGCCGTCAAGGTTATCATCGATGGAGGAAGTTGCCACAACTTGGCAAGTGAAGAGCTATGCGACAAGCTTCATTTGGTCAAGACGAAGCATCCGCACCCCTACAAGGTCCAATGGTTAAACGACGCCGGAATTCTTCGAGTCGAGCACACCGTGCAAGTCTCTTTCAAGATTGGCGCTTACGAGGACACTCTTGAGTGTGATGTGATACCCATGTCCGTGTGCCACCTTATTCTTGGACGCCCATGGCAATATGATCGTGGAGTCACACACAATGGACGGACGAATCACTATCACTTCAAGATGAAGGGCAAGGAATTCGTGCTACGACCAATGACTCCAAGTCAAGTAGCAGCCGACAAGATTTTACCTACCACCCATCGTGGAGAGAATGGTGAGAGAGCGAGCCACCAAAAAGAGAGCGAGAGCCACAAGCCAAATATGAGCGACTCCACGATGAGCGACAAGAAGCAACTAGTGCTATTTGCTACCAAACGTGAGATGAGAGAAGTGTGTGAGAACCCATCGAGCGTCTTCCACCTTGTGCTCTTATGAAAAGGGGAAGCCAAACCTACTAACACTTCACCACCTCCACCTTTTGTGTTGTCTAAATTGTTGCAGGAATTCTCGGACGTCTTTCCGGATGAGCTACCACCGGGTCTACCTCCACTTCGAGGGATAGAACACCGCATCGACCTAGTACCCGGTGCTCCACTTCCAAACAAGGCTCCTTACCGCGTCAACCCCGAGGAAACGAAGGAGATACAACGGCAAGTGCAAAAACTTATCGACAAGGGTCATGTACGTGAAAGTCTAAGCCCTTGTGCCGTCCCCGTTATTCTCGTGCCTAAGAAAGACGGAACTTTTCGCATGTGTTCCGATTGCCGTCCGATAAATGCTATCACCGTTAGATATCGTCACCCTATTCCTCGCTTAGATGACATGCTTGATGAACTTTGTGGTGCCACCATCTTTTCCAAAATTGATCTTAAAAGTGGTTACTACCAAATTCGCATTCAAGAGGGTGATGAGTGGAAAACTGCTTTTAAAACCAAGTTCGGATTATACGAGTGGCTTGTTATGCCAATGGGCTTATCGGAAGCACCCGGCACTTTTGTGCGTCTTATGCACTTTGTTCTTAGACCCTACATAGGTGTCTTTGTCGTGGTTTACTTTGATGACATTCTTGTGTTTAGCAAGTCGCTTGAAGAACATGTTGACCATGTCCAACTAGTTTTGCAAGCACTTCGCAAACAACAATTGTATGCTAATATGGAAAAATGCACTTTTGGCGTTGACAAGGTTGTCTTTCTAGGATTTGTCGTGTCTTCTCAAGGTGTTCACGTTGATGAAACTAAAATTGAAGCAATTAAAACTTGGCCTCAACCAAAGAATCTCATGCAAGTGCGTAGTTTCCTTGGTTTAGCCGGTTTCTATCGACGTTTTGTGAAGGACTTTAGCACCATTGCTATGCCTCTACACGCTTTGAGCAAGAAGAACGCACCCTTCATTTGGGGTCCTTCGCAAGACACCGCGTTCAATGAGCTTAAGAGCTTGCTCACGTACGCACCACTTCTAGCCCTACCAAACTTTGACAAACCGTTTGAGATTCATTGTGATGCTAGTGGTACCGGCATAGGTGGCGTGCTAATGCAAGAAAAGCGCCCAATTGCGTACTTTAGCGAGAAGCTATCGGGAGCGCAACTTAACTATCCTATCTATGATAAAGAGCTTTATGCCTTGGTGAGAGTTCTACGTGTTTGGGAACACTATCTTAGACCTCATGAATTCATTCTTCATACGGACCATGAGACACTCAAGTATCTCAAAGGTCAAACTAAGTTGAACAAGCGTCATGCTAAATGGAGTGAGTTCATTGAGTCTTTTCACTATGTCATCAAATACATCAAGGGCAAAGAAAATGTTGTGGCGGACGCGCTTTCCCGCAAATGCATGCTTGTAACAAGACTTGAGTTGAACGTGATTGGCTTTGAGCATATTAAAGATTTATATAAGCATGATCCTTTCTTTGCAAATGCTTATGCTAAATGCTTGACTCACACTTCTTGGGAACATTACTACATCAAAGATGGATATCTTATGAGAGCTAACAAACTTTGCATTCCCGAGTCTTCGCTTCGTTTGCTCCTTTTGCAGGAATCGCATGGAGGAGGACTCATGGGACACTTTGGACGAGACAAGACGTTTGCTACACTCTCTAAGAACTATTTTTGGCCCAAGATGCTTCGTGACGTCTCACGCTTCACCAACCGATGTTCTACATGCCGCTAAGCTAAGTCCAAAGCTCAATCTTATGGTCTTTACATGCCTCTTCCTATTCCATATCATCCATGGGAAGACATAAGCATGGATTTCATACTTGGTTTGCCTAGGACTCAAAATGGCAAAGATTCCGTGCTTGTCGTGGTAGATAGATTCTCCAAAATGGCTCATTTCATTCCTTGTAACAAGACAGACGATGCTTCACATGTTGGCACTCTCTTTTGCAGGGAGATACTTCGTCTACACGGCGTGCCAAAAACGATCGTGTCGGACCGGGACGTCAAGTTCTTGAGTTACTTTTGGAAAACACTATGCGCCAAGCTCGGAATCAAGCTACTCTTTTCTTCGGCGTACCATCCACAAACGGACGGCCAGACGGAGGTGACGAACCGCACGCTATCCACTCTTCTTCGTGTGTTGATCAAGCGGAACATCCGAGAATGGGAGCATTGCTTGCCAATCGCCGAGTTCGCCTACAACCGCGCAAGACACTCCACAACCGGCAAGTCCCCCTTCGAGATCGTCTACGGCTTCAACCCGTTGTCGCCCTTGGACATCCTACCTCTTCCTCTCCAAGAGCGCACGAACATGGATGCAAGTGCACGAGCAAATTATCTCAAGAAGGTGCACGAAGATACAAGGGCGATGATCGAGCGACAAGTCCAACGTCTCGCCACCAAGCTCAACGTCAACAAGGCACCGATGGTGTTCCAACCGGGAGATCTTGTTTGGCTTCACCTTCGCAAGGACCGCTTCCCACACGAGCGCAAGTCCAAGCTTCTACCTCGCGCCGACGGACCCTTCAAGGTGCTAGCACGCTACAACGACAACGCCTACAAGATCGACATCCCACGAGACAAGTACTCCGTGAGCGACACTTTCAACATCAAGGACCTCTCTCCTTTCAATGGTGATGAAGATTTCGATCCGAGGTCGGATCTTTCCCAAGGGAGGGGAGATGATACGGTGTATCCTAGGGCCATCACCATGGACCCTTCATCGCCTCACCAAGTGCCCAAAGGACCCATGACTAGAGCCCGTGCAAGAGCTCTCGAGACCGAGGTGACCTCGCTCCTCTCTTTACATCTTCCGGATTCACTTGAGACACGGCTTCTACCTTCATCAGAGACTATATGCATACTCAGGTACTTGGACGCAGGCCGCGGGACAGCTCTACATGATGCTCAAGAGGACAGGCCCGACAAGTGCTCGAGACAAGAAGAAAGCAGGCTGAAGATGCTACAGGCACCGGACGTCCGGCCTGCACCGGACGACCGGCGACTCCCAGGCACCGGACGACCGGAAGACACTGGACGTCCGGCCTCCCCAGACGACCGGACGACCGGAAGCCACCGGACGTCCGTGACATCGGCAACAGAAGCTAAATAGCGGAAATCCGAGGATTACCGGACGTCCGGTCCCTCCGGAACCACCGGACGTCCGGTAACCCACGGACGTCCGCTACGACGGCGCCTACCCCTGTAATATAAGTACCGTTGACTCCCCTCCGTTAGACTCAGCTGTGGTTTAGCTCATTTGATACTTGTGTGGATTTCTCCCACGAGACGGTGCGCCTCTACGGAGAAGATCCACTTCGGATTCAGGACCTCCTTCATCGGAGAAGATCCCCCGGGATATCAAGACCTCCTCCGGGAGAAGACTATCTGTATCACCGTTGTTGACCTTGGATCATGGATCTCAACCTTGTATCGCGAATCTAGCATTTGTGTGATTGCTTTCGTGTTGATTGAGTGTTTTCCTCTTGTGTTTTCCCCATCTTTCCCTTGTGATTCCCCGTGTTCATCGTGTGCCAACCTCCAAACGTGAAAGATCCGCTGATTAGGGTTCCACCCTATATCATGAGGGAAAGAGGGGGGAATTTCGTGGCCCTTGGGGGAGGGGTCCGAAACCAACCCTAACTCTTGTTTCCCCACACATACGGACTCTAAAAACAGCCTATACTCAAGTATTTCGAAATTACATGGGCCTGGCCCAATAATAAGGTGACGCGGCACCTATAATAGCCTCTGGACGAAATTTATGAAGTGGCATCTTGTATATTTCGTCCAAGGCTTCTCACACTCATTATGGTGGCTTCAAAGTCCTGAAATCATCAATTGAAACTCCATTCTTGTTCCCCTTGAGCATGCCATCATCTCCATGCTTGATCTTGCTCCAATGTTCATCCTTCTTGTCCAAGCTAGGCCCTTCATTTGTAAGCAAGACAAATGTATCCAATTTAGGCAGCATCATATTCTCATGAACATTAGATTCATTACCAAGAAACGAAAGTACCTGGTAATTTAATTGGCGTGCGCGAGCTCTTGTAATTGGTCCTGTATATGTGTCAGTTGGAGTTGTGGGTGTAACCTTGTTAGCGATGTCCTCATCAACCCTAGGTGGAGATCTTTCACGAATTGGAGGGGAATCCCCAAGAACAAGAAGGACACAAGGGAAGAACACAAGAGAAACACTCAAGAACAAGTCCAATCACAGATCCACTAGACTCACAAACACATGAGATCCACAAGGTACACGAACAATCAAAGGGAAATAAGATACATGGTAGAGTTCATCCCAATCCTATGAGGAGAGAGGTCTTGATAATCCACAAGGATTCTTCTCCCGTGGGAGGTCTTGATAATCCACAAGGATTCTTCTCCCGTGGGAGGTCTTGCATCCACTAGGGATCTTCTCCAAGGTGGAGGTCTCACTCTCTCAAGAGGAGAAGGTAGGAGCAAAGCTCACATACAAATGAGCTATCATATTTGCTAAACTGAGAAAGGAGGTGGAGGTGGTCTATTTATAGTCTAAGCCACGAAGGGGCAAGTGGCGAGGGATACAAGGCCAAAGGCCCGCGGTTGCACACAGGCAAGGCGGTAGTACCGCTTGGGAGCGGTAGTACCGCCCGTTCCGGACTGGACAGGCCATTCTTCTTCCGTCTTCGCTTCCATGCTTCCCTTGCTGATGGTGTAGGCGTTCCTTGGCACTTGCGCTCCTCCTCGTCGTCCGTGAAGCTCTGACCATACCTATGCATGCACACGAGTGGAGTGTCGTAGTATACCATCCTCGAAGGGGTCAAGTGAACACGTGTAAAGGAGAAGATTCACCTTTATGTTTGAGAAGTAGATGGCGCACGTGTCACTTGCCAAATGGGCTCTTGACATGGTGATGTCCGTAGGATGCTCCGCATCATCCCCTCCCCCTTGGGAAAGATCCGACCTCGGATCGAGAACCAAATCACCATGGGAAAGAGATGGCGTCGCCGTGTAGAAGTGGATGATCACCAAGTACTCATCGTCCTTGAAAGCATGTCCTTGTGCATTCTTCACAACGCCGAAGCACAAGCAAGTGCGATGTAGAAGCGTCGTTGTAGAAAGTGGTTCGCTCTCAAGAGCTCGAATGGTCAACTCACGTGAAGTGGAAGTCGACACATAGTCCAAGTATCCTACACATGCACACAACAAAACAAAGAACGTATGCGCATGGTAGATAAACACATCATCCATCATGATGGTTCTCTTCTCTTGCACATAACCATTAGAAGCAAAAGTGCATGAATAATATGATGCAACAATGGCTATATTCATAGCACTAGGCATATGGTGCAAGGAGGTAAAACGAGCATGCTTCACAAGAAATATGTCAAAATCTCCAAATAAATGCGAGAATGCTATGGGGGCAATCTCATTGGCAAGACTAAAATTATGGTTGCGCTCAATGCATGGACAATCATATAGCATGAGAGAGGCAACATGTGGAGACATATGACAACAAGAAATATCAATCATGTGTAAAGCATGGCAATGGTTGACATCAACCGCATGAAAGGAGCAAGTATGAATCATGGGTGATGCACTACACAAAACAAGCATGGTAATCAAGTCGTGCAAACTAGTGGAGCGAAGATGCAACACACTAGGAGAAGGCATGGCAATCATGTCATGTGAGCACATAGTGGATATAGGCAATGCACATGACATATTGCAAGCACGGTCACAAATCAAGACCAAAGCATCATAATAGGCATGGTGTGCAAAGGAATCATGGCAATAACAAGTGATATCTCCACCAAGCTTGCAAATACACATACAAGTATGAGAATCAATCATAATGTGTAATGCGAAGCATGGGTCACAAATGCATGGCAAAGGCATGTAAATGAGCATATCATGCAAAGTGAACATGGCAAGAGGGGCATAAGAGATATAATGGATAATAACCCATAACCATGTGAGGGCCATGTAGAAGAGATGCGCGAAGTCTTTGCGCGAAGGGAGCGGTTGGAAGGATAATCCACGGAATCCCAAGTCGTCGTTGCTCTCTAGAGCTCGTTTCGTCAACTCGTGCTCTTGCGAGGTTGACGAGTAAGTATGGGTACCTACACAAAAGACACACAAACCAAAGAAATTGTGCGCGTGGTAAATGTACACATCATCCATCATGATGTGTATGTGCACGTATGAGTTAGCACAAGATAGGCATCGCTCAAATAAATTTGAGGCACGATAGAGAAATATGTCATCCATCATGAAAGAATAGTTATCATGTATAGCACGATGGGGACACAAATTAGAGCAAGTATGTGGCACAACAATAGCATTGGCATTCATGGGGAGCATATTGTGCACACAAGTATGGGGATCATGCAATGGATTGGGTGGATCAAAATCTCCTAAAATGTATGAGGAAACTATGGGGGTCTCCTCATGAGCAATATCGAAAGCATAATATGGAGAAGTTGAACAATCTCCAAAACAATGCATATCCGAAGCTAGGTGTTCATGGCATGGCATATGATGGATATGATGCAAAGGAAGCATGTCAATATCATCACAAGAAAAACAAATGCCAATAACCATGGGCTTGTCATCTATGCCATATGTGCAAATTGGGTTTATCTTAATGGAATATGCATAGTTACTACGAAGAAATTGCAATTGTAACATATGGTTGATCTCATTCATAGCATATGACAAGTCAAGTTGATTGTCAAACATGATGTGACCGAGAGAAGTATTACATGAAATCCTATGCAACATGGCATCACAACTAATAGACTCCACATGGCAATCATCAAACTCATCATAAATGGGTAAATCATCGCATGGGGAAATCATACTAGCACGAAGCATGGCAATAGGTGGATCAACATCATGCAAGCAATCAATGTCAAGGGAGTCCACTAGTGGGACAAGAGAAGCACCATCACCTATGTTACCTTGTTCATTCCACTCAAGTGTAGGTGAGGTGGCAAAGACCATATGGTGGTCATCATCATCATCTTGATGGAACCATGTGGGGGGTGCATCATAATCCACCATGGCCATCGTCTTGTCCAAAGGGAGGACGAAGTCGTCGCGGATCGGCGCGTCATCAAATGTTGGACCTAGCGCCAAATGAGAAGACACAATAGAGGTAGAGGTCAAGTCGCTAGTGTTGAAAGTGGCCTCACACGCCCTATCAACTACCTCACTCTCTCTATGTGGTGGTGGCTCACTCACTCCCTCAAAATAGGTGCACTCAATGTCGCATATGGTGGAGTCACTCATCTCACTCAAGTGGTGGGGGTTGTGGCTCTCCTCACATGGGAATTGGGGCAACTCGTCATATATGGGGCTAGTGGTGAAGTCACTCTCACTCTCAATATGGTGGCAAAAGTCACTCAAGTCATCATACGCCGCCGTGGTCGAAGGGAAAGTCCCATGCTCAACCATCTCGTCGTCGTCGTGGATGAAGGCCGAAGATGGCGCATCATCACTCTCGCCTCCAAAGATGGAAGCATCATCCTCGCTCGCCACCTTGTCGCTCGCCTCCAAAGCTTGGTCTTCGAATGGCTCCATAGTCGTAGTCGGCGCCGCACCGTCTTGAAAAAGAGTCGAAGTAGACTCGGCATCATCAATGCCACAAAGAGGGATGGCGGTGGAGTCGAACTTGGGAGCATCATCTTGGAGCTCGTTGGGCTTGGACATCGTGGTGGTACTAGCCTCATGCTCGCCATCTTGGAGCTTGGTCTTCGAGAAGTGTGCTTGCGGTGGAGAAGCCTTGGCCTTCATGAGTTCTTGTTCCGCCTTGAGAGCACCAATGTAGTTGTCGTCGAGGGACTTGTAGTTCTCGAGGAAGATAGTCTTGGAGATGTCGTTGTCCAATCCCATCATGAAGTAAAACTTCATCCAAATGGGTCGTCCACGCCGGCTCGTCGCAAGGCCTTCTTCATCTCCTTGAAGTACGCATCGATGGACTTGGATCCTTGTATGGTGTTCTCCAATTGGCGAAGAAGTTGTTCCGTGTAGGTGGGAGGCACGAAATCTCGCCGCATAGCTTTCTTCGTCTTGGACCAATTCATGTCGTAGTTCTCCGAAGGTGTGTGAAGCCACCATGTTGACGCGTTGTCGTGGAAGTTTCTTGTGGCGCACTTCACTTGATCTTCGTAGGGAACTTGATGTAGCTTGAGGTAGTCGTCCATCTTGCGCTCCCACTCGAGATACTCCTCGGGGTCTTGAGTCCCATAGAAAGGAATCGCGTGGTCGTTGACGAGGTCGTAGTAGCTCGTGGAAGTCGTGGACTTGAGCTTGGGGAGCTTCTCTTGAGGTGCGGGTCGGCGAAGATGCCGCAAGTCCGAAGGCGAAGATGCCTTGAAGCCACTTGGCGAAGATGCCAAGGTAGATGGTGAAGTCGTTGAGCGGTTGTTGATGTTGAGCTCGTGACCTTCACGTTCTTGTCGGTGATGGTGTCGATGCCGATGTGATCTAGTCATGGCATCGAACTCGTCGTTGTTGTTGTAGACCGGAGATGAAGTGCTTTGCCTATCCATCACAAGACTCGAGTAGAGGGTGAGTAGGAAATGAGATAAACAATACCAATATACCTTTTCCCAACGTTGAGGATGTATCCCGTTTCACTCAATGTGAAATGAAAGAATAGTGGAATTGGTACCGGACTTGTTCACTCACACCTACAAATTAAAGCTTATGGTGGAGCTTGGTGAGGATAGTGGCACAAAAAAAAAGGATGCAAAATGTTAGCAAGAGTCAATAATGTTGAAAGAGATTCACAAATTCGCAAATGTAACAAGTAGACCAATAGCAATATGTGGCACACAGAAACACACACACGGATAGATATATGGGGTCGTGCAACCAAGGAATGAGCACAAAATGTGGAATCCACGGAAAACGCTCGTGTTTCACAACTCAAGAGAGACGCTAGCACGATTGCTCAATAGGCGGATACGACACTTGTGTACAACCTATAAGATGCAAAATGTATGAACTTGTTATCCCAAGTATGCTATGTGTATGATGTTCCGGTGTTTCGCACACGATGATCCAAGATGATCAATATGGTAGTATGATATGCAATGTGGCGATGCTATGGCTATTGCTTACAAGCTCTTTGCTCTCTCTCTTTTTGCTTAAAAGCTTTTTTTTATATGGCCACTATGCACAAACCAATATAGCAATTGTGTATATGCGGGAGCAATCTTGTGACACAAGGGATGGTACTATGATAGCAAGATGACACCAATATCATATGGTATATATGCAATGGATGGTGTATATCGATGACCGCTAATGTGCACAAGTAACGTTGCCGGCAATACTCAAATGGCTAGTCTCGATGGGCAAGTGACGCAAAATGGGCTAGGGGTTAACAATGCAATTGCAAGGGGAACATACAACGGTGTCGTCGAGGTTACCGTCCGATGATGATGATGAGAGGCGGTGTTGTCGATGGCGACCCGTTCCTAATTAGCCGAAACACCTTAGGAAACGGAAAAACCACAACTCAAAATCTCAAAGGCGAAAGTCAAATGGTGGTAGCGGAAAGCGGTGGTGGTGGTGTCGAAGATGACAATGCGGAAGTGGTGGTGGTGGTTGATGAAGAAGCACTCGTTCCTAAGTAGCCGAAACACCTTAGGAGACTCAAGTCACAACTCAAACAACCACAAATGCTAAGGGAAACAAAAATGGTTAGGTTGCGGAAGTCGGTGGTGGTATAGCGGATGATGTGGTGGAAGCCCTAGGAAGAGATGTCAAAATTCACAAAATATGATGGAGTGAAATGGTGGTAAAACCAAGATGAGCAGCTCGGGCACGTCGCTAGCTTTCCAACGAGCCAAAGAACACTCAAATCGGAGTTCGGGAGTGAAAGTTATGGTCAAAACGGTGAAACTCGGAAGGCTGAAAAAGTGCGGGGCGGTAGTACCGCTTTGGTTGAGCGGAACTAAAAAATTAGTACCGCTTGTAGGGCGGTAGTACCGCTTGGATGAGCGGTAGTACCGCTGGTGTCGGGAAAAACTTCGCAGATCGCGATCGGGGCGAATTTGGGGCGGAAATGGATGATTTCGGGGGCGAAATTGGATGGATTTCGTGGATGGAAAGTGGTGAAACTTGGGGAGATGCTAGATCCACTCGAAACCAAGCAAATCCATGGATCAAATCCAACAAAACATCATCAAACCAACAAATCACAGAAAAATTTGGGGCTATTTTTGGTTGGGATTTTCGAAATTAGGCAAGAACACAACAAAACAAGGCTAGAAAACACGAAGGGGGGCTCCAATTTCGTGAGAAACCATAGCTCTAGATACCATGATGTTGTAGGGTGGAACCCTATGATGTGGAGCATCCTACGGACATCACCATGTCAAGAGCACATGTGGCAAGTGACACGTGCGCCATCTACTTCTCATACATAAAGGTGAATCTTCTCCTTTACACGTGTTCACTTGACCCCTTCGAGGATGGTATACTACTTGACACTCCACTTGTGTGCATGCATAGGTGTTGTCGGAGCTTCACGGACGACGAGGAGGAGCGCAAGCGCCAAGGAACGCCTACACCATCCGCGAGGGAAGCGTGGAAGCGAAGACGGAAGAAGAAGAGCTTGTCCAGCCCGGACCGGGCGGTACTACCGCCTACAAGCGGTACTACCGCTCCCAAGCGGTACTACCGCTCCCAAGCGGTACTACCGCCCGAGGTCCGGTACTACCGCCCTGCCTGTGCGCAGCCGTGGGCCTTTGGCCTTGTATCCCTCGCCACTTACCCCTTCGTGGCTCAGACTATAAATAAACCACCTCCACCTCCTTTCTAGGTTTAGCGAATATGATAGCTCATTTGTATGTGAGCTTTGCTCCTACCTTCTCCTCTTGAGAGAGTGAGACTACCTCCACCTTGGAGAAGATCCCTAGTGGATGCAAGACCTCCCACGGGAGAAGAATCCTTGTGGATTGTCAAGACCTCCCACGGGAGAAGAATCCTCGTGGATTGTCAAGACCTCTCTCCTCATAGGATTGGGATGAACTCTACTATGTATCTTATTTCCCTTTGATTGTTCGTGTACCTTGTGGATCTCATGTGTTTGTGAGTCTAGTGGATGTGTGATTGGACTTGTTCTTGAGTGTTTCTCTTGTGTTCTTCCCTTGTGTCCTTCTTGTTCTTGGGGATTCCCCTCCAATTCGTGAAAGATCTCCACCTAGGGTTCCACCCTACAACATCATGGTATCTAGAGCTATGGTTTCTCACGAAATTGGAGCCCCCCTTCGTGTTTTCTAGCCTTGTTTTGTTGTGTTCTTGCCCAATTTCGAAAATCCCCACCAAAAATAGCCCCAATTTTTTCTGTGATTTGTTGGTTTGATGATGTTTTGTTGGATTTGATCCATGGATTTGCTTGGTTTCGAGTGGATCTAGCATCTCCCCAAGTTTCACCACTTTCCATCCTCGAAATCCATCCAATTTCGCCCCCGAAATCATCCATTTCCGCCCCAAACTCGCCCCGATCGCGATCTGCGAAGTTTTTCCCGACACCAGCGGTACTACCGCTCATCCAAGCGGTACTACCGCCCTACAAGCGGTAGTAATTTTTTAGTTCCGCTCAACCAAAGCGGTACTACCGCCCCGCACTTTTTCAGCCTTCCGAGTTTCACCATTTTGACCATAACTTCTACTCCCGAACTCCGATTTGAGTGTTCTTTGGCTCGTTGGAAAGCTAGCGACGTGCCCGAGCTGCTCATCTTGGTTTTACCACCATTTGACTCCATCATATTTCGTGAATTTTGACATCTCTTCCTAGGGCTTCCACCACATCATCCGCTATACCACCACCGACTTCCGCAACCTAACCATTTTGTCCCCCATAGTATTTGTGGTTGCTTGAGTAGTGATTTGAATCTCCTAAGGTGTTTAGGCTACTTAGGGACCATTGCTTCTTCATCAACCACCACCACCACTTCCGCATAACCTTGTCCACTATACATAGCCAACGAAACTTAACCCAATTTTGTGTGAGCTTGTTTGAGTTGTGGCTCGTGTCTCCTAAGGTGTTTCGGCTACTTAGGGACCGTGACCTCAACTCCAACATCGTGTATAGACCTTCATCCCACTTCCGCAACCACCACGGCATTGCCGCTACCTCCATTTGACTTTGGCCTTTGAGATTTTGAGTTGTGGTTTTTCCGTTTCCTAAGGTGTTTCGGCAAATTAGGAACGGGTCACCAAGGACAACACCGCCTCTCATCATCATCATCGGACGGTAATCTCGACGACACCATTGTATTTTCCCCTTGCAATTGCATTGTTAACCCCTAGCCCATTTTGCGTCACTTGCCTATCGAGACTAGCCTTTGAGTATTGCCGGCAACGTTACTTGTGCACATTAGTGGTCTTCGTTATACACCATCCATTGCATATATACCATATCATATTGGTATCATCTTGCTATCTTAGTATCATCCCTCGTGTGCCACAAGATTATTCCCGCATATACACAATTGCTATCTTGGTTTGTGCATTTCGCATAGTGGCCATTTCAAAAAAAAAGAATAAGCTTTTAAGCAAAAAGAGAAAGACAAAGAAGCTTGTAAGCAAGAGCCATAGCATCGCATCATATCATATCATACTTGATCATCTTGGATCATTGTGTGCGAAACACCGGAACATCATACACATAGCATACTTGGGATAGCAAGTTCATACATTTTGCATCTTATAGGTTGTGCACAAGTGTCGTATCCGCCTATTGAGCAATCGTGCTAGCGTCTCTCTTGAGTTGTGCAACACGAGCGTTTTTCGTGGATTCCACATTTTGTGCTCATTCCTTGGTTGCACGACCCCATTTATCTATCCGTGTGTGTGTTTCCGTGTGCCACATTTTGCTATTGGTCTACTTGTTTCACTTGCGAATTTGTGAATCTTTTCCAACATTATTGACTCTTGCTAACTTTTTGCATCAAATTTTTGTGCCACTATCCTCACCGAGCTCCACCATAAGCTTTAATTTGTAGGTGTGAGTGAACAAGTCCGATACCAATTCCACTATTCTTTCATTTCACATTGAGTGAAACGGGATACACCCTCAACGTTGGGAAAAGGTATATTGGTATTGTTTATCTCATTTCCTACTCACCCTCTACTCGAGTCTTGTGATGGATAGGCAAAGCACTTCATCTCCGGTCTACAACAACAAAGACGAGTTCGGTGCCATGACTAGATCACATCGGCATCGACACCATCACCGACAAGAACGTGAAGGTCACGAGCTCAACATCAACAATCGCTCAATGACTTCACCATCTACCTTGGCATCTTCGCCAAGTGACTTCAAGGCATCTTCGCCTTCGGACTTGCGGCATCTTCGCCGACCCGCACCTCAAGAGAAGATCCCCAAGCTCAATTCCGCGACGTCCACGAGCTACTACGACCTCGACAACGACCACGCGATTCCTTTCTATGGGACTCAAGACCCTGAGGAGTATCTCGAGTGGGAGCGCAAGATGGACGACTACCTCAAGCTACATCAAGTTCCCTATGAAGATCAAGTGAAGTGCGCCACAAGAAACTTCCACGACAATGCGTCAACATGGTGGCTTCACACACCTTCGACGAGCTTCAACGTGAATTGGCCCAAGATGAAGAGAGCTATGCGGCGAGAGTTCGTGCCTCCCACCTACACGGAACAACTTCTACGCCAATTGGAGAACACCATACAAGGATCCAAGTCCATCGACGCGTACTTCAACGACATGAAGAATGTCTTGCAACGAGCCGGCGTGGACGACCCCATTTGGATGAAGTTTTACTTCATGATGGGATTGGACAACGACATCTCCAAGACTATCTTCCTCGAGAACTACAAGTCCCTCGACGACAACTACATCGGTGCTCTCAAGGCGGAACAAGAACTCATGAAGGCCAAGGCTTATCCATCGCAAGCACACTTCTCGAAGACCAAGCTCCAAGATGGCGAGCATGAGGCTAGTACAACCACGATGTCCAAGCCCAACGAGCTCCAAGATGACGCTCCCAAGTTCGACTCCACCGACATCCCTCTTCGTGGCATTATTGATGCCGAGTCTACTTCGACTCTTTTTCAAGATGGCGCCGCGACGACTACGACTACGGAGCCATTCGAGGACCACGCTTTGGAGGCGCACGACACGACGACGAGCACGGATGATGCTTCCATCTTTGGAGGCGAGAGTGATGATGTGCCATCTTCGGCCTTCATCCATGGCGACGATTACGAGATGGTTGAGCATGGGATTTTCCCTTCGACCATGGCGACATATGATGACTTGAGTGACTTTTGCCACCATATGGAGAGTGAGAGTGAGTTCACTACTAGCCCCATATATGACGAGTTGCCCCAATTCCCATGTGAGGAGAGCCACAACCCCCACCACTTGAGTGAGATGAGTGACTCCACCATATGTGAGTTTGAGTGCACCTACCTTGAGGGAGTGAGTGAGCCACCACCACATATGATAGAGGCGAGGGGCCCGATCTTTCGATGAGATGATAACTATCGATTTGGTGGAGACGACTTTGACGATCCGACTACAAACGTGCACGACGTTGCGCCTTAGCAATCGCTAAACCAATCTCCAGGGGTTACTGACAATGCCAGAAGCACGATCAGCCTGACCACGAAGGTCTATTCCTGCATGCAATCGAAGAACAAGCAAGAATATGATAAAGCAATCTGAATATTGCAAATATAAATGATGTATTGATAAAGGTGGGGATCCGTAAGCGGTCTTGGTCTGGTCGTTGGACACAAACGAAGTACACAAAGTTGCAATGGCTAACTTTTGACTAAACAAATCCCCAAAGAAAAAGCTACTAGATGGATCTACTTATATAGGAGCAAGGGGTGGCGGCCAAGGAGGTGGAAGGACGTCCCAAGGCAGCCTAAAACTAACCCTAGGTCGTACAAGGCTCATGGGCCCAAGTGGAGGTGATGTAACACCTTTGGACTTGTAGTTTGACTCGGATTCTGCTGTAGCGTCAGATTGTTTCATCGGGATCTCAATGCTCCGGACGAATTTGAAGGTGATTCCAATTGGGTTGGAAAGTGTATGAAATCTAGTTTCCAACAAAAAAAGAATCACCCAATTCGGAGTCCGTATGAAGGAGTTCTTGCCGTTTTGAGTCAGGTATGTCTGTGCAGTCCGAATCTGGATGCAGAACGTGAGAGACTTGGACTCTATCTTCTCTTGGCCCAAAAGTGACGTGAGAGAACTTTTTGAACAGCCCCTAAACTTCTCTTTTTCCCTTATCTTCATATGTGAATTGTACAAATGTCCCATGCACCTGGAATTAGACATGGCACAAAAGTCTGTGAAGTATTTTTGTTCTGGATAACATAAATAAATTGTTGCATAGTTTGCATTAGAAATCACCTCACAAATATACATGTATGCAATATTTTTGGTCGTATCCAAGGTAGTCATGTCCTCATCATCCTCCCTTTTTTTCCTCGGCGTTGCTTAATCTGAAATGTGGGTAAGAAAATAGACAAGGTGTACATGTTGTATATGTATATGTCATCCATTTTTACTTCCCTTAATTTTCGCACATATGACACATGTATAGATGAGTAACTTTCGTAGTTCATAAAATATAACGCCAAAATATTATCACAAGAAGTAGAAGGCATGAAAATATTGCAACTCAATTTGCACATATAAGTGAAGCTCTTAATCGTTACAAAAGATTGGCAATGCTCATCATTAAACCATCCCAACCTTGATGAACCATCACCAAGATTAGAGGTCATATCAAAATGATTAAACATAGGCACAACTATTTTCACACGTATTTGATCCAAATCTGATTTATTCCCTGATTCAAATGGTTCTTTCGCATCAATAGTTAATTCAATTGGTTCACTCACAATTGTTTGATCGCATGGCAAAGTCAAATCACGAACATATTCCTCTAATATAGTTGGTGTGATCAAAGTAGTGGATAGCTCATCGCATGGTTCATTTAAATTGACAAGGCATTCACCATACTCATGTGGAGGTGGAAGATCGGTACCTTTGTCATTACCTCTTATGATCAACTCAGATGATGTAGGCACTGTCGGAGGTGATGTGTCACATGGTGGAGGTGATGTAGTCCTCACAACAACGGATGTGTCTGTCATAGTACGCCTAGTAGTGGAAGGAACAACCGTATCATTTCTTGGAATGTGCACCTGGCGCTTATTCTCCTTACGGACAATACGTCGTTTTATTTCCTGTTCAGCACTACAAGCAAGACGAAACAAATGGTCCATAGGATAACACTCTTCATGAATTAGTAACTCCTGAATATCACGATTTAATCCTGCCCAAAATCTATCCATAAAATCGTCTTCACTTTCTTGTAAAGAGGAATGCAACAAGGTAGTTTGTAAATCATCATAATATTTCGTTACGGTGTCACTACCTTGTTTTAAATGTTGCAACTTTGTAAGCATGTCACGAGTATAATAAGCAGGGACGAATGTATGTCGCATGGCAACTTTCAAATCAATCAAAGTAGTAGGTATATAATTAGGGTGTAACCGACAATATTCACTCCACCAAACTAAAGCATAACCAGTGAAAGAACCAACCGCAACCTTAATTTTTTTTACGTTCATCAAAACTATGGGAAGCAAATATATTATTGATGTTGAACTCCCATTCAATATATAAATCAGGTTTAAAACGACCATGAAAAGGTGGCATGGAAATAAGAACCTGTTTGTGCGCATTCTGATGTCTTTGTACCTCTTGTGATGGTGGTTGTATTTTCTGAGGTGATGACACGTCTCCCACGATCGATGAAGCCCAACTGACTCTTGAACCTGCCATGATTAGTAGAAACAAGAAACAAAATCCAAAAATAATGTTCCTATGAACTACTAGGATGTGGTGGTAAAGCGCTCACAGTAAAGCAAATATCAATATCTTACAAGTTCTTACCATGCAGCAGGTGGTGATAGGCAACCAGCGGTGTCAAATAACTCCAAAGATTGAGTAAAGCGATTGCCAGGTGAACGTACGTAAACACGGTGTAGCAATATGTGGAGCTGGGTTGGCTTTATATATGGTAGCAAAAGATTAGCAATAATCAATTCAGAGATGCAATGTTGAATAAACGCTCAACGACGGTACTGTGCTGGTCCTAGGCTAGACAGGACTAGAGACGCGAGCCTAGAACACTAATGATGTCACGGTGTAGCACAACTAGCATCAATAAAGGATACGAAGTAGCTCTTAACATCAAGATATAAGTGAAGATCACAACGGCAGTAAAGATAATGATGAAAACAACTGCCAAGCAGAATATACAACAACACTCTCTCCAACTTTCTTTTCCTTCTTTTTCTTTTTCCTTTTTTTTCTCACACTCTTTTTTCTTTTTCTTTCTCTCCTCTTTTTTTTACTTTTTTTTTTCTCTGTCTTTTTTTTTCTTTCTCCCTCTTTCCAAGACAAACTAGATAAGATGCAGATTGGATCAAGCAAAGATGCAAACGACTTCAACTATGATTGTGACAATGAACGATGGGTTGCACGAGGTGGAAATTGATGGATGAGGTGGTGGACAGCGGAAGGGATAACGATGCAGCGGCGACGTGACTAATGTGAACAGAACTCGAAACTCTAACGAACTAGACACTAAGACCAGCAACTCGACACGCCGATGCAACCGATAATTCAATAATGCAAACAATGAAAAGAAAATTGCAAAGGCTCAGACTGGCTAGGACAAAGGATGAATAGATCTAACTTTTTTTGTGGCTTTTCCTTGGACAATAGGTAAGAAAATAAATCTTATCTAGGAATAACTGGAAATTCTCACCGAGCAACCTGAAAACTGATACCACTTGATAGAGGCGAGGGGCCCGATCTTTCGATGAGATGATAACTATCGATTTGGTGGAGACGACTTTGACGATCCGACTACAAACGTGCACGACGTTGCGCCTTAGCAATCGCTAAACCAATCTCCAGGGGTTACTGACAATGCCAGAAGCACGATCAGCCTGACCACGAAGGTCTATTCCTGCATGCAATCGAAGAACAAGCAAGAATATGATAAAGCAATCTGAATATTGCAAATATAAATGATGTATTGATAAAGGTGGGGATCCGTAAGCGGTCTTGGTCTGGTCGTTGGACACAAACGAAGTACACAAAGTTGCAATGGCTAACTTTTGACTAAACAAATCCCCAAAGAAAAAGCTACTAGATGGATCTACTTATATAGGAGCAAGGGGTGGCGGCCAAGGAGGTGGAAGGACGTCCCAAGGCAGCCTAAAACTAACCCTAGGTCGTACAAGGCTCATGGGCCCAAGTGGAGGTGATGTAACACCTTTGGACTTGTAGTTTGACTCGGATTCTGCTGTAGCGTCAGATTGTTTCATCGGGATCTCAATGCTCCGGACGAATTTGAAGGTGATTCCAATTGGGTTGGAAAGTGTATGAAATCTAGTTTCCAACAAAAAAAGAATCACCCAATTCGGAGTCCGTATGAAGGAGTTCTTGCCGTTTTGAGTCAGGTATGTCTGTGCAGTCCGAATCTGGATGCAGAACGTGAGAGACTTGGACTCTATCTTCTCTTGGCCCAAAAGTGACGTGAGAGAACTTTTTGAACAGCCCCTAAACTTCTCTTTTTCCCTTATCTTCATATGTGAATTGTACAAATGTCCCATGCACCTGGAATTAGACATGGCACAAAAGTCTGTGAAGTATTTTTGTTCTGGATAACATAAATAAATTGTTGCATAGTTTGCATTAGAAATCACCTCACAAATATACATGTATGCAATATTTTTGGTCGTATCCAAGGTAGTCATGTCCTCATCAACATAGAGAGAGTGAGAAAGTTGATAGGGCACGTGAGGCCATTCACATTTCTAACAACTTGACCTCTACCTCTATTGTGTCTTCCCATTTGGTGCTAGGTCCCATATATGATGATGCGCCGATTCACGACGACTTTGTCCTCCCTTTGGACAAGACGATGGCCATGGTGGATTATGATGCAGCCCCCACATGGTTCCATCAAGATGATGACGATGACCACCATATGGTCTTTGCCACCTCACCTACACTTGAGTGGAATGAACAAGGTAACATAGGTGATGGTGCTTCTCTTGTCCCACTAGTGGACTCCCTTGACATTGATTGCTTGCATGATGTTGATCCACCTATTGCCATGCTTCGTGCTAGTATGATTTCCCCATGCGATGATTATGATGATTGCCATGTGGAGTCTATTAGTTGTGATGCCATGTTGCATAGGATCTCTTGTGATCATTCTTTAGGTCACATCATGTTTGATAATCCACTTGACTTGTCATATGCTATGCATGAGATCAATCATATGTCATATTTGCAATCTCTTCATAGTAACTATGCATATGCCATTAAGATAAACCCAATTTGCACTTATGGCATAGATGACAAGCCCATGGTTATTGCCATTTGTTTTTCTTGTGATGATATTGACATGCTTCCTTTGCATCATATCCATCATATGCCATGCCATGAACACCTAGCTTCGGATATGCATTGTTTTGGAGATTGTTCCACTTCTCCATATTATGCTTTCGATATTGCTCATGAGGAGACCCCCATAGTTTCCTCATACATTTTAGGAGATTTTGACCCATCCCATCCATTGCATGATCCCCATGCTTGTGTGCACAATATGCTCCCCATGAATGAACATGCTATAGATGTGCCATATAATCGTATGCTCAATTTGCATCCACATCATGCTATACATAATGATATAGTCGAGGGTGTCCCGATCTTTCGATGAGATGATAACTATCGATTTGGTGGAGACGACTTTGACGATCCGACTACCAACGTGCACGACGTTGCGCCTTAGCAATCGCTAAACCAATCTCCAGGGGTTACTGACAATGCCAGAAGCACGATCAGCCTGACCACGAAGGTCTATTCCTGCATTCAATCGAAGAACAAGCAAGAATATGATAAAGCAATCTGAATATTGCAAATATAAGTGATGTATTGATAAAGGTGGGGATCCGTAAGCGGTCTTGGTCTGGTCGTTGGACACAAACGAAGTACACGAAGTTGCTATGGCTAACTTTTGACTAAACAAATCCCTCCAAAGAAAAAGCTACTAGATGGATCTACTTATATAGGAGCAAGGGGTGGCGGCCAAGGAGGTGGAAGGACGTCCCAAGGCAGCCTAAAACTAACCCTATGTCGTACAAGGCTCATGGGCCCAAGTGGAGGTGATGTAACACCTTTGGACTTGTAGTTTGACTCGGATTCTGCTGCAGCGTCAGATTGTTTCGTCGGGATCTCAATGCTCCGGATGAATTTGAAGGTGATTCCAATTGGGTTGGAAAGTGTATGAAATCTAGTTTCCAACAAAAAAAGAATCACCCAATTCGGAGTCCGTATGAAGGAGTTCTTGCCGTTTTGAGTCAGGTATGTCTGTGCAGTCCGAATCTGGATGCAGAACGTGAGAGACTTGGACTCTATCTTCTCTTGGCCCAAAAGTGACGCGAGAGAACTTTTTGAACAGCCCCTAAACTTCTCTTTTTCCCTTATCTTCATATGTGAATTGTACAAATGTCCCATGCACCTGGAATTAGACATGGCACAAAAGTCTGTGAAGTATTTTTGTTGTGGATAACATAAATAAATTGTTGCATAGTTTGCATTAGAAATCACCTCACAAATATACATGTATGCAATATTTTCGGTCGTATCCAAGGTAGTCATGTCCTCATCATCCTCCCTTTTTTGAAAATAAAGCCGTCCTCGGCGTTGCTTAATCTGAAATGTGGGTAAGAAAATAGACAAGGTGTACATGTTGTATATGTATATGTCATCCATTTTTACTTCCCATAATTTTCGCACATATGACACATGTATAGATGAGTAACTTTCGTAGTTCATAAAATATAATGCCAAAATATTATCACAAGAAGTAGAAGGCATGAAAATATTGCAACTCAATTTGCACATATAAGTGAAGCTCTTAATCGTTACAAAAGATTGGCAATGCTCATCATTAAACCATCCCAACCTTGATGAACCATCACCAAGATTAGAGGTCATATCAAAATGATTAAACATTGGCACAACTATTTTCACACGTATTTGATCCAAATCTGATTTATTCCCTGATTCAAATGGTTCTTTCGCATCAATAGTTAATTCAATTGGTTCACTCACAATTGTTTGATCGCATGGCAAAGTCAAATCACGAACATATTCCTCTAAAATAGTTGGTGTGATCAAAGTAGTGGATAGCTCAACGCATGGTTCATTTAAATTGACAAGGCATTCACCATACTCATGTGGAGGTGGAAGATCGGTACCTTTGTCATTATCTCTTATGATCAACTCAGATGATGTAGGCACTGTCGGAGGTGATGTGTCACATGGTGGAGGTGATGTAGTCCTCACAACAACGGATGTGTCTGTCATAGTACGCCTAGTAGTGGAAGGAACAACAGTATCATTTCTTGGAATGTGCACCTGGCGCTTATTCTCCTTACGGACAATACGTCGTTTTATTTCCTGTTCAGCACTACAAGCAAGACGAAACAAATGGTCCATAGGATAACACTCTTCATGAATTAGTAACTCCTGAATATCATGATTTAATCCTGCCCAAAATCTATCCATAAAATCGTCTTCACTTTCTTGTAAAGAGGAATGCAACAAGGTAGTTTGTAAATCATCATAATATTTCGTTACGGTGTCACTACCTTGTTTTAAATGTTGCAACTTTGTAAGCATGTCACGAGTATAATAAGCAGGGACGAATGTATGTCGCATGGCAACTTTCAAATCAATCCAAGTAGTAGGTATATAATTAGGGTGTAACCGACAATATTCACTCCACCAAACTAAAGCATAACCAGTGAAAGAACCAACCGCAACCTTAACTTTTTTACGTTCATCAAAACTATGGGAAGCAAATAGATTATTTATGTCAAACTCCCATTCAATATATAAAGCAGGTCTAAAACGGCCATTAAACGGTGGTATAGAAACATTAACCTGATCATGTGCATTTGGATGTTTGTGCACCTCTCGTGATGGTTGTGGTATGTCCTTAGGTGGTGGCACATCTCCCGCGATCGACAAAGCCCATGAGTTGACTCTGGATCCTGTCATGATTAGTAAAAAAACAAAATTCGAGAATAATGTTCCTATGAACTACTAGGATGTGGTGGTAAAGCGCTCACAGTAAAGCAAATATCAATATCTTACAAGTTCTTGCCATGCAGCAACTGGTGATAGGCAACCAGCGGTGTCAAATAACTCCAAAGATTGAGTAAAGCGATTGCCAGGTGAACGTACGTAACACGGTGTAGAAATATGTGGAGCTGGGTTGGCTTTATATGGTAGCAAAAGATTAGCAATAATCAATTCAGAGATGCAATGTTGAATAAACGCTCAACGACGGTACTGTGCTGGTCCTATGCTAGAGCGGACTAGAGACGCGAGCCTAGAACACTAATGAGGTCACGGTGTAGCACAACTATCATCAATAAAGGATACGAATTAGCTCTGGACAGCAAGATATAAGTGAAGATCACAACGGCAGTAAAGATAATGATGAAAACAACTGCCAAGCAGAATATACAACAACACTCTCTCCAACTTTCTTTTCCTTCTTTTTCTTGTTTCTTTTTTTTTCTCACACTTTTTTTCTTTTTCTTTCTCTCCTCTTTTTTTTTACTTTTTTTTTCTCTGTCTTTTTTTTTCTTTCTCCCTCTTTCCAAGACAAACTAGATAAGATGCAGATTGGATCAAGCAAAGATGCAAACGACTTCAACTATGATTGTGACAATGAACGATGGGTTGCACGAGGTGGAAATTGATGGATGAGGTGGTGGACAGCGGAAGGGATAACGATGCAGCGACGACGTGACTAATGTGAACAGAACTCGAAACTCTAACGAACTAGACACTAAGACCAGCAACTCGACACGACGATGCAACCGATAATTCAATAATGCAAACAATGAAAAGAAAATTGCAAAGGCTCAGACTGGCTTGGACAAAGGATGAATAGATCTAACTTTTTTTTGTGGCTTTTCCTTGGACAATAGGTAAGAAAATAAATCTAATCTAGGAATAACTGGAAATTCTCACCGAGCAACCTGAAAACTGATACCACTTGATAGAGGCGAGGGGCCCGATCTTTCGATGAGATGATAACTATCGATTTGGTGGAGACGACTTTGACGATCCGACTACAAACGTGCACGACGTTGCGCCTTAGCAATCGCTAAACCAATCTCCAGGGGTTACCGACGATGCCAGAAGCACGATCAGCCTGACCACGAAGGTCTATTCCTGCATGCAATCGAAGAACAAGCAAGAATATGATAAAGCAATCTGAATATTGCAAATATGAATGATGTATTGATAAATGTGGGGATCCGTAAGCGGTCTTGGTCTGGTCGTTGGACACAAACGAAGTACACGAAGTTGCAATGGCTAACTTTTGACTAAACAAATCCCTAAGAAAAAGCTACTAGATGGATCTACTTATATAGGAGCAAGGGGTGGCAGCCAAGGAGGTGGAAGGACGTCCCAAGGCAGCCTAATACTAACCCTAGGTCGTACAAGGCTCTTGGGCCCAAGTAGAGGTGATGTAACACCTTTGGACTTGTAGTTTGACACGGATTCTGCTGCAGCGTTAGATTGTTTTGTCGGTATCTCAAAGCTCCGGACGAATTTGAAGGTGATTCCAATTGGGTTGGAAAGTGTATGAAATCTAGTTTCCAACAAAAAAAGAATCACCCAATTCGGAGTCCGTATGAAGGAGTTCTTGCCGTTTTGAGTCAGGTATGTCTGTGCAGTCCGAATCTGGATGCAGAACGTGAGAGACTTGGACTCTATCTTCTCTTGGCCCAAAAGTGACGTGAGAGAACTTTTTGAACAGCCCCTAAACTTCTCTTTTTCCCTTATCTTCATATGTGAATTGTACAAATGTCCCATGCACCTGGAATTAGACATGGCACAAAAGTCTATGAAGTATTTTTGTTCTGGATAACATAAATAAATTGTTGCATAGTTTGCATTAGAAATCACCTCACAAATATACATGTATGCAATATTTTTGGTCGTATCCAAGGTAGTCATGTCCTCATCACCAGATCGGGATTGGGACTTCCAAACTCGTTTGGGGGCGGAATTTGATGATTTTGGGGGCAAACTTTGAGCGATTTTGTGGAGGAAAGATGGGGAAACTTGGGGAAATGCTAGATCCACTTGAAACCAAGCAAATCCACGGATCAAAATCAACAAAACTTCATCAAACCAACAGATCACAAAAAATTTTGGGGCTATTTTTGGTGGGGAATTTTCGAATTTTGGGAAGAACACAACAAAACAAGGCTAGAAAACGGTGGGGAGGCTCCAAATTCGTGAGAAACCGTGGCTCATGATACCATATGATACAGGGTGGAACCCTAATCAGCAGATCTTTCACGTTTGGAGAGTATCCCACGACGAACACGAAGAACACAAGGCGGAAACGGGGGAAAACAAGAGGGGAAAACACTCAAACCAACAAGAACAAGTCACACATATGCTAGATTCTCGAAACACAAAGAGATACAAGATCCATGATCAACAAGGGACGATACAAAGGGTAACCGGTTCTTCTCCGTGAGGAGGTCTTGATATCCCTGGGGATCTTCTCCGATGAAGGAGGTCCTGAATCCGTAGTGGATCTTCTCCGTGGAGGGGCCGCAGTCACTCACAAGGAGATGAACCACTAGATAGTATCAAATGAGCTATCACTAAGCTAACCCTCAAATGGAGGAGGGGGAGGAGTATATATAGTCTAGGTCCACGAAGGGGTAAGTGGGAGAGGGATACATGGGCCTCAGGCCCGATACACTGTGCGCAGACAGGGGCCGGATGTCCGGGCGGGGGCCGGATGTCCGGGCCTTCCCGAGACGCCGGATGTCCGGGCCGAGGGGCCGGATGTCCGGGCTGGAGGGGTTGAGCCACGGGTGTCTTCTGGACAGTGGCGCCGGATTTCCGGCCAGGGCCCGGATGTCCGGGGCGCCGGATGTCCGGGGCCTGTAGGTGCTGGCCCTTCTTCCTTCTCTTCCGTGCGCACTTGGCCTTGGTTCTTGGGTTCTCCATGGTCTCCTTGGATGTTCCTGAACATGCATAGCACATATATTTGAGGTAGTAGGCATGTCTCACATGTAGAAAGTGGAGGTTCAGAGAGGAGCGAGTGAACCTTGTGTCCAATTGTGTGTAGTTGAGGTCTCGTCGAGTGAACATGGGGATGATCATGGGATACTCCGTATCAAGTGTCAAATGAGCTAAAACCACAGCTAACCCTAAACGGAATGAGGAGAGGAGTATATATAGTCTACGGGGCGAATGGGTACATGGGCCTCGGCCCGGGGGATGCGCGCAGGCAATTCAGGGGCCGGACGTCCGGGCGGCGGGCCGGATGTCCGGGACTTCACAGGACGCCGGATGTCCGGGGCGGGGGCCCGGATGTCCGGGCTGGGGCAGTCGAGCCTCGGGCGCTCTCTGGACAGAGGCGCCGGATTTCCGGGCCCGGGGCCGGATGTCCGGGCCGTGCTTGGCCGGATGTCCGGGCCCTGGCCGGATGTCCGGGCCCTGTAGCTTCTGCTGCACGCGGCCTTCTGTAGCTGAACGCCCAGGGGCCGGATGTCCGGGCCAGGGGGCCGGATGTCCGGGGCCTGGAGCTCTCTTCTGCTCTTCTCGATGCATTGGCTCGTCCACGACCTTGGGGACTTGTCCATCTTCAAGCTCTTCTCCGAAGTGGTCTCCTTCACACCTGAGTACACAAAGCACACTCGCTTGAGGTAGCAACCATGTCTCGCAAGATTCATAAGGAAGTAGAGCTAGGAGTGACGTCACCTCGGTCTCGAAAGCTCTCGTATGAGCACGTGTCATCGGTCCTTTAGGCACTTGAGGGGGTGAAGGAGGGTCCATGGGGATGGCCCTAGGATACACCGTATCATCTCCCCTCCCTTGGGAAAGATCCGACCTCGGATCGAAATCTTCATCACCATGGAGCACCTTGAATTGTCCTTCGTCACGAGGTAGAAGCTTGGACTTGTGCTCTATCGCGAAGTGGTCCTTGTGAAGATGTAGCCAACTGAGATCTCCCGGGTGAAACGCCATTGTTGCCTTGTTGACGTTGATCTTGGTGGTGAGGCGATGTACTTGTCGCTCGATTGTTGCCCATGTTTGTTCGTGCACCTTCTTGAGTATTTCACTACAAAAGAAAGTGGCAACATGTGAAGCATCGTCGATCGTGTTATCTGGAATGAAATGAGCCATGTTAGAGAATGTATCGACCATGACAAGCACGGGATCGTTTCCATTTTTAGTCCTAGACAAGCCAAGTATGAAATGCATGTTTATGTCTTCCCATGGGTGAAATGTAGTAGGAAGAGGCATATAAAGACCATGAGATTGAGCTTTGGACTTAGCTTTGCGGCATGTCGGACATCGGTTGGTGGGGTTTGAGACGTCACGTAGCATCTTGGGCCAAAAATAGTTCTTAGAGAGGGTAGCAAACATCTTGTCGCGTCCAAAGTGTCCCATGAGTCCTTCTCCATGCGATCCCTGCAAAAGGAGCAAACAAAGCGAAGACTCGGGGATGCAAAGTTTGTTAGCTCTCATAAGGTATCCATCCTTGGTGTAATGATGTTCCCAAGAAGTGTGAGTCAAGCATTTAGCATAGGCATTTGCAAAGAAAGGATCATGCTCATATAAATCTTTTAGGTGCTCTAAGCCAATCACATGCAACTTAAATTGTGTAACAAGTAAGCACTTGCGTAACAAACATGCATTTGCATGAAAACTTCCATGTTTCGTAGGCAATAGAATAACCGGAGCGGCACAAGTGCTAAAGTTGTCACGTACATGACTTTTGTCGATGAGTTTGGGTACTTGCCGTTGTATCTCGTGGTTGACACGGTAGAGAACCTTGTTGGTAAATGGTACACCGGGTACGAGTTCGGTGCGGTGTTCTATCCCGTGAAGTAGAAGCGGTGGTACCTCATCGGTAAAGGCGTCCGAGAATTCCTGCAATAAAGGTGACAACACAAAAGGTAGAGATTGTGAAGTGTTAGTAGATTTGTCTTCTCCTATGCATAAGAGCACAAGGTGAACGACGTTCGATGGGTTCTCACACACTTCTCTCATCTCACTTTTGGTGGCAAATAGCACTAGTTTCTTCGTGTAGCTCATCGTGGAGTCGCTCATATTTGGTTGGTGGCTCTCACTCTCTTTTTGGTGGCTCGCTCTCTCACCATTCTCTCCACGATGTGTTGTAGGTAGAAGCTTGTCGGCGGCAACTTGACTTGGAGTCATAGGTCGTAGCACGAATTCCTTGCCCTTCATCTTGAAGTGATAGTGATTCGTCCGTCCATTGTGTGTGACTCCACGATCATATTGCCAAGGTCGTCCAAGAAGAAGGTGGCACACGGACATGGGTATCACATCACACTCGAGAGTGTCCTCGTAGGCGCCGATCTTGAAAGAGACTTGCACGGTGTGCTCGACTCGAAGAATTCCGGTGTCGTTGAGCCATTGGACCTTGTAAGGGTGCGGATGCTTCGTCTTGACCAAATGAAGCTTGTCGCATAGCTCATCACTTGCCAAGTTGTGGCAACTTCCTCCATCGATGATAACCTTGACGGAGCGTCCATTGATGGCGGCCTTCGTATGGAAAATATGGCATCGTTGGTCGTCATCTTGTTGATGTTGTAGTGTCAAGACTTTGGAGACAACTAGGTTCGGGCTTGAGTCATTGTCGCAAAACACTTGACGATCTTCTTCTTCATTGATACGCCGGTGGATGGCCAAGTGCTTGATGGCGTCCACTTCGTCGTCGCTCATCGAGTCATATGTGCCGTCGTCGTGGAAGATCATTGTTCTCTTGTTGGTGCACTCGAAGGACTTGTGTCCACGGCCACCACATGTGAAACATTTGATGGAACTTGTCTTTGGGTTCTCTTCATTTGGAGCTGTAGATGATGTAGCTCTTGGCTTGAAGTTGTTGGTAGAAGGTGGATGACTCGATGTAGTCTCATTCTTGTATCTTGGCTTGTCGCCTAAGTTTGTAGATGGCTTGGTAGAGGTAGGAGGGATATCCGAAGTCGTTGAAGCTTGGTTGTAGGAGCCGAAGTTCTTGGAGTTGAACTTGGAGTACTTGTAGTCCTCATGAACTTGTCGCTCCGCTTTGGTTGCTTGGTGTACTAGCTCGAGGAGATTGTTGTATGGTTGGAAGTCCGCAATCTTCTTAATGGAATAGTTGAGTCCATTCAAGAATCTCGCCATGGTTTGCTCTTCATCTTCCATGATGTTTGCTCTTATCATAGCAATCTCCATCTCCTTGTAGTACTCTTCAACGGACTTGGTACCTTGCTTGAGGAGTTGTAGCTTCTTG
>LR738716.1:311242422-311272422 GCA_902687465.1 Secale cereale
CGGACATCCGGCTCCTGGAGGGCAAAATCGCGCAGGTTTCTGGACATCAGGCCCCGGAAATCCGGGCTCCACCCCGGATGTCCGACCCCTGGAATTTCAGCCACCCGTGTTTCACCGTTTTGTCCATAACTAATTCATACGAACTCCGATTTCGACGTTCTTGAGCTCGTTTTGAAGCTCTTGACATCCCCCATAACACAAAAATACCACCATAATCATTTGACTCCATCATATTTTGTGGATTTTGGCATCTTTGCCTAGGGCCTCCACCATATCATCCGCATAACCACCACCGACTTCCGCAACCTAACCTTTTTGTCCCCCATAGCATTTGTGGTTGCTTGAGTAGTGATTTGAGTCTCCTAAGGTGTTTAGGCTACTTAGGGACCATTGCTTCTTCATCAACCACCACCACCACTTCCGCATAACCTTGCCCATTATACATAGCCAACCAACTTAACCCAATTTTGTTCGAGCTTGTTTGAGTTGTGGCTTGTGTCTCCTAAGGTGTTTCGGCTACTTAGGGACCGTGACTTCAACTCCGACATCGTGTATAGCCCATCATTCCACTTCCGCAACCACCACGGCATTGCCGCTACCACCATTTGATATTTGTCCTTGAGATTTTGAGTTGTGGTTTTTCCGTTTCCTAAGGTGTTTCGGCTAATTAGGAACGGTTCTACATCAAGAGCACCTGATATAGGGTGGAACCCTAATCAGCGGATCTTTCACGTTTGGAGGTTGGCACACGATGAACACGGGGAAAACACGGAGAAAGATGGGGAAAACACAAGAGAGAACACTCAAATCAACACGGAAGCAATCACACAAGTGCTAGATTCGCGATACAAGGTCGAGATACATGATCCAAAGTCAACAACGGTGATACAGATAGTCTTCTCCCGGAGGAGGTCTTGGAATCCCGTGGGATCTTCCCGTTAGGGGTCTTGAATCCAGAGGTGGATCTTCTCCGTAGAGGCGCACCGGTCTCGTGGGAGAAATCCACACAAGTGTCAAATGAGCTAAAACCACAGCTAACCCTAAACGGAAAGAGGAGAGGAGTATATATAGTCTACGGGGCGAATGGGTACATGGGCCTCGGCCCAGGGGCTGCACGCAGGCAGATCAGGGGCCGGATGTCCGGGCTACGGCCCGGATGTCCGGGGCTTCATGGGTCGCCGGATGTCCGGGGCGGGGGCCCGGATGGCCGGCCGGGGGAGGACGCGCCTCGGGTGCTCTCTGGACAGAGGCGCCGGATTTCCGGGCGCGGGGCCGGATGTCCGGGCCGTGCCTGGCCGGATGTCCGGGCCCTGGCCGGATGTCCGGGCCCTGTAGCCTCGGCTGCTGTTGGCCTTCTGTAGGTGACTGCCCAGGGGCCGGATGTCCGGGCCAGGGGGCCGGATGTCCGGGTCCTGGAGCTCTCTTCTGCCCTTCTCGATGCATCAGCTCGTCCGTGGCCTTGGGGACTTGTCCATCTTCAAGCTCTTCTCCGAAGTGGTCTCCTTCACACCTGAGCACACAAAGCACACTCGCTTGAGGTAGCAACCATGTCTCGCAAGATTCATAAGGGAGTTGGGCTAGGAGTGACGTCACCTCGGTCTCAAAAGCTCTAGCACGAGCACGTGTCATCGGTCCTTGAGGCACTTGAGGGGGTGAAGGAGGGTCCATGGTGATGGCCCTAGGATACACCGTATCAGAGCTTCTCTTGAGCATAAGCTTGGGGTGCTTGTTGGCGAAGATGCCGTATGTCCAAAGGCGAAGATGCCTTGAAGTCGCTTGGCGAAGATGCCAAGGTACATGGTGAAGTCGTTGAGCGGTTGTTGGTGTTGAGCTCATGACCTTCACGTTCTTGCCGTTGATGTTGTCGATGCCGATGAGATCTTGCCGGAGATGGTAGCTCGGAAGGATGTGCAGTTGAGCGTCTTCTCGAAGATGAGGGAGACCTCTTGCGGTTCTTGATGAGGGCTTTGAGCTCCTCCATTTGAGCATTCATGTTGGCGCACAAGTTGTTCGTCATGGCATCGAACTTGTCGTTGTTGGTGTAGACCGAAGTAGAAGAAATGCTTTGCCTATCCATCACAAGACTCGAGCAAAGGTGAGTAGGAGATGAGATAAACAATACCAAGTTACCTTTTCCCAACGTTGAGGATGTATCCCGTTTCACTCAATGTGAAATGAAAGAATAGTGGAATTGGTACCGGACTTGTTCACTCACACCTATCAAGTAAAGCTTATGGTGGAGCTCGGTGAGGATAGTTGCACAAAAATGTGATGCAAAATGTTAGCAAGAGTCAATAATGTTGAAAGAGATTCACAAATTCGCAAATGTAACAAGTAGACCAATAGCAATATGTGGCACACGAAAACACACACATGGATAGATAGATGGGGTCGTGCAACCAAGGAATGAGCCAAAATGTGGAATCCACGGAAAACGCTCGTGTTGCACAACTCAAGAGAGACGCTAGCACGATTGCTCTATAGGCGGATACGACACTTGTGCACAACCTATAAGATGCAAATGTATGAACTTCTATCCCAAGTATGCTATATGTATGGTATTCCGGTGGTATGATCCAAAATGATCAAGTATGATATTATATGATGCGATGCTATGGCTCTTGCTTACAAGCTTCTTTGTCTTTCTCTTTTTGCTTAAAAGCTTTATTCTCTATTTTTTTTTTGTATGGCCACGATGCACTAACCAAGATAGCAATTGTGTATATGCGGGAACAATCTTGTGACACAAAGGATGATATGATGATACCAATATGATATGGTATATATGCAATGGAAGGGCGGATCGATGATCACTAATGTGCACAAGTAACGTTGCCGGCAATACTCAAAGGCTAGTCTCGATAGGAAAGTGACGCAAAATGGGCTAGGGGTTAACAATGCAATTGCAAGGGAATATACAATGATGTCGTCGAAGTTACCGTCCGTGTCGATGATGAGAGGTGGTGTTCTTGATGTAGACCCGTTCCTAATTAGCCGAAACACCTTAGGAGACGGAAAAACCACAACTCAAAATCTCAAGGACAAATGTCAAATGGTGGTAGCGGCAATGCCGTGGTGGTTGCGGAAGTGGAATGATGGGCTATACACGATGTCGGAGTTGAAGTCACGGTCCCTAAGTAGCCGAAACACCTTAGGAGACACAAGCCACAACTCAAACAAGCTCAACAAAATTGGGTTAAGTTGTGTGGAAATGTATAGTGGACAATGCTATGCGGAAGTGGTGGTGGTGGTTGATGAAGAAGCAATGGTCCCTAAGTAGCCTAAACACCTTAGGAGACTCAAATCACTACTCAAGCAACCACAAATGCTATGGGGGACAAAAATGGTTAGGTTGCGGAAGTCGGTGGTGGTTATGCGGATGATGTGGTGGAGGCCCTAGGCAAAGATGCCAAAATCCACAAAATATGATGGAGTCAAATGAATATGGTTGTATTTTTATGGAATGGGGGATGTCAAGATCTTCAAAACGAGCTCAAGAACGTCCAAATCGGAGTTCGTATGAATTAGTTATGACCAAAACAAAAATCAGCCGAAGTCAAAATCTGGGGATACCGGACGTCCGGAAAAGACCGGAAATCCGGTAATTTTTGCTGTATAGGTGGTTCCGGTCGTCCGGTGAATTCCGGACGTCCGGTGCTTCGTGAGGGTCCGGACGTCCGGTAAAAGGCCGGTCGTCCGGTGGGTCTGGGTCAACTCGAGATTTGAGATCCGGGACGCGATTTTGGACGGAAAATGGAGATTTTGGGGTCAAAATTGATGAGATTTCGTGGATGAAAGATGGGGAAACTTGGGGAAATGCTAGATCCACTTGAAACCAAGCAAATCCATGGATCAAAATCAACAAAACATCAACAAACCAACAGATCACAAAAAATTTTGGGGCTATTTTTGGTGGGGATTTTCGAAATTTAGGACGAAATCACACAAAAGAAGGGTAGAAAACGGTGGAGGGGGCTCCAAATTCGTGAGAAACCGTGGCTCTTGATACCATATGATACAGGGTGGAACCCTAATCAGCAGATCTTTCACGAAATGGAGGGGATCCCACGATGAACACGAAGAACACAAAGGGAAACGGGGGAAAACACGAGAGGAAACACACAAGAACAAGTCCAATCACACATCCACTAGACAATCAAACACACAAGATCACACGGTACATGAACAACAAAGGGAAAGATACAAGGTAAAGTTCATCTCCAAGAGGAGGTCTTGAATCCGTGAAGGATCTTCCCGCTAGGGGTCTTGAATCCAGAGGTGGATCTTCTCCGTAGAGGCGCACCGTCTCGTGGGAGAAATCCACACAAGTGTCAAATGAGCTAAACCACAGCAAATCCGTCCACGTTTCACCGTTTTCACCACGGATCCCACCAACCCAGTCCTAAACCTACCGGACGACCGACGTTTACCGGACGTCCGGAACTCCTCGAGACACCGGACGTCCGCTAAACACCGGACGACCGGCACCCCGACACCAGAAGCTTTTACCGGATTTCCGGACTCCACCGGACTTCCGACCCTTCCAGACCGACCGGACGACCGGTACCTGCCGGACGTCCGACAAAACCTGACACTGCTGATTTTGTTCAGTCAAGCTTCCGAAACCACCATCGTTTTACAGCTCTGAGTTTGAAAAGTGTGTCTCCCTTTGCCTTGGATACTTGAGTTGTGGTTTCACCGTTTCCTTGGATGTTTAGGCTACCTTGGGACGGCAAGACTTCGGCGACACCACCGCTCAACTTCGGCAAGGACGGTAACATCGACGACACTTCACTCATCCTACCTTGCAATTGCATTGTCACCCTATGAACCATCTTTGCGTAGCTTTCCCATTGAGACTAGCCATTTGAGTATTGCCGGGCCACGACACTTGTGCACATTAGTGATACTCATAGATATTGCATACTACATCATTGTGAGTAACATCACATCATCTTGGTATCTTGCATATCTCCGTGTGCCACAAGAGTGCTCCGCATACACAATAGCTACCTCGATCCGAGAAGCATACATATGTGCCCAAAGAAAGAGCTCAAAAGCTTTTAAGCAAAAGAGCCAATCCAAGCAAAGAAACAATAGCATCATACGCCTTGCATCCAAAGAGATCATACATAGCAACACCATCTTGTGCTCAAGCATCGGCACATCATACACTCATAGCATACTTGTGATAGATAGTCGTTACTTTTTGCCTCTTATAGGTCGTGCACAAGTGCGTATCCGCCTATTAAGCAATCGGCTAGCGTCTCTCTAGCGTTGTGCAACACGAGCATTTTCCGTGGTTTACCACATTTTCGCTCATCCTTGGTTGCACGACCACATTTATCTATCCGTGCGTGTGTTCCGTGTGCTACTCTTTGCTAGTGATCTACTTGTTGCATGAGCAAATTTGTGAACCATTTTCAACATCTTTGAGTCACTTTGACGATTGCATTGAATTTGTGCCACATCCTAACCGAGCTCCTCTAAAAGCTTTACTTGTGTAGGTGTGAGAATCGACACGAAGTGATACCAATAGTACTATTTCCGGGTTACATTGTTGAGTGATCATTGATCCATTTTCAACCTCGGTTAAGGTACATTGATATTGTCTTCTCCTTTTCTCCCACTCACATACTTGCTTGTGATGATGGATAGGCCAAGTTCATCTACCAACCCGATCTTCGACGATCCTCAAGAAGCGAACAACTACGTCACCAAACTACATCTATTCGGTGTCCAACGAGCTCTACATCAAGAGAGTGAAGCTATGCGAGAGTACATTGGTCAAGTTGCCGAGGACGCACGTCAATTCCAACAAAGTACCAAGGAGCAAATCGACCTCATCAACACCAACATGTCTACTCAATACAATGAGCTCCGAACATTGATCATCAACCGACGTTCTTCCTCAACATCATCTCAAAGACGTAGCCGCTCAAGTCGACATACCGACTCCACGCAAGACTCAAGTACACCTACGTCAAACACTCTTCGTCAAGCCGCACGTCAAGCTCGACATGAACATCGGCAACCTCTACATGACAAGAGTTCTCAAGAACCATTCGACGAGCAAGAAAGCCGACGTCGCCAAAACCAAGCTACACTTGAGCAAGCACAAGAACGGCAACGACTACGCCAACAACAACAAGAGCGAGCTCGTCAATATCAAGAAGAACAAGATGCCGAGGCTAACTGATACAGGGTGGAACCCTAATCAGCGGATCTTTCACGTTTGGAGGTTGGCACACGATGAACACGGGGAAAACACAAGGGGAAGACGGGGAAAACACAAGAGAGGACACTCAAATCAACACGGAAGCAATCACACAAGTGCTAGATTCGCGATACAAGGTCGAGGTACATGATCCAAAGTCAACAACGGTGATACAGATAGTCTTCTCCCGGAGGAGGTCTTGATATCCCTGGGGATCTTCTCCGTTGAAGGAGGTCCTGAATCCGTAGTGGATCTTCTCCGTAGAGGCGCACCGGTCTCGTGGGAGAAATCCACACAAGTGTCAAATGAGCTAAACCACAGCTAAGTCTAAAGGAGGGAGGTCCACAGTATTTATATTACACACGCGGTCGCCGTCGTAGCGGACGTCCGGGGGTTACCGGACGTCCGGTGGTTCCGGAGGGACCGGACGTCCGGTAATCCTCGGATTTCCGCTATTTAGCTTCTGTTGCCGAAGTCACGGACGTCCGGTGGCTTCCGGTCGTCCGGTCGTCTGGGAGGGGCCGGACGTCCGGTGTTTTCCGGTCGTCCGGTGCCTGGGAGTCGCCGGTCGTCCGGTGCAGGCCGGACGTCCGGTGCCTGTAGCATCTTCAGCATTCCTTCTTCTTGTCTCGAGCACTTGTCGGTCCTGTCCTCTTGAGCATCATGTAGGGCTGTCCTGCGGCCTTCGTCCAAGTACCTGAGTATGCATAGAGTCTCTGATGAAGGTAGAGGCCGTACCTCAAGTGAATCCGAAAGATGTAAAGAGAGGAGCGAGGTCACCTCGGTCTCAAAAGCTCTTGCACGTGCTCTAGTCATGGGTCCTTTGGGCACTTGGTGAGGCGATGAAGGGTCCATGGTGATGGCCCTAGGATACACCGTATCACCTGCCACCACCACCACTTATTAGTAGTGATAGAGGCGAGGGTGTCCCGATCTTTCGATGAGATGGTAACTATCGATTTGGTGGAGACGACTTTGACGATCCGACTACAAACGTGCACGACGTTGCGCCTTAGCAATCGCTAAACCAATCTCCAGGGGTTACTGACGATGCCAGAAGCACGATCAACCTGACCACGAAGGTCTATTCCTGCATGCAATCGAAGAACAAGCAAGAATATGATAAAGCAATCTGAATATTGCAAATATAAATGATGTATTGATAAAGGTGGGGATCCGTAAGCGGTCTTGGTCTGGTCGTTGGACACAAACGAAGTACACGAAGTTGCAATGGCTAACTTTTGACTAAACAAATCCCTAAGAAAAAGCTACTAGATGGATCTACTTATATAGGAGCAAGGGGTGGCGGCCAAGGAGGTGGAAGGACGTCCCAAGGCAGCCTAAAACTAACCCTAGGTCGTACAAGGCTCATGGGCCCAAGTGGAGGTGATGTAACACCTTTGGACTTGTAGTTTGACTCGGATTCTGCTGCAGCGTCAGATTGTTTCGTCGGGATCTCAATGCTCCGGAAGAATTTGAAGGTGATTCCAATTGGGTTGGAAAGTGTATGAAATCTAGTTTCCAGCAAAAAAAGAATCACCCAATTCGGAGTCCGTATGAAGGAGTTCTTGCCGTTTTGAGTCAGGTATGTCTGTGCAGTCCGAATCTGGATGCAGAACGTGAGAGACTTGGACTCTATCTTCTCTTGGCCCAAAAGTGACGTGAGAGAACTTTTTGAACAGCCCCTAAACTTCTCTTTTTCCCTTATCTTCATATGTGAATTGTACAAATGTCCCATGCACCTGGAATTAGACATGGCACAAAAGTCTGTGAAGTATTTTTGTTCTGGATAACATAAATAAATTGTTGCAAAGTTTGCATTAGAAATCACCTCACAAATATACATGTATGCAATATTTTTGGTCGTATCCAAGGTGATACGGAGTATCCCATGATCATCCCCATGTTCACTCGACGAGGCCTCAACTACACACAATTGGACACAAGGTTCACTCGCTCCTCTCTGAACCTCCACTTTCTACATGTGAGACATGCCTACTACCTCAAATATATGTGCTATGCATGTTTAGGAACACCCAAGGGGACCATGGAGAACCCAAGGACCAAGGCCAAGTGCGCGTGGAAGAGAAGGAAGAAGGACCAGCATCTACAGGCCCCGGACATCCGGCCCCCAAGCCCGGACATCCGGCGCCCCTTCACAGAAGCTAGCACCGCAAGCCCGGACATCCGGCCCCATGCCCCGGACATCCGGCTCCACTCGAAGCCCCGGACATCCGGCCCCTTCGCCGGAAATCCGGCCCCTCATCACAGAAGGCAACCGAAGCCGGCCACGCTCAGCCCGGACATCCGGCCAGAGGCCCGGACATCCGGCTCCTCGCGAGCCGCCGGACATCCGGCCCCTGGCCCGGACATCCGGCGCCTGCCTGCGCGCAGAGACGGGCCTGAGGCCCATGTATCCCTCTCCCACTTACCCCTTCGTGGACCTAGACTATATATACTCCTCCCCCTCCTCCATTTGAGGGTTAGCTTAGAGATAGCTCATTTGATACCTAGAGCTTTGCTCATCTAGTGGTTCATCTCCTTGTGAGTGACTGCGGCCCCTCCACGGAGAAGATCCACACGGATTCAAGACCTCTGCGGAGAAGATCCTACGGGATTCAAGGCCCCTCGCGGGAAGATCCTACGGGATATCATCAAGACCTCCTCACGGAGAAGAACCGGTTACCCTTTGTATCGTCCCTTGTTGATCATGGATCTTGTATCTCTTTGTGTTTTGAGGATCTAGCATATGTGTGACTTGTTCTTGTTGGTTTGAGTGATTCTCTCGTGTTTTCCCTCGTGTTCCCCTCTCGTGTTCTTCGTGTTCATCGTGGGATCCCCTCCATTTCGTGAAAGATCCGCTGATTAGGGTTCCACCCTGTATCATATGGTATCATGAGCCACGGTTTCTCACGAATTTGGAGCCTCTCCACCGTTTTCTAGCCTTGTTTTGTTGTGTTCTTCCCCAAATTTGAAAATTCCCCACCAAAAATAGCCCCAAAAATTTTTGTGATCTGTTTGTTTGATGAGATTTTGTTGATTTTGATCCGTGGATTTGCTTGGTTTCAAGTGGATCTAGCATTTCCCCAAGTTTCCCCATCTTTCCTCCACAAAATCCGTCAAATTTTGAGCCCCAAATCATCAATTTCCGCCCACAATTCGAAAAGTTCGTCCCGATTCAGATCTGGAAACTTCGGGCCGGACATCCGGGCCACTGGCCGGACATCCGGGCCATCGGGCCGGACATCCGGCTCCTAGAGGGCAAAATCCCGCGCGGTTCTGGACATCAGGCCCCGGAAATCCGGGCTCCACCCCGGATGTCCGACCCCTGGGATTTCAGCCACCCGTGTTTCACCGTTTTGTCCATAACTAATTCATACGAACTCCGATTTCGACGTTCTTGAGCTCGTTTTGAAGCTCTTGACATCCCCCATAACACAAAAATACCACCATAATCATTTGACTCCATCATATTTTTGGGATTTTGGCATCTTTGCCTAGGGCTTCCACCACATCATCCGCTATACCACCACCGACTTCCGCAACCTAACCATTTTGTCCCCCATAGCATTTGTGGTTGCTTGAGTAGTGATTTGAGTCTCCTAAGGTGTTTAGGCTACTTAGGGACCATTGCTTCTTCATCAACCACCACCACCACTTCCGCATACCCATTGCCCATTATACATAGCCAACCCAACTTAACCCAATTTTGTTGAGCTTGTTTGAGTTGTGGCTTGTGTCTCCTAAGGTGTTTCGGCTACTTAGGGACCGTGACTTCAACTCCAACATCATGTATAGCCCATCATTCCACTTCCGCAATCACCACGGCATTGCCGCTACCACCATTTGATATTTGTCCTTGAGATTTTAAGTTGTGGTTTTTCCGTTTCCTAAGGTGTTTCGGCTAATTAGGAACGGGTCTACATCAAGAGCACCACCTCTCATCATCGACACGGACGGTAACTTTGACGACATCATTGTATATTCCCTTGCAATTGCATTGTTAACCCCTAGACCATTTTTGCGTCACCTACCTATCGAGACTAGCCATTCGAGTATTGCCGGCAACGTGACTTGTGCACATTAGTGATCATACTTCCCATAGCATACATACCATATCACCGTGGTGCATATCTTGGTATCATCTCTTGTGACACAAGGTTGTCATCGCATATACTCAATTGCTATCTTGGTTCGTGAAGTTTTGCATGAGAAAAGAGCTCAAAAGAGAAAGAGCCAAACAAGCTTTTAAGCACAAAGGAAAAGATAAGCAAAGAGCTTTTAAGCAAGAACCATAGCATCATACTACATTAAGATTGTTATACTCGATCATTTTGGATCATACCACCGGAATACCATACATATAGCATACTTGGGATAGAAGTCGTTGCATTTTGCATAGTAGGTTGTGCACAAGTTCGTATCCGCCTATTGTGCAATCGCGCTAGCGTCTCTCTAGTGTTGTGCAACAAGAGCATTTTCGTGGATTCCACATTTTGGCTCACCCCTTGGTTGCACGACCCCATCTATCTATCCGTGTGTGTGTTTCCGTGTGCCACCCATCTTGCTATTGGTCTACTTGTTGCATTTGCAAATTTGTGAATCTTTTTCAACATTATTGAGTCTTGCTAACATTTCGTTTCAAATTTTTGTGCCACTATCCTCACCGAGCTCCACCATAAGCTTTACTTGTGTAGGTGTGAGAAACCGACAAGAATTGGTACCAATTGTGCTATTTCCTTGTTCCACATTTGAGTGATCATTGATCCATCTTCAACATCGGTCAAGGTACATTTGGTCTAGTTCTTCTCTTTCTCCCACTCATACTTGCTAGCGTCTTGTGATGGATAGGCAAGGCATTTCATCTCCGGTCTTCGACATCGACGGCGCGAACAAGGACATCCACGAGAAAACCATCGGACTACAACGAGAAATGCAAGCGTGCTTGGGCAACATCGCCATCGAACTACGACACTCCAAGACAAGGACAATGGCTTCCTTCGACGACTTGTGCGACTCCTTCAACAAACAAATGGCGGAGCTCCGACACTTGGTGGTCGATTACAAGTCTTCGTCCCCTTCGTCATCCTCTCGGCGGCGACGTTCAAGTGACAAGTCTTCGGAGCGCACACATGATGCAAGTGCAAGTCTTCCACGTTGATACAGGGTGGAACCCTAATCAGCAGATCTTTCACGAAATGGAGGGGATCCCACGATGAACACGAAGAACACAAAGGGAAACGGGGGAAAACACGAGAGGAAACACACAAGAACAAGTCCAATCACACATCCACTAGACAATCAAACACACAAGATCACACGGTACATGAACAACAAAGGGAAAGATACAAGGTAAAGTTCATCTCCAAGAGGAGGTCTTGAATCCGTGAAGGATCTTCCCGCTAGGGGTCTTGAATCCAAGGTGGATCTTCTCCGTAGAGGGGCCGCGGTCTCTCTCGTGGAGTAGATCCGGGATGGATGAGCAAAGCTCTATCTCTCATATGAGCTAAACCATTGCTAACCCTAAAATGGTGGAGGTGGAGGAGTATATATAGTTCTAGTGTAAATGGGGGCGAAGGGAAAGGGATACATGGGCCTCTAGCCCGGTTAGGCACGCGCAGGTGCCGGACGTCCGGGTTGGCGGCCGGATGTCCGGGGCTTCGGGGCGGGCCGGATGTCCGGGGTCACGGCCGGATGTCCGGGCCGGCTCGGTCCAGCTTCTGTGAAGGAGGGTCCGGATTTCCGGGCCGAAGGCCGGATGTCCGGGATTTGGTGAAGCGCCGGATGTCCGGCGTTTGGCCCGGATGTCCGGCTGCTGTAGCTTCCACAGCTCCGTCTTCTTCCGTCTTCTCTTCCAAGCTTCCCTCGCGGATGGTGTAGGTGCTCCTCGGCGCTTGCACTCCTCCTCGTCATCCGTGAAGCTCCGACAATGCCTATGCATGCACACGAGAGGAGTGTCAAGTAGTATACCATCCTCGAAGGGGTCAAGTGAACACGTGTAAAGGAGATGATTCACCTTTATGTATGAGAAATAGAGGTCACACGTGTCACTTCCCAAGCAGACTCTTGACATGGTGATGTCCATAGGATACACCGTATCATCGCGGAAGTAGAATGATGGGCTATACACGATGTCGGAGTTGAAGTCACGGTCCCTAAGTAGCCGAAACACCTTAGGAGACACAAGCCACAACTCAAACAAGCTCGAACAAAAATTGGGTTAAGTTGAGTTGGCTATGTATGGTGGACAAGGTTATGCGGAAGTGGTGGTGGTGGTTGATGAAGAAGCAATGGTCCCTAAGTAGCCTAAACACCTTAGGAGACTCAAATCACTACTCAAGAAACCACAAATGCTATGGGGGACAAAAAGATTAGGTTGCGGAAGTCGGTGGTGGTTATGCGGATGATATGGTGGAAGCCCTAGGCAAAGATGCCAAAGTCCACAAAATATGATGGAGTCAAATGATTATGGTGATATTTTTGTGTTATGGGGGATGTCAAGAGCTTTAAAACGAGCTCAAGAACGTCGAAATCGGAGTTCGGATGAATTAGTTATGGACAAAACGGTGAAACACGGGTGGCTGAAATCCCAGGGGTCGGACATCCGGGGTGGAGCCCGGATTTCCGGGGCCTGATGTCCAGAAACCTGCGCGATTTTGCCCTCCAGGAGCCGGATGTCCGGCCCGATGGCCCGGATGTCCGGCCAGTGGCCCGGATGTCCGGCCCGAAGTTTCCAGATCTGAATCGGGACTTCCAAACTCGTTTGTGGGCGGAATTTGATGATTTTGGGGGCAAAATTTGACGGATTTTGTGGAGGAAAGATGGGGAAACTTGGGGAAATGCCAGATCCACTTGAAACCAAGCAAATCCACGGATCAAAATCAACAAAACATCATCTAACCAACAGATCACAAAAATTTTTGGGGCTATTTTTGGTGGAGAATTTTCGAATTTGGGGAAGAACACAACAAAACAAGGCTAGAAAACGGTGGGGGGGCTCCAAATTCGTGAGAAACCGTGGCTCATGATACCATATGATACAGGGTGGAACCCTAATCAGCAGATCTTTCACGAAATGGAGTGGATCCCACGATGAACACGAAGAACACGAGAGGGAACACGAGGGGAAACACGAGAGAATCACTCAAACCAACAAGAACAAGTCACACATATGCTAGATCCTCGAAACACAAAGAGATACAAGATCCATGATCAACAAGGGACGATACAAAGGGTAACCGGTTCTTCTCCGTGAGGAGGTCTTGATATCCCTGGGGATCTTCTCCGATGAAGGAGGTCCTGAATCCGTAGTGGATCTTCTCCGTAGAGGGGCCGCAGTCACTCACAAGGAGATGAACCACTAGATGAGCAAAGCTCTAGGTATCAAATGAGCTATCACTAAGCTGACCCTCATTAGGAGGAGGTGGAGGAGTATATATAGTCTAGGGCCACGAAGGGGTAAGTGGGAGAGGGATACATGGGCCTCTGGCCCGAATACTGTGCGCAGACAGCAGGTAGCGGACGTCCGACGGCTACCGGACGTCCGGTGGCTCGCGAGGGTCCGGACGTCCGGAAGTCTTCGGACTTCCGCTATTTTCCTTCTGTCGTCGAAGTCACGGACGTCCGGTGGCCTCCGGTCGTCCGGTCGCCTGGGAGTCGCCGGTCGTCCGGTAGATGCCGGACGTCCGGAGCCTGAAGCTTTTCCAGCAGCTTCTCTTGTCCCATGTACTTGGTGTCCTCGACGTCTTGTCCAACGCTCCTAGCTGTTCCATGGCCTTCCTCTTGGTTCCTGGTCATGCATAGCACATATATTTGAGGTAGTAGCCATGTCTCACATGTAGAAAGTGGGGGTTCAGAGAGGAGCGAGTGAACCTTGTGTCCAATTGTGTGTGGTTGAGGTCTCGTCGAGTGAACATGGGGATGATCATGGGATACACCGTATCATCTCCCCTCCCTTGGGAAAGATCCGACCTCGGATCAAAAACCTCATCACCATGGAAACGGTAGTCGTGAACGGACTTGTAGTTGGACGAAGTTGAGGTCATGTCGCACTCCAAGTACTCCAAGGTGTCTCCGGTATGTGGTACATGCAAAATGAGCAAACACAAAGTACACTTGGAAATACAATGGTTAGCACACACAAAGTGTCCATCATGTAAGAATGAGTCCATGTGACAAATTTGGGCATGGCAAGGCACAAGATGCTTATCGAAAAGATGTACAATGACATGTAAAGCATTCATGTGATCAAATGCATTTGAGGTGCACACAAAGGTGTTGTGAATGTGATCAATGCAACCATTGTGCAAAATGATGTCATAGTGTGATGGTTTATCAAGAGCATGAACATGGCAATGGATGCTCAATATGTGTATGTTATCATGCAATTGATGGAGGATAAGATGATCATGATGTATGAATATGCCATCAAGAAAGATCACAACAAATTTGCTAAGGAAATGCACAAGCTCATATATCATGGATGACATGGGAATACAAAATGCAACAAGGCAATCATAATGTGAGTCAATCCATGGGCAAGATGCAAATTTGTTATGGGAATGATATGTCCATGGAGCATGGCATGTGAGCACACAATCAACAAATATGAAGTTTTTGGTGCAATGTGTCAAAGGGGTTTTGACATACCAATGCTCGATGTCGTGGCAAGAGTGGTAGACCGGTGGTGCATGCATATGGTCCATCTTCAATGTCGGTCCTCCATCTCGTAGATGTATCATGTAGATAACAAGAAGGAAGCAACAATGAAAGTATGGCCCATCCAATATGCATATGTGAGGATGGCTCACAAAGAAGGAATTCACCTTATGTATGTTCTCGAAGGTGTTGGTGTCGCGCAACGTGTATGCCTTCACATGCCCAAGATGCCTCGTGATGGTACCGCCTTGGGAATCCTTCAAAATGAAAGAACATGACAAACACTCGGAAAAACAAATGAGGTTAGCCATAATGCGAAACCTAGCATTCGTGCGGGAAGACACCCAACAAGTGTTTGCCTCATTCTTAACATAAGAAAGTATAAGGGTGTGGTGCATGGTATGTAGGCATAAGATGCGAGAACAACCAAATGCAATAGGCTCAATCAAGCAAGTATGCATCACAAGAAAGGTGTCAAAGTCTCCAAGATCAACAAACATAGCATTGTTGCACTCAATACAAGTGATGAGAGATGCAACTAGTGGAGACAAATGACAATGATCAATGTATATCATGTGAGTGGCATGAACATATATGTCATCAACCCAAGAAAGCAAGTAAGAGAGGAACATGGGTGATGCAACATAGCAAGCAAGCATAGTGATCAAGTCAAGCAAGCTAGTATTGCAAAGATGCAACGTACTAGAAGTAATCATGGCAATCATGGCATGTGTGCAAATAGTGAGAATACATGATGCACATGGCATAGCACAAGCATGAAAGCAAGATATGAGCAAAATAGCATCAATGTGTTGATGAGAGGCCATATGGAAATAGCAATGGGATATCATGACTCTGTCAACACAAGAATCAACAATAGCATGGGGCACAAAGAAACCATGGTAGTAGCTACAAGTATCTCCACCGAGCATGCAAATACACATAGAAGTAGCATAATGGTGAATCATGTGTAAAGGCAAGCAAGGGTCACAATTGCATGGCAAAGTCATAGCAAGAGGCATAACATGCAAAGTGAACACGATAGTATGGGCATAATGTGAGAAGTGGCAAATAGCCCATAGCCGTGTGAGAGCGAAGTAAAAGAGATGCGCGTGGTGGTTGCGCGAAGAGAGCGGTGGTAGGGACAATCCACGGGATCCCAAATCGTCGTTGCTCTCAAGAGCTCGTTTTGTCAACTCATGGGATTGTGATGTTGACAAGTGTTCATGAGTACCTACACAAAACAAACACAAAGGAAAAATTGTGTGTGCGTGGTATATGTACACATCATCCATCATGATGCGCACGTGCGTGTGTTGGTTAGCACAAAATAGCCAATGCTCAAATAAATGAGATGCGTGATATAGAAACATGTCATCCATCATGAGAGGTTTTGATACAGGGTGGAACCCTAATCAGCAGATCTTTCACGAAATGGAGTGGATCCCACGATGAACACGAAGAACACGAGAGGGAACACGAGGGGAAACACGAGAGAATCACTCAAACCAACAAGAACAAGTCACACATATGCTAGATCCTCGAAACACAAAGAGATACAAGATCCATGATCAACAAGGGACGATACAAAGGGTAACCGGTTCTTCTCCGTGAGGAGGTCTTGATGATATCCCGTAGGATCTTCCCGCGAGGGGCCTTGAATCCCGTAGGATCTTCTCCGCAGAGGTCTTGAATCCGTGTGGATCTTCTCCGTGGAGGGGCCGCAGTCACTCACAAGGAGATGAACCACTAGATGAGCAAAGCTCTAGGTATCAAATGAGCTATCACTAAGCTAACCCTAACTAGGAGGAGGTGGAGGGGTATATAAAGTCTAGGTCCACGAAGGGGTAAGTGGGAGAGGGATACATGGGCCTCGGGCCCGATACACTGTGCGCAGACAGGGGCCGGATGTCCGGGCGGGGGCCGGATGTCCGGGCCTTCCCGAGACGCCGGATGTCCGGGACGAGGGGCCGGATGTCCGGGCTGGAGGGGTTGAGCCACGGGTGTCTTCTGGACAGTGGCGCCGGATTTCCGGCCAGGGCCCGGATGTCCGGGGCGCCGGATGTCCGGGCCTGGGGGCCGGATGTCCGGGGCCTGTAGGTGCTGGCCCTTCTTCCTTCTCTTCCGCGCGCACTTGGCCTTGGTTCTTGGGTTCTTCATGGTCTCCTTGGGTGTTCCTGAACATGCATAGCACATATATTTGAGGTAGTAGGCATGTCTCACATGTAGAAAGTGGAGGTTCAGAGAGGAGCGAGTGAACCTTGTGTCCAATTGTGTGTAGTTGAGGTCTCGTCGAGTGAACATGGGGATGATCATGGGATACTCCGTATCATTTTCGCTCACCCTTGGTTGCACGACCACATTTATCTATCCGTGCGTGTGTTCCGTGTGCTACCTTTGCTAGTGATCTACTTGTTGCATGAGCAAATTTGTGAACCATTTTCAACATCTTTGAGTCACTTTGACAATTGCATTGAATTTGTGCCACATCCTAACCGAGCTCCTCTAAAAGCTTTACTTGTGTAGGTGTGAGAATCGACACGAAGTGATACCAATAGTGCTATTTCCGGGTTACATTGTTGAGTGATCATTGATCCATTTTCAACCTCGGTTAAGGTACATTGATATTGTCTTCTCCTTTCTCCCACTCACATACTTGCTTGTGATGATGGATAGGCCAAGTTCATCTACCAACCCGATCTTCGACGATCCTCAAGAAGCGAACAACTACGTCACCAAACTACATCTATTCGGTGTCCAACGAGCTCTACATCAAGAGAGTGAAGCTATGCGAGAGTACATTGGTCAAGTTGCCGAGGACGCGCGACAATTCCAACAAAGCACCAAGGAGCAAATCGTCCTCATCAACACCAACATGTCTACTCAATACAATGAGCTCCGGACATTGATCATCAACCGACGTTCTTCCTCAACATCTTCTCATCGAAGAAGCCGCTCAAGTCGACATACCGACTCAACGCAAGACTCAAGTACACCTACGTCAAACACTCTTCGTCAAGCCGCCCGTCAAGCTCGACAAGAACATCGGCAACCTCTACATGACAAGAGTTCTCAAGAGCTATTCGACGAGCAAGAAAATCGACGTCGTCAAAACCAAGCTACACTTGAGCAAGCACAAGAACGGCAACGACTACGCCAACAACAACAAGAGCGAGCTCGCCAATATCAAGACGAACAAGATGCCGAGGCTAACCGTCAAGCACAACAACGTCGAGAAGCTCAAGCTATGGAGGCGCAACGTGCTCTACAAGATGCACATCGCAATGTGGCAGCCCGCACTCGTCACAATCGTCAAGAAGAGGATTTCCTTCGCGATGAGATGCAAGAAAGGCGCCCTCAAGCAAGAATGCAAGAAGAAGCTCCTCCTCAAGCGCGACAAGAGCAACAATACCGACAAGAACATCAACTCCAACAAGACCGTCTACATCCTCAAGAGCAACATGATATGGCAAACCGCCAACATCGAGATCATCCTCCCAATAGGCAAGGAAACAATGACGAGCATCGCTATGGCAAGCTCAAGTTCACCATGCCTAAGTTCTCCGGAAGCATCGATCCCGAAGACTACCTCTCATGGGCATTGAAAGTTGACAAGATCTTTCGCCTTCACAACTTCGATGAAGAGAAGAAGATCGCTATGGCATCACTTGAGTTCCAAGACTATGTTCTCATTTGGTGGGAGCAAATCATGGAGAGAAGAGAAGCCAAAGGCGAACCTCCTATCACCACTTGGGCTCAAATGAAGGAAGTGATGAGAGCACGCTTCGTGCCAACCCACTACAACCGAGACTTGTTCAAGAAGCTACAACTCCTCAAACAAGGTACTGATACAGGGTGGAACCCTAATCAGCAGATCTTTCACGAAATGGAGGGGATCCCACGATGAACACGAAGAACACAAAGGGAAACGGGGGAAAACACGAGAGGAAACACACAAGAACAAGTCCAATCACACATCCACTAGACAATCAAACACACAAGATCACACGGTACATGAACAACAAAGGGAAAGATACAAGGTAAAGTTCATCTCCAAGAGGAGGTCTTGAATCCCTTGGGATCTTCTCCGGTGTGGAGGTCCTGAATCCAAGATGGATCTTCTCCGTAGAGGGGCCGCGGTCTCTCTCGTGGAGTAGATCCGGGATGGATGAGCAAAGCTCTATCTCATGTGTGAGCTAAACCATTGCTAACCCTAAAATGGTGGAGGTGGAGGAGTTTATATAGTCTATGGCCACCAAGGGGTAAGTGAGGGGCAAAAGGGATACATGGGCCTCGGGCCCGAACACTGTACGCAGACAGGTGCCGGTCGTCCGCTGGACACCGGACGTCCGGTGGCTCGGGAGGGACCGGACGTCCGGTAGCTCCCGGACTTCCGGTAATTTCCTGGATTTCGGTTCTGTTGCCGATGTCACGGACGTCCGGTGGCCGCCGGTCGTCCGGTCGCCTGGGACGCGTCGGACGTCCGGTAAACGCCGGTCGTCCGGAGCCTGAAGCTTGCAGCAGTTCCGTTTCTTCCGTCTTCTCTTCCACGCTTCCCTCGCAGATGGTGTAGGTGATCCTTGGCGCTTGCACTCCTCCTCGTCATCCGTGGAGCTCCGACAATACCTATGCATGCACACGAGTGGAGTGTCAAGTAGTATACCATCCTCGAAGGGGTCAAGTGGACACGTGTAAAGGAGATGATTCACCTTTTTGTATGAGAAGTAGAGGCCACACGTGTCACTTGCCAAGCAGACTCTTGACATGGTGATGTCCATAGGATACACCGTATCAGAACTCTTGTCATGTAGAGGTTGCCGATGTTCATGTCGAGCTTGACGTGCGGCTTGACAAAGAGTGTTTGACGTAGGTGTACTTGAGTCTTGCGTTGAGTCGGTATGTCGACTTGAGCGGCTTCGTCGATGAGATGATGTTGAGGAAGAACGTCGGTTGATGATCAATGTCCGTAGCTCATTGTATTGAGTAGACATGTTGGTGTTGATGAGGTCGATTTGCTCCTTGGTGCTTTGTTGGAATTGTCGCGCGTCCTCGGCAACTTGACCAATGTACTCTCGCATAGCTTCACTCTCTTGATGTAGAGCTCGTTGGACACCGAATAGATGTAGTTTGGTGACGTAGTTGTTCGCTTCTTGAGGATCATCGAAGATCGGGTTGGTAGATGAACTTGGCCTATCCATCATCACAAGCAAGTAAGTGAGTGGGAGAAAGGAGAAGACAATATCAATGTACCTTAACCGAGGTTGAAAATGGATCAATGATCACTCAACAATGTAACCCGGAAATAGCACTATTGGTATCACTTCGTGTCGATTCTCACACCTACACAAGTAAAGCTTTGAGAGGAGCTTGGTTAGGATGTGGCACAAATTCAATGCAATCGTCAAAATGACTCAAAGATGTTGAAAATGGTTCACAATTTGCTCATGCAACAAGTAGATCACTAGCAAAGAGTAGCACACGGAACACACGCACGGATAGATAAATGTGGTTGTGCAACCAAGGATGAGCGAAAAATGTGGTAAACCACGGAAAATGCTCGTGGTGCACAACGCTAGAGAGACGCTAACCGATTGCTTAATAGGCGGATACGCACTTGTGCACGACCTATATGGGCAAAACGTAACGACTATCTATCACAAGTATGCTATGAGTGTATGATGTGCCGATGCTTGAGCACAAGATGATGTTGCTATGTATGATTTCTTTGGATGCAAGGCGTATGATGCTATTGTTTCTTTGCTTGGATTGGCTCTTTTGCTTAAAAGCTTTTGAGCTCTTTCTTTGGGCACATATGTATGCTTCTCGTATCAAGGTAGCTATTGTGTATGCGGAGCACTCTTGTGGCACAAGGAGATATGCAATATACCAAGATGATGTGGTATGCAATATATATGAGTATCACTAAGGTGCACAAGTGTCGTGGCCCGGCAATACTCAAATGGCTAGTCTCAATGGGAAAGCTACGCAAAGATGGTTCATAGGGTGACAATGCAATTGCAAGATAGAAGGATCGAAGTGTCGTCGATGTTACCGTCCTTGCCGAAGTTGAACGGTGGTGTCGTCGAAGTCTTGCCGTCCCAAGGTAGCCTAAACATCCAAGGAAACGGTGAAACCACAACTCAAGTATCCACGGCAAATGGAGACAAATTTTCGAAACTCGAAGCGGTGAAGCGATGGTGGATGCGGAAAAGGTGGTGGTATGCGGAAGAAATGGTGTAGCACCGAGCGAAAATGGCGGAGAGGTGGGGAAATGGCTGCGGGAGGCCGGATGTCCGGGCCAGGGGCCGGATGTCCGGGCCGGGCCGGATGTCCGGGGCACGAGCCGGATGTCCGGGGTGCCCGAGCCAGCAAGAACACGTAGCAAAAGGGGGGTTGCGGGGCAAAATTCGGTGGATTTTTCGGATGAAATTTGGGGAAAAGTGGAGGAAAAGCTAGATCCACACGTGGCACAGCAAATCCATGGAACAAATTCAACAAAATCTTGCCAAATCAACAGATCACAGAAAATTTTTGGGGCTCTTTTTGTGGGGCAATTTTCGAAATTAGGAAGAACACGACAAAAACAGGCTAGAAAACAAAGTGTGGGGCTCCAAAATCGTGAGAAACCTTTGCTCTAGATACCATAATGATGCAGGGTGGAACCCTAATCAGCGGATCTTTCACGTTTGGAGGTTGGCACACGATGAACACGGGGAATCACAAGGGAAAGATGGGGGAAACACAAGAGGAAAACACTCAATCAACACGAAAGCAATCACACAAATGCTAGATTCGCGATACAAGGTTGAGATCCATGATCCAAAGTCAACAACGGTGATACAGATAGTCTTCTCCGTGAGGAGGTCTTGGAATCCCGTGGGATCTTCCCGTTAGGGGTCTTGAATCCAGAGGTGGATCTTCTCCGTAGAGGCGCACCGGTCTCGTGGGAGAAATCCACACAAGTGTCAAATGAGCTAAACCACAGCTAACCCTAAACGGAATGAGGAGAGGAGTATATATAGTCTACGGGGCGAATGGGTACATGGGCCTCGGCCCAGGGGATGCGCGCAGGCATTTCAGGGGCCGGACGTCCGGGCAGCGGGCCGGATGTCCGGGGCTTCACGGGGCGCCGGATGTCCGGGGCGGGGGCCCGGATGTCCGGGCTGGAGTGGATGCGCCTCGGGTGCTCTCTGGACAGAGGCGCCGGATTTCCGGGCGCGGGGCCGGATGTCCGGGCCGTGCCTGGCCGGATGTCCGGGCCCTGGCCGGATGTCCGGGCCCTGTAGCCTCAGCTGCTGTTGGCCTTCTGTTGGTGAATGCCCAGGGGCCGGATGTCCGGGCCAGGGGGCCGGATGTCCGGGGCCTGGAGCTCTCTTCTGCTCTTCTCGATGCATTGGCTCGTCCATGAACTTGAGGACTCGTCCATCTTCACGCCCCTCTCCGATGTGGTCTTCTTCACACCTGAGCACACACAACACGTCCGTCTGAGGTAGCGACCATGTCTCGCAAGGTTTGTATGGAAGTAGGGCTAGGAGTGACGTCACCTCGGTCTCGGGAGCTCTAGTCCTTGGTCCTTTGGGCACTTGATGAGGTGAAGGAGGGTCCATGGGGATGGCCCTAGGATACACCGTATCAGCATCATAATAGGCATGGTGTGCAAAGGAATCATGGCAATAACAAGTGATATCTCCACCAAGCGTGCAAATACACATACAATTATGAGAATCAATCATCATGTGTAATGCGAAGCATGGGTCACAAATGCATGGAAAAGGCATAGGAATGAGCATATCATGCAAAGTGAACATGGAAAGATGGGCATAAGAGATATAATGGACAATAACCCATAACCATGTGAGTGCCATGTAGAAGGAATGCGCGAAGTCTTTGCGCGAAGGGAACGGTGGGAAAGATAATCCACGGAATCCCAAGTCATCATTGCTCTCTAGAGCTCGTTTCGTCAACTCGTGCTCTTGCGAGGTTGACGAGTATGCATGTGTACCTACACAAAAGAGACACAAGCCAAAGAAATTGTGCGCGTGGTAAATGTACACATCATCCATCATGATGTGTATGTGCACGTTAGAGTTAGCACAAGATAAGCATCTCTCAAAGAAATTTGATGCATGGTATAAGAACATGTCATCCATCATGAATGAATAGTTATTGTGTATAGCATGATGTGGATGCAAATTGAGCATACAATTATATGGCACATCTATAGCATGTTCATTCATGGGGAGCATATTGTGCACACAAGCATGGGGATCATGCAATGGATGGGATGGATCAAAATCTCCTAAATTGTATGAGGAAACTATGGGGGTCTCCTCATGAGCAATGTCGAAAGCATAATATGGAGAAGTGGAACAACATCCAAAACAATGCATGTCGGAAGCTAGGCAATCATGGCATGGCATATGATGGATATGATGCAAAGGAAGCATGTCAATATCATCACAAGAAAAACAAATGCCAATAACCATGGGCTTGTCATCTATGCCATAAGTGCAAATTGGATTTATCTTAATGGCATATGCATAGTTACTACGATGAGATTGCAAATATGACATATTGTTGATCTCATGCATAGCATATGACATGTCAAGTGGATTGGCAAACATGATGTGACCGAGAGAATTATCACAAGAAATCCTATGCAACATGGCATCACAACTAATAGACTCCACATGGCAATCATCAAACTCATCATAAATGGGTAAATCATCGCATGAGGAAATCATACTAGAATGAAGCATGGCAATAGGTGGATCAACATCATGCAAGCAATCAATGTCAACATAGTCCACTAGTGGGACGAGAGCATCACCTTCACCTTTGTTACCGTTCTCATTCCACTCATGTGGTGTAGGTGAGGTGGGAAAGACCAAATGGTGGTCATCATCGTCATCTTGATGGAACCATGTGGGGGGTGCATCATATTCCACCATGGCCATCGTCTTGTCCAATGGAAGGACGAAGTCGTCGAGGATCGGCGCGTCATCATATATGGGACCTAGCACCAAATGAGTAGACACAATAGAGGTGGAGGTTAAGTTGTTAGAAATCGAAATGGCCTCACATGCCCTATCAACTTCCTCACTCTCTCTATGTGGTGGTGGCTCACTCACTCCCTCAAGGTAGGTGCACTCAAACTCACATATGGTGGAGTCACTCATCTCACTCAAGTGGTGGGGGTTGTGGCTCTCCTCACATGGGAATTGGGGCAGCTCATCATATATGGGGCTAGTGGTGAACTCGCTCTCACTCTCAATATGGTGGCACAAGTCACTCAAGTCATCATACGTCGCCGTGGTCGAAGGGAAAATCTCATGCTCAACCATCTCCTCATTGTCGTCGTGGATGAAGGCCGAAGATGGCACATCATCACTCTCGCCTCCTAAGATGGAAGCATCATCCTCGCTCGCCACCTTGTCGCTCGCCTCCAAAGCTTGGTCCTCGAATGGCTCCGTAGTCGTAGTCGTCGCCGCGCCGTCTTGAAAAAGAGTCAAAGTAGACTCGGCATCATCAATGCCACAAAGAGGGATGGCGATGAAGTCGAACTCGGGAACATTGTCTTGGAGCTCGTTGGGCTTGGACATCATGGTGGTACTAGCCTCATGCTCGCCATCTTGGAGCTTGGTCTTTGAGAAGTGTGCTTGCGGTGGAGAAGCCTTGGCCTTCATAAGTTCTTGTTCCGCCTTGAGAGCACCAATGTAGTTGTCGTCGAGGGACTTGTAGTTCTCGAAGAAGATAGTCTTGTAGACGTCATTGTGCAATCCCATCATGAAGTGGAGCTTCATTGAAATGGGGTCGTCCACGCCGGCTCGTTGCAAGGCCATCTTCATCTCCTTGAAGTACTTGTCCATGGACTTGGATCCTTGAATGGTGTTCTCCAGTTGGCGTAGAAGTTGTTCCGTGTAGGTGGGAGGCACGAACACTCGCCGCAAAGCTCTCTTCGTCTTGGGCCAATTCACGTTGAAGCTCGTCGAAGGTGTGTGAAGCCACCATGTTGACGCGTTGTCGTGGAAGTTTCTTGTGGCGCACTTCACTTGATCTTCGTAGGGAACTTGGTGTAGCTTGAGGTAGTCGTCCATCCTGCGCTCCCACTCGAGATACTCCTCGGGGTCTTGAGTCCCATAGAAAGGAATCTCGTGGTCATTGTCGAGGTCGTAGTAGCTCGTGGTAGTCGCGGACTTGAGCTTGGTAAGCTTCTCTTGATCATAAGCTTGAGGTTCTTGTGGGCGAAGATGCCGCATATCCAAAGGCGAAGATGCCTTGAAGTTGCTTGGCGAAGATGCCAAGGTATACGGTGAAGTCGTTGAGCGGTTGTTGGTGTTGAGCTCTTGACCTTCACGTTCTTGTCGTTGATGGTGTCGATGCCGATGAGATCTTGCTGGAGATGGTAGCTCGGAAGGATGTGCACTTGAGCGTCTTCTCGAAGATGAGGGAGACCTCTTGTGGTTCTTGATGAGGGCTTTGAGCTCCTCCATTTGAGCATTCATGTTGGCGCACAAGTTGTTCGTCATGGCATCGAACTTGTCGTTGTTGGTGTAGACCGAAGTAGAAGAAATGCTTTGCCTATCCATCACAAGACTCGAGCAAAGGTGAGTAGGAGATGAGATAAACAATACCAAGTTACCTTTTCCGAATGTTGAGGATGTATCCCGTTTCACTCAATGTGAAATGAAAGAATAGTGGAATTGGTACCAGACTTGTTCACTCACACCTAGCAAGTAAAGCTTATCGAGTGGCTCGGTGAGGATAGTGGCACAAAAATTTGATGCAAAATGTTAGAAAGAGTCAATAATGTTGAAAGAGATTCACAAATTCGCAAGTGAAACAAGTAGACCAATAGCAATATGTGGCACACGGAAACACACACACGGATAGATAGATGGGGTCGTGCAACCAAGGAATGAGCACAAAATGTGGAGTCCACGGAAAACGCTCGTGTTGCACAACTCAAGAGAGACGCTAGCACGATTGCTCTATAGGCGGATACGACACTTGTGCACAACCTATAAGATGCAAATGTATGCAACGACTTCTATCCCAAGTATGCTATATGTATAGTATTCTGGTGGTATGATCCAAAATGATCAAGTATGATATCATATGATGCTATGCTATGTCTCTTGCTTACAAGCTTCTTTGTCTTTCTCTTTTTGCTTAAAAGCTTTATTCTCTTCTTTTTTTTTATATGGCCACGATGCACAAACCAAGATAGCAATTGTGTATATGCGGGAACAATCTTGTGACACAAGGGATGATATGATGATACCAAGATGATATGGTATGTATGCTATGGGAAGTATGATCACTAATGTGCACAAGTCACGTTGCCGGCAATACTCAAAGGCTAGTCTCGATAGGCAAGTGACGCAAAATGGGCTAGGGGTTAACAATGCAATTGCAAGGGAATATACAATGATGTCGTCGAAGTTACCGTCCGTGTCGATGATGAGAGGTGGTGCTCTTGACGTAGACCCGTTCCTAATTAGCCGAAACACCTTAGGAAACGGAAAAACCACAACTCAAAATCTCAAGGACAAATATCAAATGGTGGTAGCGGCAATGCCGTGGTGGTTGCGGAAGTGGAATGATGGGCTATACACGATGTCGGAGTTGAAGTCACGGTCCCTAAGTAGCCGAAACACCTTAGGAGACACAAACCACAACTCAAACAAGCTCGAACAAAAATTGGGTTAAGTTGAGTTGGCTATGTATGGTGGACAAGGTTATGCGGAAGTGGTGGTGGTGGTTGATGAAGAAGCAATGGTCCCTAAGTAGCCTAAACACCTTAGGAGACTCAAATCACTACTCAAGCAACCACAAATGCTATGGGGGACAAAATGGTTAGGTTGCGGAAGTCGGTGGTGGTATAGCGGGTGATGTGGTGGAAGCCCTAGGCAAAGATGCCAAAATCCACAAAATATGATGGAGTCAAATGATTATGGTGGTATTTTTGTGTTATGGGGGATGTCAAGAGCTTCAAAACGAGCTCAAGAACGTCGAAATCGGAGTTCGGATGAATTAGTTATGGACAAAACGGTGAAACACGGGTGGCTGAAATCCCAGGGGTCGGACATCCGGGGTGGAGCCCGGATTTCCGGGGCCTGATGTCCAGAACCGCGCGGGATTTTTCACTCCAGGAGCCGGATGTCCGGCCCGATGGCCCGGATGTCCGGCCAGTGGCCCGGATGTCCGGCCCGAAGATTCCAGATCTGAATCGGGACGAACTTTTCGAATTGTGGGCGGAATTTGATGATTTTGGGGGCGAAATTTGAGCGATTTTGTGGAGGAAAGATGGGGAAACTTGGGGAAATGCTAGATCCACTTGAAACCAAGCAAATCCACGGATCAAAATCAACAAAACTTCATCAAACCAACAGATCACAAAAAAATTTGGGGCTATTTTTGGTGGGGAATTTTCGAATTTGGGGAAGAACACAACAAAACAAGGCTACAAAACGGTGGGGAGGCTCCAAATTCGTGAGAAACCGTGGCTCATGATACCATATGATACAGGGTGGAACCCTAATCAGCAGATCTTTCACGAAATGGAGTGGATCCCACGATGAACACGAAGAACACAAAGGGAAACGGGGGAAAACACGAGAGGAAACACACAAGAACAAGTCCAATCACACATCCACTAGACAATCAAACACACAAGATCACAAGATACATGAACAACAAAGGGAAAGATACATGGGTAGAGTTCATCTCCAAGAGGAGGCCTTGAATCCGTGAAGGATCTTCCCGTTAGGGGTCTTGAATCCGGTGTGGATCTTCTCCGTAGAGGGGCCGCGGTCACTCGTAGGAGTAGAACCACATAGATGAGCAAAGCTCTAGTCTAAAATGAGCTATCACATTTGCTAACCCTAAAATGGTGGAGGTGGAGGAGTATATATAGTCTAGGGTCATGAAGGGGTAAGTGAGGGGCGAAACGGGTACATGGGCATCGGCCCGGATACATGCACGCAGGCAAGGCCGGATGTCCGGGCTGGCAGCCGGATGTCCGGGGCTTCGGGGCGAGCCGGATGTCCGGGGTTACGGCCGGATGTCCGGGCTGGCTCGGTCCAGCTTCTGTGAAGGAGGGCCCGGATTTCCGGGAGGTGTGCCGGATGTCCGGCCGTTGCTGAAGCGCCGGATGTCCGGCCTTTGGCCCGGATGTCCGGCCGCTGTAGTATCAGCAGCTCCGGCTTCTTCCGTCTTCTCTTCCAAGCTTCCCTCGCAGATGGTGTAGGTGATCCTTGGCGCTTGCACTCCTCCTCGCCATCCGTGAAGCTCCGACAATACCTATGCATGCACACGAGAGGAGTGTCAAGTAGTATACCATCCTCGAAGGGGTCAAGTGAACACGTGTAAAGGAGATGATTCACCTTTATGTATGAGAAATAGAGGTCACACGTGTCACTTCCCAAGCAGACTCTTGACATGGTGATGTCCATAGGATACACCGTATCACCTAATCAGCAGATCTTTCACGAAATGGAGGGGATCCCACGATGAACACGAAGAACACAAAGGGAAACGGGGGAAAACACGAGAGGAAACACACAAGAACAAGTCCAATCACACATCCACTAGACAATCAAACACACAAGATCACAAGATACATGAACAACAAAGGGAAAGATACATGGGTAGAGTTCATCTCCAAGAGGAGGTCTTGAATCCGTGAAGGATCTTCCCGCTAGGGGTCTTGAATCCAAGGTGGATCTTCTCCGTAGAGGGGCCGCGGTCTCTCTCGTGGAGTAGATCCGGGATGGATGAGCAAAGCTCTATCTCTCATATGAGCTAAACCATTGCTAACCCTAAAATGGTGGAGGTGGAGGAGTATATATAGTCTAGGGTCATGAAGGGGTAAGTGAGGGGCGAAACGGGTACATGGGCATCGGCCCGGATACATGCACGCAGGCAAGGCCGGATGTCCGGGCTGGCAGCCGGATGTCCGGGGCTTCGGGGCGAGCCGGATGTCCGGGGTTACGGCCGGATGTCCGGGCTGGCTCGGTCCAGCTTCTGTGAAGGAGGGCCCGGATTTCCGGGAGGAGTGCCGGATGTCCGGCTGTTGCGGAAGCGCCGGATGTCCGGCCTTTGGCCCGGATGTCCGGCCGCTGTAGTATCGGCAGCTCCGTCTTCTTCCGTCTTCCAAGCTTCCCTCGCGGATGGTGTAGGTGTTCCTCGGCGCTTGCACTCCTCGTCGTCGTCCGTGAAGCTCCGACAATACCTATGCATGCACACGAGTGGAGTGTCAAGTAGTATACCATCCTCGAAGGGGTCAAGTGAACACGCGTAAAGGAGATGATTCACCTTTTTGTATGAGAAATAGAGGTCGCACGTGTCACTTGCCAAGCGGACTCTTGACATGGTGATGTCCATAGGATACACCGTATCAGGAGGTCTTGATATCCCTGGGGATCTTCTCCAATGAAGGAGGTCCTGAATCCGTAGTGGATCTTCTCCGTGGAGGGGCCGCAGTCACTCACAAGGAGATGAACCACTAGATAGTATCAAATGAGCTATCACTAAGCTAACCCTCATTAGGAGGAGGTGGAGGAGTATATATAGTCTAGGGCCACGAAGGGGTAAGTGGGAGAGGGATACATGGGCCTCTGGCCCGATAACTGTGCGCAGACAGCAGGTAGCGGACGTCCGACGGCTACCGGACGTCCGGTGGCTCGCGAGGGTCCGGACGTCCGGAAGTCTTCGGACTTCCGCTATTTTCCTTCTGTCGTCGAAGTCACGGACGTCCGGTGGCCTCCGGTCGTCCGGTCGCCTGGGAGTCGCCGGTCGTCCGGTAGATGCCGGACGTCCGGAGCCTGAAGCTTTTCCAGCAGCTTCTCTTGTTCCTTGTACTTGGTGTCCTCGCCGTCTTGTCCAACGATCCTAGCTGTTCCATGGCCTCCCTCTTGGTTCCTGGTCATGCATAGCACATATATTTGAGGTAGTAGCCATGTCTCACATGTAGAAAGTGGGGGTTCAGAGAGGAGCGAGTGATCCTTGTGTCCAATTGTGTGTGGTTGAGGTCTCGTCGAGTGAACATGGGGATGATCATGGGATACACCGTATCACAAAAGAGCCAATCCAAGCAAAGAAACAATAGCATCATACGCCTT
>LR738716.1:311277629-311287749 GCA_902687465.1 Secale cereale
AGAAGCAATGGCAAAAAAAAAAAAACGTTGGTAGAAGTACGATCATACATGACCCAAATTATTGTAGAAGCCACTCACCAAAGAAGCCTTTGGCTAGATATGAGATTAGGATGGCGGGGTGCTGGAAAAACCGCCAGTTTGGCGCGCAAGAGGCTGCGCGGCGCGCGAAAAGTTGGGCACGAAATAAATTGCCCTCCGTGCGGGTGTGCTCGCCAACCGCCAGAAACTTCCCTCCTGCCGCGCCTTCTTCCTCCGCCTCTTCCAGCGCTCAGTAGATGTCGTGCCTCTTCCAGCGCCTTGTTGCTGCCACGCCTTCTCCCCCGTTGATTCTAGCGCCTTGTCGTGGCTGCGCCCTCGAAGCAGCTTGGGCTATCGTGGCGTCCACCTCCGCCCTTCCGTCGATACACGCCTCGTGCTTGGAACATCTGACACCGCCCGCGCGCGGGACGCGACGGCGTGGTGCCTCGGGTGGCCTCGGTTGTAGATGAATTTCTTCGACGTGCGAACGCGTCAGCAGGCGCGGGATCTCGTGCCTCTCCCGCGACTAATCAGCGATGAGGATTGCCGCCTCTAGCGGAAGCGGGAGCGTCGCTTCATCGCTGAGGTGATCGAGTACGCCACCCCATGGCGGTGTGGCGTGAGTGTTTCCTGCAGGATGTTGTTGTCGAGAACGAGTTCTGGGGGTAAAGAAGGGCGAAGCGAGGCGTGCGTCGGGTGGACAAGCGTGCGCGGAAGGAACTGACGGAAGCTTAGCTCGACAACCCGCTGTCGACCTGGGATGATGAAGATCCTCGATGGCTCGACGCATTTATGTTGTCGGACTACACCTTCGAGGAGGACGAGGAGTCGTCTAGCATTGTTTTATCTGTTTTTATTTTATTTAGCCTCGTATGGACTTGCTTGTGGTTTGGGGCTTGAACTATGCTATGAATTTGAACTATGAATGTTTTCGTATGTGTTGTTTCATATTTTTTCTAAGCGTCGGCTGGGCACGTGCTGGATTTTGCTGCGTCTGGTGAAGTGCTACAGTGGCACGTTAAATTTTGCAGCGTCTAAAAAAGCAACCAACATCCTGCGCGCGCCAAAACGCTATTTCGGCGCTGTAATTTTTTTTTTTTTTGAGCACGCTCTTATCTTTAACCTCCGCGAAGGGGTGATCTGGCCGAGTTGGTGCAGTCCGTGGGTGGCAGGTTAGAATATTAGCTTCGCCAAGATCATGGGACAACATCTCCTGAACACACATGGGTGTAAAAACTGGCTTACAATTTGTCATGTGAGTGCGCTCAAATAGATCAACACCGTATTTTGAGCCACTTCACGGCCCAATACTTAATCATATAGCGGTGTGGTCATTTTGTTAGGCCCCAAAAAAATGCCTAGGGAAAAACATTCTACAGCTGTCTTGTTGCATGTCACAGAAAGGGCTAGAAGATCGCTCACTCTTCTTAAAAGGAAGGCACAAAATGGGACCGGCTTTAAATTAATAAAGCCCTTAATCGACTAGGGGTACATGCAAAGTTGGATCACTTGCATAATTTCCCTAAAACATTGTGTTTGCTGAAGCTTCCTATCAAGATGTGTCGGGCTAGGGTCGCCAAGGGTGGTGTGGTTGAGGTGGTCAAATCGTCGGTGGTGATTGGCGAGGTCGTGCGAAGATTACTATAAGCCGCAGTCGGGTTCGGCAGTGTATCGAGCGGGAGGTGATGTGACCGACAGTGGTGAATGAGCGGAATTGCGTAGTCGTTGCCTAGGGGAGGGTTGTCTCGTCGGTGATGGTCAAGAGGCGCATATTGGATCAACATTCCTATGTGCAGATCAGATGCGGTGGCACACGGGTGGTGAGGTTTGTCGAATCAGATGGATTTGGCGCGATGCACCTTGCATTGGGTTGGTCACATTTTGTGTGAGGTGCATCCCTCCACCTTGCATTGGGTTTGTTACATTTTGTGTGAGATGCATCCCTCCTCTCTCCCACCACTATAGTCCCCAAGATGGCGCACCTCGCAAGGACGGCTACCATACAACAGCCATCAAATGAGATGATGGTGCGGCAATGATGGTAAGCGACATGAGGACGCCTTTACTTTTGTTAATTTCTATTTTTTTTCCTTCGACCGGCTAGTTCCGTGTGAGCATGCAGGTAGAGTGGTGGGTGGTGACTATGATGATAAACATCATGGGTGTATTTTCTTGGGGCGAAAACTCAGGATCTTGCCTATGGCTTGATCAGGCAATGTCAATGTCGTTGCCTTATTAAAGGTGTTTCGACCGTTTCAAGGGTGATATCCCATTTGGACCAACCAACATTGGAATGCGAGCCAAGATTCCTTTTTGAAGTCGTTGTCTTGGTGCTTTGCGTTCTTTTTTTCCTCTAATATATTGTGGTAGGTTTTGGTGGTATGACATGAAGATGTTGTGAGGCATGTCCCATGTCCTATGTGGGTGGACTCAATTTTTATGATTTTCCTCTTTGTAAGCTGATCTGTTTGATATTATTGTGTGCATCCCTCGATAATTTTTTTTTTAGAAATGATTGTGATTGAGGCAGGTATGCTGCCATCGACATCTTCATCCAAATTCTACCTCTGCATTTCTCTTGCTGAAATATGGCAAGTCACATATGCGAGTAACAAACAAATAGCATGTACGTATATGCTTTGCAGAAACAAAATTTAACTCACATGACAATCTTCACTGTCGATAACTCGTCGAGATCGGCCAAGAAGAATCAACAAGGCAAGCCTAAAAACTTTCACCAGTTAGCTCCTTAGGAGTCACTTTGTCACAAGCTGACGTGGTAAAAAAAACTGCATAGAACTAACTAGCTCCCACCGCGCCAGGGTGACCGGTGCAAAGTACACGCGAGAATGTGGTCTGACCGTCGCAGCGTTGGAATCTCTACACTTATTTCCGCGTGCAAAACCTTAAAACATATTGACGGCCGATACATCTAACTTTTCTCGAGGGAAATGCCATCATGGCGGTTTATATTTCAAGCGAAAACAAGGCTACATCGTTGGAGAGTACATCAAGCATAAAGTCTGGAGCCTCGGTCTGCCACACGATAGTTCTTGAGGGCTCCTACTTTGTAGCCAGCAAATCAGCCGTCATATTGGTCTCCTAGGACAATGGCAGAACTTAACAGAAGTAAAATTACGACATAAAAAGGCACACTCTTCATATATGGCCGTCGCTGGGCCTAGCGAATTCCCTCCTTGTTGCATGGTTTTAATCACCTCCATGCAATCAGCTTGGATCTCCACGTTATTGCATCCAACGTTGTTCGCCAGGATCAGGCCATCCTTGAGACCTCTAGCCTCTGCCGTTGTTGCGTCTTCAGCGAAAAGGATGCTGCTCGCCGACGCCGCAATGAACGCTCCCGTGGAGTCTCTAATGATGGCTCCTGTTTCACCAGTTCCGCTGTCTGCATCAAAAGAAGCATCAACATTTAGACTGAAAAAACCGTCAGATGGTCTAGTCCATCCATGCCGTTTGGTCCGCAACGCCCCTTGCTTCCTTGATCTCATGAAGTTTTTTGTCAGAGTGACAATAGCCTGGGACGACCGAGCCGGCTCCCGTCGGGCCTCGCCATGGGTAAAGCACCGGCGTTCCCACCAAATATACCACACAACCACCGCCACAAGCTCCTTCCTGTTTACACCCGGGAGCGATGGGACGACGGCGTTGGGCATCAGCAACAGATCTCCTAGGACCGACGAGCCCTCCGATTCAGTTTCACATAGCTCATTTATCGTAGAGATCAACCCAAGCTTTGTCCAAATCTCTTTTACCCTATTGCATCTGAAGAAAGAATGGCGAACACTTTCATAATCTGCTTCACAAATTGGGCAGTCCGATGTTGTGATCATATGTCGGTTAGCCAACACCCCTCGACACGGAATTGCGCCATATAGAGCTCGCCATACATGCACTTTAATTTTAGCCGGTACTCGAAGCTTTCATAGAATGCGCCAAACTGGACTAGTACTTGATGACAATACCGAATTTGTTTGTCTTAACTTTCGTCCATGTTGATGATCCCACTCCATGTGATAAGCCGTCTTGACCGAAAAAATACCAGTCTTGTTGTAGTGCCAAGAAACAAAGTCCTCCATCATCCCCGTAGCCAGGGGTATGTTCAAAATACGATTTGCATCAATGGGCCAAAATATGTGTCTGATGAGTTGCTCATCCCAACACCCATTATCCACGTCCATAAGTTCAGAAACTTTCGTGAGTAAGATATTACCTGGTGGCATCACAACCTTCCTGTTTGGGCTGCTGGGCACCCATGGATCACTCCAAATGCTTATTTGTGTGCCGTCTCCCACCCTCCATATATAGCCTTTTTTGAAAGTCTGAACACCACTCCACAAGCTCTGCCATGTATAAGAACTACCTTTCTTGAGGGCGCAATTCAGTAAATCACCGTCCGGAAAATACTTTGCTCTCAGTACCCTGGCACATAAAGACTCTGGTTCTGCTAGCAGTCTCCAGCACTGATTAGCTAGGAGAGCCAGGTTGAAGCAGTGTACATCTCTAAATCCCATACCTCCATTGCTCTTCGGTACGCACATCTTCCACCACGCGAACCAATGCATATGTTTCTTATCATCCTCATCTCCCCACCAGTACTGAGACATAGTGGTTGTTATCGCATTGCAAATTTGTTTTGGAAGCTTGAAAACTTGCATAGCATATGAAGGAATAGCTTGGATGATGGCCTTCAGCAACACTTCTCTCCCTCCAAAGGAGAGCTTTTTCTCCTTCCAACCTCTGATCCTGTTCAAGATTCTATCAACAATATGTTGGAAACAGTCAGTCATCTCCACCCCAACAATCGGGGGCAGTCCCAAGTACTGACAAGTAATTGCCTCGGGCATAATGTTCAATGTTGTGCAAACCTCAGCCCGTACTTCCACTGCCGTACAGGGGCTAAAGAAAATACTCGATTTCGCCTCGCTCACTAGTTGCCCCGATGCAGCACAATAATCATCAAGAGCTCGGCGAAGACTTGCTGCATTGTTTGCGTCTGGTCGCATCATGATGAGGGAGTCATCCGCGAAGAGGAGGTGAGAGACGGACGGTGCATCCCGGCATACTCTCGCCCCTATAAAATTACCCATCTCTTTCTCATGAATGAGCAGACTAGAAAGGCCCTCCGCACAAAGTAAAAAGAGATAAGGTGATAGCGGGTTTCCTTGGCGGAGGCCTCGAGAGGGAACAAAGAAATCTGTTAGAGAGTTATTAAAGCGAACTTGATACTTTACTGACCGTACACACTCCATAATGAGTGACACCCAATCCGCTGTGAATCCCATCTGAAGCATGACTCTCTCGGAACACCCACTCGACCCTGTCATAGGCCTTGTGCATGTCAAATTTTACCGCACAGATTCCGAACTTCCCGGTTCTCTTCCTCTTGATAGCATGATACGTCTCAAAGGCAACTAAGAAATTATCCGTAATCAAGCGCCCGGGGACGAAGGCGCTTTGATTAGCAGAAATAAGCTCCGGCAACAGATTTTTTAGCCTGTTAGCTAGCAATTTGGAAATCACCTTGTAGACCACATTGCATAGGCTAATTGGACGGAACTGTGTAATTACCTCTGGGTTTTCCACCTTTGGGATGAGAACAATTGTAGTGTTGTTCCATCCTTCTGGTATCTTCCTATTGTTAACTGCCATCAGAACTTCATCAATAAGATCCTCGCCAATTATGTGCCAGAACCTTTTATAAAACACCGCATGCAAACCATCAGGCTCCGGTGCTTTAAGATCACCGATGTTATACATAGCTCTCTTCACTTCATCCCTGGAGTAAGGTTTTGTTAATTCCTCATTCATCACATCAGATACCCTAGGCTTAATCTTCTCCAAAACAGCTTGGTCCGGTTCTTGCACGTCCGAGGAAAACAATTCCTCAAAATATTGCGCCACATGGCCCTTCAGTTGGCTCTCCTCCTCAATCCAGTCCCCTGACTCTCCTTTCAATTTCTTGATGAAGTTTTTCTTGCGCCTCCCAGTGGCAGCATGATGAAAGAAGTCCGCGTTTTGATCACCCCGACAGAGCCAGTCGGCGCGTCCCCTCTGCATCCAATATACCTCCTCTCGCTCGAGCAGTTTTTCAATTTACATGTGTAGACCATGTTGACGAGCTACTGCCTCGTCCGTCAAGGGGCCCGATAGCACAACGTTTAGCTCTTTCTGTAGTTTCCTCAAACGGGTCTTGGGCCCCTTTAGTGTATCTCTATCCCAAGTATGCAAAGCTGCATGAATATCCCCTGTCACCTGGGAATAGGGCTCGGTCCCATTGGCTTTTGCACGGTCCCAGGCAGCTTGAACTATCACCTCCACATCCTCTTCCGCTAGCCACCTAGCTTCAAATTTCCTTGGTCCCGGCGGCCCCCTTGGCTGTAATCCAAGCTGAAAATCAGTGTCAATTAGAATCGGCCGGTGGTCCGGTTTATTAAATGGTTCGTTCACAACCCCGTAAGCTGGAAAAAGATCAACCCAAGAGCTACTTGACACTGCTCTGTCTAGACGTTCCCTTATTCGGCCTCTGCGCCAGCTGAAAATGTCCCCCGAGTAGCCGAGGTCATCGAGCTCACAGTCGCTCAAGGCACTGCTGAAAGCCTGCATACATCTTTGGGGGCGTGCAGCCCCCCCTTCCTTCTCACTAGCTTGCAAAATTTCGTTAAAATCACCTGCCACAAGCCATGGCAAGTTGGTCGTAGCGTGCAAACCTCGCAAATAATCCCATGAAAGATGCTTTCGATCACTGCTTGGCTCGCTATAGAAGCCTGTGAAACGCCATCCCGCTGATGATGTCTCCTTGATCCGTATATCTATGTAATTTGAATGGACATCTCTAGAAGAAACTCCCAGGTTGGTATGCCAAAGCATGATCAATCCCCCGCTTCTGCCGTCACTTTCCAAAACTTCCATCTCATCAAACCCTAACCTCATTCTCAACTTTTCTGCCTTAGCCTTATCCAGGTGTGTTTCAGACAAGAACAACACATCTGGTTTTATTCGCTCTTGGATCCCCAAGAGCGCACGAACTGCCACAGGCTTACGCATCCCGCGGCAGTTCCACACGAGGATTTTCATTGCGACCGGTCGAGCCCCTTCTCGGAGCTCGCCGATAAATTGTGGCTGGCATCCATCACAGCCGTGTTATCCGTCTTTGATCTCTTCGAGTCATGCGATGAAGTATCGCCATCGTTCCCTTCCTTCTCTATGGTCAGCTTGCTCTGTGAGTGAACCACCAGTGCAGACGACAAAGCGATCGGGGTCTCATGGGCCTGACCCGACAGTAAAATTGCATGAGCCGCTGGGTCTGTATTCACCTCATCAAAGGTTAGTCTCTTCCGCCTCGTGAACTTGTCCCCAGTCGGCCCTCCCAGTGGTTTTATAGGACTAGTTCCCGTGTCCTTCAGATCATCGTCCTCCGGGCCATGATTCGTCCTTGCAGATGTTGCCCTATCCCTCTGCATCCCCATCGAACTTTATCTTGGCTGTCTCCTCTCTCCCAGACGTGGTGCTAGCATGAAATCTCCCCACTCCATGGACTGTTGGTCATGTTTCCCATTACCATGTTCAAGGTATGTATGGCCCATGTGCCCACACACATAGCAGAAGACCGGCATCTTCTCGTATAGCACTGAATAGTACACTTTCTTCCCACCCTTTGTAATGGAGACATATCTCATCAGTGGCTCATGAATGTCAAGCTTAACTCTGATTCTCACGGTCCTTCCTTCACCCCACCTAGGGTTTAACATTACTCTCTCCACCTCCCCCACTTTCTTTGCTAGAGATCTAACCACATGGTCCTTCATAAGTAGTGGAGGGAGATCGACTATCTGAATCCAAACATCCAGTTTATCCATGACTACCTCATCATACCTGGTGTAGCCATCATACTTCTCGATAAGCACACCATGATCACGAAACAGCCACGGTCCCTCCTCTGTGACCCTCTTCAAATCCCCTAGACAATTCACCGTCAGAGAAAACAGGTTTTCGCCCAAGGGTTTGAAGGTTACACCCTGTGCTAGACTCCAGGCGAGCCGCATCGTATCATAGAACGACCCCCTACTAAATGGCTTGTTCGTGTGCACCGTCGCCAGCGCCATGAACTATGCTTCCTCGATCTCATCTGGGAACTCCTCTTCGAATATCAGATCCTCCTCCTCCCGCTCTTGTAATTTGAGTTTCCCGATCATCTCCTCAACCCCGATTGGCTTACCACCCGGGGTCGCACTCCCTGCTGATGATTGCGAGCTCGATTCCGCCATCAGTAAACCCTAGCGAGTTTCGTCGTCGAGCCACCGAAAACCCTAGCGACCCTCGGCAGGAACCAAGGCCGGGTAGATAGCGAGGCTATCCCCTTAATCAGCCCGAGAGCCTAGCCGGGGAGGATTTGGATTGGTGGTAGATTTCGGATCGTCCTCACGGTGTTGCCACTGGAGGTATCTCAAACCCTAGACGGGAGCCGCCAGGGGAAAAAACTCTACGATGGCTGCACACGACGAGATCTTTGACCCATACATCTAACTTAGAGAACTACGAATAATTTACCAATAAATTTCAAACTAGACCCGTCAACACACTCGCACAGTAGCATCAATTGGCGCACGCTAGAGCAGCCCACCAAGCTCCCAGTGATCGGAACCTCCCTCCCTGCCGTCGGCGGCACCACGCGGGCTTTGCCCGACGGCGGTGGTGAGAGGGGCCGTAGACATACGGGTCGATGGCTAGGGGTTTTAGTCGCCTCGTGATACCTCCTCGTAACGCTTTGTGTGTATCATTTCGAAAATAACAGTAATTAAAATGCACAAAGAAGAGGTCAGATTGGAGGGGCTACAATTCAAGGTCTTCCAATTCCCTGGAACAGGTCTCGCGATGCACATTGACAACACTCGAACGTAGCCCCTGTTACATCTACACATCCATGTCGTGGTTCCCATAAATAAACTTTCCTAGTTCAACATTGCAACGTAGGCTCGCCCTTTTCCCTCTTTTCTTGGCACAAAGCAGTATTTGTAGCACATGGTTTTTGTTTCATCGCTATACTTTCGGCAACTTAACGCACATGTCATTTTCAAAACAAAATAAACTTAACGCACATGTCACCCGCGATTATTTTTCAGAAATAATGTGCACTGCCGTGCGTAAGCCTATGCGCGTCGCCAACGTTAGCAAATCATCGGATATATAAAAAAAAGTTAACAAATCATGGTGACTCCAAGAATTATCTACCGAGAAATTACAATCGTGCCCTTTTGGCCAGAAAGTCAAGTCAACGAACCAATCACAGTCCGCCGAGCTCACCAAAACCATCCCCTTTCCCCTAGCCAGTTTTCCTCCTCACTTGGCCCGATGGCCTGCCCTCCCCGCCGCCTCTGACCCCGCCCCGCCGGAGCGTCGCCGGGATCTCGGCCGGAGATGCCGATGCCGTCGCCGCCGCCTCCTCCTCCTCCGCCACCGCCGCCGGAGCCCCCGCAGCTCCACGGCGTGGTCATCATCACCCTCCCTCCCCCCGACCAGCCCTCCAAGGGCAAGACCATCACCGCCTTCACCTACACCGACGAACCTAGCCCCGCCCCTCCGACTCCGCACCCGCACCGGGGACTGCCGATGGCGCCCGCGGCCGCGGCGCAGGCCAGGCGATCGAGGCGGGCGGTCTCGCCGCGGCGGGCGGCGGCGATGGTCCTCGTGCTGGGCGCGCTCGCGCTCGCGGCCTACTACAGCTTCTACTCGGACGTGGCCGTGCAGTTCCTCGGGATGGAGGAGGAGGAGGCGCAGAGGGAGCGGAACGAGACCAAGTCCTTCTTGTTCCAGCTCTACCCCAAGGCGCACAAGGGCCGCGCCCTGCGGGAATTCGGCGACATCAAGCTCGCTGCCAAGAGGGTCGATGACGGCGGCGGCAGGAAGGTCACGAAGAAGCTGGATGTTAAGGGGGCGACATCGGCCGGGACCAACTCCACGGTTCTGCTCCCAATCAAGGGCAATGTGTTCCCCGATGGGTGCGTACCAATTCTTCAGAAGTTTGATTTGACTATTAAGAGTAAATTTTACTCCCTTGCCTTATGATTCAATTCCAAGAACCCGG
>LR738716.1:311302621-311332620 GCA_902687465.1 Secale cereale
CACCTACGAGCGAGGGTGACACTTCCATCTTCGGAAGCTCCCCACATCAAGACGGCGACAAGACGGTCGATCAAGGGCCATCCCCTTCGACTACGGCATTCACCTTTGGAGGCGTTATGGATGAGGCGGCGAAAGGAGTTGAGTTTGGAGACGTTTGCACCGACATCTCTCCGACACCCATATATCATGAGATGCCCCAATTTCCATGTGAGGAGAGCCACCACCACATGAGTGACATGAGTGACTCCACCATATGTGACATTGAGTGCATTTCCTATGAGAGGATGAGTGTGACCACCACTAGCCCCACACATGAGAGCATGCCACACATCCTATGTGAGGTTGAGAGCCATTTGAGTGACTCCACCAACCATACGAGTGAGAGCATCCACGAGGGAGTGAGTGAGCCACAACACTTAGTGAGTGAGGTAGTTGATAGGGCATGTGAGGCCACTATGATTTCTAACGACTTAACCTCTACTCCAAGTGTGTTTTCTTTGGTGCTAGGTCTCCTACAAGAGGACATGCCTACACTCGACGAGCCCGTCCCTCCAATGGACAACCCGATGGCCATGGTGGAAGAAGATGCACCCCGCACATGGTACCATCAAGTTGCAACCTCACCTACAATACATGAGCGATGCTCCAAAGGTAACATAGGTGATGGTGCTTCTTTCGTCCCACTTGTGGACTATATCACCAATGATTGTTTGCATGATGTTGATTCACCTATGACCATGCTTCATGCTAGTGCAACTTCCTCATGTCTTGACTTACCTATTTATGATGAATATGATGATGAGCATGTTGAGTTGCCTACTTGTGATGCTATGCTCCATAGGATATCATGTGAAAATTCTTTTGGTCACATCATGTTTGATAATCCTTTGAACTTGTCATATGCTATGAGTGAGATTTCTCATATTGTTTCATATCAATCTCAACATAGTAACTATGCATGCCCCATTAAAGTAAATCCTATTTGCACTTGTGGCATAGATGACAAGATGATGGTCATTGGCTTGTGTTTCTCTTGTGATGATATTGCCATGCTTCCTTTACATGATTTGCGCAATTCATCAACTATGCCATGCCATGAACACATTGTTCCAAATATGCTTTGCTTTGGATGTTATCAATATTCTCCATGTGATGTTCCCATGAATGCTATTGAGGAGACCCCCATAGTTTCCTCATACATACTAGGAGATCTTGATGCATTCCATACCTTGCATGATTACCATGATTGTGTGCACCATATGCATTCCATGAATAACAATGCTTTACCTACTTGTCCGGATGCATTACACAATTTGAGTCTCCATTATGCTATACATAACAACAAACCTATCATGATGGATGACATGTTTCTATACCACGCATCTCATTTATTTGAGCATTGGATATTATGTGCTAACCAACACTTGCACGTGCGCATCATGATGGATGATGTGTACATATACCACGCACATACAATTTTTCCTTTGCCTTTGTCTTGTGTAGGTACTTTTGCAAACTCGTCAACCTCACAATCCCATGAGTTGACGAAAAGAGCTCTTGAGAGCAACGATGACTTGGGATTCCGTGGAATCTCCTTACCACAATTCTCTTCGCGCAACCACTACGCGCCTCTCTTTTACTTGGCTCTCACACGGCTATGGGCTATTTGCCACTTCTCACATTATGCCCATACTATCGTGTTCACTTTGCATGTTATGCCTCTTGCTATGACTTTGCCATGCAATTGTGACCCTTGCTTGCCTTTACACATGATTCACCATTATGATACTCTTATGTGTATTTGCATGCTTGGTGGAGATACTTGTAGCTATTGCCATGATTTCTTTGTGCCCCATGCTATTGTTGATTCTTGTGTTGAGAGAGACATGATATCCCATTGCTATTTCCATATGGCCTCTCATCAACACATTGATGCTATTTTGCTCATATCTTGCTTTCATGCTTGTGCTATGCCATGTGCATCATGTATTCTCACTATTTGCACACATGCCATGATTGCCATGATTACTTCTAGTATGTTGCATCTTTGCACTACTAGCTTGCTTGACTTGATCACTATGCTTGCTTGCTATGTTGCATCACCCATGTTCCTCTCTTACTTGCTTTCTTGGGTTGATGACATATATGTTCATGCCACTCACATGATATACATTGATCATTGTCATTTGTCTCCACTAGTTGCATCTCTCATCACTTGTATTGAGTGCAACAATGCTATGTTTGTTGATCTTGGAGACTTTGTGATACAGGGTGGAACCCTAATCAGCAGATCTTTCACGAAATGGAGGGGATCCCACGATGAACACGAAGAACACAAAGGGAAACGGGGGAAAACACGAGAGGAAACACACAAGAACAAGTCCAATCACACATCCACTAGACAATCAAACACACAAGATCACAAGATACATGAACAACAAAGGGAAAGATACATGGGTAGAGTTCATCTCCAAGAGGAGGCCTTGAATCCGTGAAGGATCTTCCCGTTAGGGGTCTTGAATCCGGTGTGGATCTTCTCCGTAGAGGGGCCGCGGTCACTCGTAGGAGTAGAACCACATAGATGAGCAAAGCTCTAGTCTAAAATGAGCTATCACATTTGCTAACCCTAAAATGGTGGAGGTGGAGGAGTATATATAGTCTAGGGGCATGAAGGGGTAAGTGAGGGGCGAAACGGGTACATGGGCATCGGCCCGGATACATGCACGCAGGCAAGGCCGGATGTCCGGGCTGGCAGCCGGATGTCCGGGGCTTCGGGGCGAGCCGGATGTCTGGGGTTACGGCCGGATGTCCGGGCTGGCTCGGTCCAGCTTCTGTGAAGGAGGGCCCGGATTTCCGGGAGGAGTGCCGGATGTCCAGCTGTTGCGGAAGCGCCGGATGTCCGGCCTTTGGCCCGGATGTCCGGCCGCTGTAGTATCAGCAGCTCCGTCTTCTTCCGTCTTCTCTTCCAAGCTTCCCTCGCAGATGGTGTAGGTGATTCTTGGCGCTTGCACTCCTCCTCGCCATCCGTGAAGCTCCGACAATACCTATGCATGCACACGAGAGGAGTGTCAAGTAGTATACCATCCTCGAAGGGGTCAAGTGAACACGTGTAAAGGAGATGATTCACCTTTATGTATGAGAAATAGAGGTCACACGTGTCACTTCCCAAGCAGACTCTTGACATGGTGATGTCCATAGGATACACCGTATCATCCCCTCCCCCTTGGAAAAGATCCGACCTCGGATCGAAAACCAAATCACCATGGGAAAGAGATGGCGTCGTCGTGTAGATGTGGACCATCACGAAGTGCTCATCATCTTGAAGCTCAACATGGGCACTCTCCAATGTCTCTCCGTCTAGTGATTCCTTCAAAAGGAGCAAAGACAACAAACACTTGGAAAAACAAATGTGGTTAGCGTTAGTGCAAAACCAAACATTCAAGAGGTGATTTACCCAACAAGTGTTGTCATCAAGCATAGCATAGTGTGTGACAAAGGTTTGTGGCATGGCATTTAAGCACATCAATTGAGCACAATCAAGGTCATCATGGAAACAAGCATGTAAATGTGAGGTAGAGATGCACATATGTGTGTCAAGAGAATAAGCATCTACCTCATGGTCATAGCAAGCATGCATAAAGCGCTCCATGAAAGGTCTATGGTAGGCATAAGAATCATTCACAACACCATGTAAAATGAAGTGTCTAAACACATGGGTCACGTGCAAGACAATCCAAGCATAATGTGCATAGGGTGTAGTGAAGATAGTATGGCACTCAACACAATAGAAAGAGCAATTGTTCAACATGTGTGAGGCCATCAAGTCAATCATGTGAAAAGCAATGGGACATGGCATATGTGAAGAGATGACATTGTTGCAACCAAGCATATGATATGGACAAGTAATCCACAAGTCGGATGCAACACACAAGGCATATATATCACGAGGCATGGAGATGTGTAAATGGCAAGTCAAATCAAGATCTCTAACATGTATGCAAATAAGTCTCATGGTGCAAGCAACACAAGTAGTGTGATCCATCATATCCATGCTCATGCTTTTGGGTGTCTCGAATGAGAAGGATATCTCCTTGAAAGTGTGTCCTTGTGCGTCCTTCACAATGCCGAAGCACAAGCAAGTGCGATGTAGAAGCGTCGTGGTAGAAAGTGGTTCGCTCTCAAGAGCTCGAATGGTCAACTCACGTGAAGTGGAAGTCGACACGAAGTCCAAGTATCCTACACATGCACACAACAAAACAAAGAATGTATGCGCATGGTAGATAAACACATCATCCATCATGATGGTTCTCTTCTCTTGCACATAATCATTAGGAGGAAAAGTGCATGAATAATATGATGCAACAATGGCTATATTCATGGCACTAGGCATATGGTGCAAAGAGGTAAGACAAGCATGCTTCACAAGAAATATGTCAAAATCTCCAAATAAATGCGAGAATGCTATGGGGGCAATCTCAATGGCAAGATTAAAATCATGGTTGCGCTCAATGCATGGACAATCATATAGCATGAGAGAGGCAACATGTGGAGACATATGACAAAAAGCAATATCAATCATGTGCAAAGCATGGCAATGGTTGACATCAACCGCATGAAAGGAGCAAGTTTGAATCATCGGTGATGCAACATAAGCAAGCATATCAATCATGTCGTGCAAACTAGTGGAGCGAAGATGCCACACACTAGATGAGTTCATAGCAATCATGTCATGTGAGCCAATAGTAGGCATAAGCAAGGCACACGACATATCACAAGCACGAGCACATATCAAGATCAAAGCATCATAATAGGCATGGGGTACAAAGGCATCATGGCAATAACAAGTGATATCTCCACCAAGCTTGCAAATACACATACAAGTATGAGAATCAATCATCATGTGTAATGCAAAGCATGGGTCACGAATGCATGGCAAAGGCATATAAATGAGCATATCATGCAAAGTGAACATGGCAAGATGGTCGTAAGAGACATAATGGACAATAACCCATAACCATGTGAGTGCCATGTAGAAGGAATGCGCGAAGTGTTTGCGCAAAAGGAGCGGTGGGAAAGACAATCCACGATATCCCAAGTCATCGTTGCTCTCTAGAGCTCTTTTCGTCAACTCGTGCGTTTGTGAAGTTGACGAATATGGATGGGTACCTACACAAAAGAGACACAAACCAAAGAAATTGTGCGCGTGGTAAATGTACACATCATCCATCATGATGTGTATGTGCACGTTAGAGTGAGCACAAGATAAGCATCTCTCAAAGAAATTTGATGCATGGTATAAGAACATGTCATCCATCATGAAGGAATAGTTATTGTGTATAGCATGATGTGGATGCAAATTGAGCATACAAGTATGGGGATCATGCAAAGGATAGGATGGACCAAAATCTCCTAAAATGTATGAGGAAACTATGGGGGTCTCCTCATGAGCAATATCGAAAGCATAATATGGAGAAGTGGAACAACATCCAAAACAATGCATGTCGGAAGCTAGGCAATCATGGCATGGCATATGATGGATATGATGCAAAGGAAGCATGTCAATATCATCACAAGAAAAACAAATGCCAATAACCATGGGCTTGTCATCTATGCCATATGTGCAAATTGGGTTTATCTTAATGGCATATGCATAGTTACTATGAAGAGATTGCAAATAGGACATATTATAGATCTCATGCATAGCATATGACAAGTCAAGAGGATTGTCAAACATGATGTGACCGAGAGAATTATCACATGAAATCCTATGCAACATGGCATCACAACTAATAGACTCCACATGGCAATCATCAATCTCATCATAAATGGGTAAATCATCGCATGGGGAAATCATACTAGAATGAAGCATGGCAATAGGTTGATCAACATCATGCAAGCAATCGATGTCAAGAATGTCCACTAGTGGGACGAGATCATCACCTTCACCTTTGTTACCATTCTCAATCCACTCATGTGGTGTAGGTGAGGTGGAAAAGACCAAATGGTGGTCATCATCATCAACTTGATGGAACCATGTGGAGGGTGCATCATATTCCACCATGGCCATCGTCTTGTCCAAAGGAAGGACGAAGTCTTCGCGAATCGGCGCGTCATCATATATGGGACCGAGCACCAAATGAGAAGGCACAATAGAGGTAGAGGTTAAGTCGTTAGTGTTGAAAGTGGCCTCACATGACCTATCAACTATCTCACTCTCTCTATGTGGTGGCTCACTCACTCCCTCAAGGTAGGTGCACTCAAACTCGCATATGGTGGAGTCACTCATCTCACTCAAGTGGTGGGGATGGTAGCTCTCCTCACATGGGAATTGTGGCAACTCATCATATATGGGGCTAGTGGTGAAGTCACTCTCACTCTCAATATGGTGGCACAAGTCACTCAAGTCATCATACGTCGCCGTGGTCGAAGGGAAAATCCCATGCTCAACCATCTCGTAGTCGTCGTCGTGGATGAAGGCCGAAGATGGCACATCATCACTCTTGCCTCCTAAGATGGAAGCATCATCCTCGCTCGCCACCTTGTCGCTCGCCTCCAAAGCTTGGTCCTCGAATGGCTCCGTAGTCGTAGTTGTCGCCGCGCCGTCTTGAAAAAGAGTCAAAGTAGACTCGGCATCATCAATGCCACAAAGAGGGATGGCGATGAAGTCGAACTTGGGAACGTCGTCTTGGAGCTCGTCGGGCTTGGACATCATGGTGGTACTAGCCTCATGCTCGCCATCTTGGAGCTTGGTCTTCGAGAAGTGTGCTTGCGGTGGAGAAGCCTTGGCCGTCATAAGTTCTTGTTCCGCCTTGAGAGCACCAATGTAGTTGTCGTCGAGGGACTTGTAGTTCTCGAAGAAGATAGTCTTGTAGACGTCATTGTGCAATCCCATCATGAAGTGGAGCTTCATTGAAATGGGGTCGTCCACGCCGGCTCGTTGCAAGGCCATCTTCATCTCCTTGAAGTACTTGTCCATGGACTTGGATCCTTGAATGGTGTTCTCCAGTTGGCGTAGAAGTTGTTCCGTGTAGGTGGGAGGCACGAACTCTCGCCGCAAAGCTCTCTTCGTCTTGGGCCAATTCACGTTGAAGCTCGTCGAAGGTGTGTGAAGCCACCATGTTGACGCGTTGTCGTGGAAGTTTCTTGTGGCGCACTTCACTTGATCTTCGTAGGGAACTTGGTGTAGCTTGAGGTAGTCGTCCATCTTGCGCTCCCACTCGAGATACTCCTCGGGGTCTTGAGTCCCATAGAAAGGAATCTCGTGGTCGTTGTCGAGGTCGTTGTAGCTCGTGGAAGTCGCGGACTTGAGCTTGGGGAGCTTCTCTTGAGCATAAGCTTGAGGTGCTTGTGGGCGAAGATGCCGCATGTCCAAAGGCGAAGATGCCTTGAAGTCGCTTGGCGAAGATGCCAAGGTGTACGGTGAAGTCGTTGAGCGGTTGTTGGTGTTGAGCTCTAGACCTTCACATTCTTGTCGTTGATGGTGTCGATGCCGATGTGATCTCGCCGAAGATGGTAGCTCCGAAGGATGTGCACTAGAGCGTCTTCTCGAAGATGAGGGAGACCTCTTAGGATTCTTGATGAGGGCTTTGAGCTCCTCCATTTGAGCATTCATGTTGGCGCACAAGTTGTTCGTCATGGCATCGAACTTGTCGTTGTTGCTGTAGACCGAAGTAGATGAAATGCTTTTCCTATCCATCACAAGACTCGAGCAAAGGTGAGTAGGGGATGAGATAAACAATACCAAGTTACCTTTTCCGAATGTTGAGGATGTATCCCGTTTCACTCAATGTGAAATGAAAGAATAGTGGAATTGGTACCAGACTTGTTCACTCACACCTATCAAGTAAAGCTTATCGAGTGGCTCGGTGAGGATAGTGGCACAAAAATTTGATGCAATAAGTTAGAAAGAGTCAATAATGTTGAAAGAGATTCACAAATTCGCAAATGTAACAAGTAGACCAATAGCAATATGTGGCACACGGAAACACACACACGGATAGATAGATGGGGTCGTGCAACCAAGGAATGAGCACAAAATGTGGAATCCACGGAAAACGCTCGTGTTGCACAACTCAAGAGAGACGCTAGCACGATTGCTCTATAGGCGGATACGACACTTGTGCACAACCTATAAGATGCAAATGTATGCAACGACTTCTATCCCAAGTACGCTATATGTATAGTATTCCGGTGGTATGATCCAAAATGATCAAGTATGATATCATATGATGCTATGCTATGGTTCTTGCTTACAAGCTTCTTTGTGGCTCTTTTGCTTAAAAGCTTATTCTTTTTTTTTTTGTATGTCCACGATGCGAAATGCACAAACCAAGATAGCAATTGTGTATATGCGGGAACAATCTTGTGACACAAGGGATGATATGATGATACCAAGTGATGTGGTATGTATGCAATGGAAGGGCGGATCGATGATCACTAATGTGCACAAGTAACGTTGCCGGCAATACTCAAAGGCTAGTCTCGATAGGCAAGTGACGCAAAATGGGCTAGGGGTTAACAATGCAATTGCAAGGGGAATATACAATGATGTCGTCGAAGTTACCGTCCGTGTCGATGATGAGAGGTGGTGCTCTTGATGTAGACCCGTTCCTAATTAGCCGAAACACCTTAGGAAACGGAAAAACCACAACTCAAAATCTCAAGGACAAATATCAAATGGTGGTAGCGGCAATGCCGTGGTGGTTGCGGAAGTGGAATGATGGGCTATACACGATGTCGGAGTTGAAGTCACGGTCCCTAAGTAGTCGAAACACCTTAGGAGACACAAGCCACAACTCAAACAAGCTCGAACAAAAATTTGGTTAAGTTGGGTTGGCTATGTATAAAGGGCAATGGGTATGCGGAAGTGGTGGTGGTGGTTGATGAAGAAGCAATGGTCCCTAAGTAGCCTAAACACCTTAGGAGACTCAAATCACTACTCAAGCAACCACAAATGCTATGGGAACAAAATTTGTTAGGTTGCGGAAGTCGGTGGTGGTTATGTGGATGATATGGTGGAAGCCCTAGGCAAAGATGCCAAAATCCACAAAATATGATGGAGTCAAATGATTATGGTGGTATTTTTGTGTTATGGGGGATGTCAAGAGCTTCAAAACGAGCTCAAGAACGTCGAAATCGGAGTTCGGATGAATTAGTTATGGACAAAACGGTGAAACACGGGTGGCTGAAATTCCCAGGGGTCGGACATCCGGGGCCGGGGCCGGATTTCCGGGGCCTGATGTCCAGAACCGCGCGGGATTTTGCCCTCCAGGAGCCGGATGTCCGGCCGGGGACCCGGATGTCCGGCCCGATGGCCCGGATGTCCGGCCTATGGCCCGGATGTCCGGCCCGACGATTCCAGATCTGAATCGGGACTTCCAAACTCGTTTGTGGGCGGAATTTGATGATTTTGGGGGCAAAATTTGACGGATTTTGTGGAGGAAAGATGGGGAAACTTGGGGAAATGCTAGATCCACTTGAAACCAAGCAAATCCATGGATCAAAATCAACAAAACTTCATCAAACCAACAGATCACAAAATTTTTTGGGGCTATTTTTGGTGGGGAATTTTCGAAATTGGGGAAGAACACAACAAAACAAGGCTAGAAAACGGTGGGGAGGCTCCAAATTCGTGAGAAACCGTGGCTCATGATACCATAAGATACAGGGTGGAACCCTAATCAGCGGATCTTTCACGAAATGGAGGGGATCCCACGATGAACACGAAGAACACAAAGGGAAACGGGGGAAAACACGAGAGGAAACACACAAGAACAAGTCCAATCACACATCCACTAGACAATCAAACACACAAGATCACAAGATACATGAACAACAAAGGGAAAGATACATGGGTAGAGTTCATCTCCAAGAGGAGGTCTTGAATCCGTGAAGGATCTTCCCGCTAGGGGTCTTGAATCCAAGGTGGATCTTCTCCGTAGAGGGGCCGCGGTCTCTCTCGTGGAGTAGATCCGGGATGGATGAGCAAAGCTCTATCTCTCATATGAGCTAAACCATTGCTGACCCTAAAATGGTGGAGGTGGAGGAGTATATATAGTCTAGTACATGAAGGGGTAAGTGGGAGAGGATACATGGGCCTTTGGCCCGACTCTGCGCGCAGGCAGGCGCCGGATGTCCGGGCTGGGGCCCGGATGTCCGGCCGATCATGGGAGGCCGGATGTCCGGGCACGGGCCGGATGTCCGGCCTGGCGATGGCCGTTCTTCGGGTGCTTCTGTTGCCCTTGCCGGATTTCCGGGGTGATGCCGGATGTCCGGCCTCTGCTGAAGCGCCGGATGTCCGGGCTGGACGCCGGATGTCCGGGCTGGCGCCGGATGTCCGGGCTGGCGCCGGATGTCCGGCGGCTGTAACTTCAGCCGCTCCGTCTTCTTCCGTCTTCTCTTCCAAGCTTCCCTCGCGGATGGTGTAGGTGTTCCTCGGCGCTTGCACTCCTCGTCGTCGTCCGTGAAGCTCCGACAATACCTATGCATGCACACGAGTGGAGTGTCAAGTAGTATACCATCCTCGAAGGGGTCAAGTGAACACGCGTAAAGGAGATGGTTCACCTTTTTGTATGAGAAATAGAGGTCGCACGTGTCACTTGCCAAGCGGACTCTTGACATGGTGATGTCCATAGGATACACCGTATCAGTGTATGATGTGCCGATGCTTTAGCACACGGTGGTATTGCTATGACGTATGATCTCTTTTGATGCAAGGCGTATGATGCTATTGTCCTTTTGCTTATAAGCTTTGGTTGGCTTTTTTGCTTAAAAGCTTGTGAGCTCTTTCTTTGGGTACTTATGCATGCTTCTCGGATCAAGGTAGCTATTGTGTATGCGGGACACTCTTTTGTCACACGAAGATATGATGATGTAGTATGCAATATCTATGACTATCACTAATGTGCACAAGCGTCGTGGCCCGGCAATACTCAAATGGCTAGTCTCAATGGGAAAGCTACGCAAAGATGGTCCATAGGGTGACAATGCAATTGCAAGGTAGGATGAACAATGTGTCGTCGATGTTACCGTCCTTGCCGAGGGTGAGCGGTGGTGTTGTCGATATCGTTCCGTTCCAAGGTAGCCGAAACATCCAAGGAAACGGTGAAACCACAACTCAAGTATCCAAGGCAAAGTGAGACAAAATTGTCAAAATAGAAGGGTTGAAACGATGGTGGTTGCGGAAGTGATGGTGGTATGCGGAAGGTGTATATGGTGGAGGGCCTAAGCAAACTTGCCAAATTTGACAAACTCTGATGGAGTCTAATTGATGAGGACATGACTACCTTGGATACGACCAAAAATATTGCATACATGTATATTTGTGAGGTGATTTCTAATGCAAACTATGCAACAATTTATTTATGTTATCCAGAACAAAAATACTTCACAGACTTTTGTGCCATGTCTAATTCCAGGTGCATGGGACATTTGTACAATTCACATATGAAGATAAGGGAAAAAGAGAAGTTTAGGGGCTGTTCAAAAAGTTCTCTCACGTCACTTTTGGGCCAAGAGAAGATAGAGTCCAAGTCTCTCACGTTCTGCATCCAGATTCGGACTGCACAGACATACCTGACTCAAAACGGCAAGAACTCCTTCATACGGACTCCGAATTGGGTGATTCTTTTTTTGTTGGAAACTAGATTTCATACACTTTCCAACCCAATTGGAATCACCTTCAAATTTGATAGAGGCAAAGGTGTCCCGTCTTTCGATGAGATGGTGGTTATCGTTTTGGAGGAAGTCGACTTTGACGATCCGACTACGAACGTGCGAGGACGTCGCGCCTTAGCAATCGCTAAACCAACTCCGAGAGGTTGTTGACCACGCCGGAGCACGATCAACCTGACCACGAAGGTCTGTTTCCTGCAGGCAAACGAAGAACAAGCAAGAAACTAAGATTGCAATCTGGATATTGCGAATATAAGAGGAAAGCTTTATTGATCAAGGTGGGGTTCTGTGACGCCTTGGTCTGGTCGTTGAACACAAACGAAGTACGCGAAGTTGCAGCTATGGCGAACTTTTAATCTAAACAAAACCCAAAGTCTAAACGACGCCCTAAGGGCTGTATATATGAGGCAAAGAGGGGGGAATTTCGTGGCCCTTGGTGGAGGGGTCCGAAACCAACCCTAACTCTTGTTTCCCCACACATACGGACTCTAAAACAGCCTATACTCAAGTATTTCGAAATTACATGGGCCTGGCCCAATAATAAGGTGACGCAGCACCTAAAATAGCCTCTGGACGAAATTTATGAAGTGGCATCTTGTATATTTCGTCCAAGGCTTCTCGCACTCATTATGGTGGCTTCAAAGTCCTGAAATCATCCATTGTAACTCCATTCTTGTCCCCCTTGCGCATGCCATCATCTCCATGCTTGATCTTGCTCCAATGTTCATCCTTCTTGTCCAAGCTAGGCCCTTCAGTTGTAAGCAAGACAAATGTATCCAATTTAGGCAGCATCATATTCTCATGAACATTAGATTCATTACCAAGAAACGAAAGTACCTGGTAATTTAATTGGCGTGTGCGAGCTCTAGTAATTGGTCCTGTATATGTGTCAGTTGGAGCTGTGGGTGTAACCTTGTTAGTGATGTCCTCATCATCCTCCCCTTCTTGAATTGAAGTCGTCCTCAACGGAAGCTCATCTTCCTCACCCAAGTAAGGCTTCAAATCTGCAATGTTAAATGTGGGACTAACCCCAAAATCTGCAGGCAGCTCAAGTTTATATGCATTATCATTTATTTTCTCTAACACCTTGAAAGGACCATCAGCACGTGGCATTAGCTTTGACTTGCGCAAATTAGGAAACCTATCCTTACGCAAATGTAACCAAACAAGATCTCCAGGTGCAAAGACAACACGTTTTCTACCCTTATCTCCAACAAGTTTATATTTAGCATTCATGCGCTCAATATTTTCCTTAGTTAACTCATGCATTTTTAAGATCAATTCAGCACGTTGTTTAGCATCAATATTAACCTTCTCCGAGGATGGAAGAGGCAACAAATCAATAGGTGCACGAGGTAGGAAACCATAGACAATTTCAAAAGGGCACATTTTAGTAGTAGAATGCAACGAACGATTATAAGCAAATTCAATATGAGGCAAGCATTCTTCCCACATTTTCTTATTATTCTTCAAAACAGCCCTAAGCATAGTAGACAAAGTTCTGTTGACTACTTCAGTTTGTCCATCAGTTTGGGGGTGACAAGTAGTACTAAAAAGCAGTTTAGTCCCCAACTTAGCCCATAAACATCTCCAAAAGTGGCTAAGAAATTTAGTATCACGATCTGAAACAATAGTATTTGTCACACCATGCAAGCGAATAATTTCACGAAAGAACAAATCAGCAACATTAGCAGCATCATCGCTTTTATGACATGGTATAAAGTGTGCCATCTTCGAGAACCTATCCACGACAACAAATATGCTATCCCTCCCCTTCTTTGTTCGAGGTAAACCCAAAACAAAGTCCATAGATATATCTTCCCAAGGAACACTAGGTGATGAGGACATCACTAACAAGGTTACACCCACAGCTCCAACTGACACATATACAGGACCAATTACTAGAGCTCGCGCACGCCAATTAAATTACCAGGTACTTTCGTTTCTTGGTAATGAATCTAATGTTCATGAGAATATGATGCTGCCTAAATTGGATACATTTGTCTTGCTTACAAATGAAGGGCCTAGCTTGGACAAGAAGGATGAACATTGGAGCAAGATCAAGCATGGAGATGACGGCATGCGCAAGGGGGACAAGAATGGAGTTACAATGGATGATTTCAGGACTTTGAAGCCACCATAATGAGTGCGAGAAGCCTTGGACGAAATATACAAGATGCCACTTCATAAATTTCGTCCAGAGGCTATTTTAGGTGCTGCGTCACCTTATTATTGGGCCAGGCCCATGTAATTTCGAAATACTTGAGTATAGGCTGTTTTTAGAGTCCGTATGTGTGGGGAAACAAGAGTTAGGGTTGGTTTCGGACCCCTCCACCAAGGGCCACGAAATTCCCCCCTCTTTCCCTCATATATACAGCCCTTAGGGCGTCGTTTAGACTTTGGGTTTTGTTTAGATTAAAAGTTCGCCATAGCTGCAACTTCGCGTACTTCGTTTGTGTTCAACGACCAGACCAAGGCGTCACAGAACCCCACCTTGATCAATAAAGCTTTCCTCTTATATTCGCAATACCCAGATTGCAATCTTAGTTTCTTGCTTGTTCTTCGTTTGCCTGCAGGAAACAGACCTTCGTGGTCAGGTTGATCGTGCTCCGGCGTGGTCAACAACCTCTCGGAGTTGGTTTAGCGATTGCTAAGGCGCGACGTCCTCGCACGTTCGTAGTCGGATCGTCAAAGTCGACTTCCTCCAAAACGATAACCACCATCTCATCGAAAGACGGGACACCTTTGCCTCTATCAAGTGGTATCAGATTTCCAGGTTGCTCGGTGAGATTTTATAGTTTTTCATAGTTTAGATCGAGTCTGTTCTTCATACCTATAGTCCACGAAAAAGCCAAAAAAAAATTAGGGTTAGTTCATCCCATCCGAACCAATCTGAGCCTTTGCATAATCTTTTCTGTATTTGCTTTGTTGAATTTGCGGTTGCATCGTCGTGTCCAGTTGCTGGTCTTAGCTTCTAGTCTTTTAGAGTTTCGAGTTCTGGTCATAAGTTGTCACGCCGCCGCCGCAACATCTTCATCACTACTGCCACATACCACCACCGATCCGTATCCATATACCACCACCAATCCGAATCCATATACCACCACCGCTGACATAACCTACCACCGCTGCCATATCCTACCACCATATATCCACCACCAATCCGAGTTCTTTTCACATTAGGTTTGTTCTCGAAATCCATCTAGGTTTCGGATTTGTGTTTCCTTGCCTGCGTAGGTCTCGGAAAAAAAAAAGAGTCTGGAGACCCCCGGGCAGTTTTTAGGCCAAAATTTCGACAGGTGAAAATATTTTTTCCCTATCCTACTTTTGGGCTTTTCTGAGTCTTTTGAGACATGTGCCACCATACTGATTTTTTCCCGCACTTTTTCGTCGTCGCTGCCCTGATTCCGAAAAAAAAATCGTCAAAAAAATTTCGTGCCTATCATCTTAGTTTGACTTGGGAAGTGTTTTGAGACACTCGCCATTATAGTGATTTTCGGCAAAAAAAAAAGCAGCGAAAAAAAAGAGGCGAAAAAAAAAATTCAGAGTGTGCTTTCCCCTTGATTACGTGCAGCGCCGTGATTTCGTTAGTGTTCTAGGCTCGCGTCTCTAGTACGGTCTAGCCTAGGACCAGCACAGTACCGTCGTTGAGCGTTTATTCACCTTTGCATCTCTGAATTGATTATTGCTGACCCTTTTTGCTACCATATTATAAGCCTTCCCAGCTCCACATACATCTACATCGTGCGTTTGACTCTCCCTGGTAATCGCTCTATCCAAGCTTTGAGAGTTTTGACTACATCGGTTGCCGATCACCGCCTGCTGCTGGGTAAGAACTGGTAAGAATTTGAGATTTGCTTGTCGGATTTGTGACACCCGCCACCCCCACCACTTCTTAGTAGTCTGTAGGATCATATTCTTGTGTGTTTCTATTGCTGCTAACCATGCCAGGATCACAAGTCGACGAGACTGACTGGGAGAACTTGACGAACAAGGAGCTTCATGATAAGTTTCAGCAAATGATGAGTGAACAGGTGCAAGATGTGCTAAACAGATTTGACGAGGCCATGGAGAAGATTGATGGCATGGAGAAGACGTTTGACACAAAGCTCGATAACAAGTTTGCTGAATTGCTTGCGCGTTTTCCACCACCACCGGCTGCTGCAGCTGTCCCACCTCTTCAACAACAACAACAACAACAACAACGGCGCCCCGAATCAAGTGGGACGAGCACAGCGCGTTCCCCTTGAGACTGGTCAAGCTTCTGGTGCTGCTGTTGATGTTTCTGTAGCTCCTGCTGCTACTGCAGAGGTGGAGGACCATTACGAGGATGAGGTTGACCAAAATCAGAACTACGTGCAACAACCAGCACCACCACCACCAGGTCGTCCTCATGCATATCATCGCAACGGTAGGGCTGCACCACCACCTGAGGTACATGACCATCTTCCTAAACTGAAATTGAATATTCCACCATTTGAGGGTAGATATGTTCCTGATATATATCTTACTTGGGAATTACAAACTGAACAACGTTTTACATGTTTAAACTATCCCGAGGAGAGACGTGTTCCTGCTGCTGTTTGTGCTTTCACTGGTTTTGCATGTGTTTGGTGGTCTGAACATTGTAGATTATATCCTATTCCAGCTACTTGGACTGCTTTGAAAACTGCTATGCGTACTCGTTGGGTTCCACCATATTATCAACGTGAATTACTTCAAAAACTGCAGCGCTTAAGACAAGGAAAAAATTATGTAGAAGAATATTATCAGCAATTACAAACTGGCCTGATTAGATGTGGTATTGTTGAGGAGAATGAAGCTATGCTTGCACGTTTTGATACGGTGTATCCTAGGGCCATCCCCATGGACCCTCCTTCACCTCAACAAGTGCCCAAAGGACCAAGGACTAGAGCTCCCGAGACCGAGGTGACGTCACTCCTAGCCCTACTTCCATACAAATCTTGCGAGACATGGTCGCTACCTCAGACGGACGTGTTGTGTGTGCTCAGGTGTGAAGAAGACCACATCGGAGAGGGGCGTGAAGATGGACGAGTCCTCAAGTTCATGGACGAGCCAATGCATCGAGAAGAGCAGAAGAGAGCTCCAGGACCCGGACATCCGGCCCCCTGGCCCGGACATCCGGCCCCTGGGCATTCACCCACAGAAGGCCAACAGCAGCCAAGGCTACAGGGCCCGGACATCCGGCCAGGGCCCGGACATCCGGCCCCGCGCCCGGAAATCCGGCGCCTCTGTCCAGAGAGCACCCGAGGCGCGTCCACTCCAGCCCGGACATCCGGGCCCCCGCCCCGGACATCCGGCGTCCTGTGAAGTCCCGGACATCCGGCCCGCCGCCCGGACGTCCGGCCCCTGAATTGCCTGCGCGCATCCCCCGGGCCGAGGCCCATGTACCCATTCGCCCCGTAGACTATATATACTCCTCTCCTCATCCCGTTTAGGGTTAGCTGTGGTTTTAGCTCATTTGACACTTGTGTGGATTTCTCCCACGAGACCGGTGCGCCTCTACGGAGAAGATCCACCTCTGGATTCAAGACCCCTAACGGGAAGATCCCACGGGATTCCAAGACCTCCTCCGGGAGAAGACTATCTGTATCACCGTTGTTGACTTTGGATCATGTATCTCGACCTTGTATCGCGAATCTAGCACTTGTGTGATTGCTTCCGTGTTGATTTGAGTGTTCTCTCTTGTGTTTTCCCCATCTTTCTCCGTGTTTTCCCCGTGTTCATCGTGTGCCAACCTCCAAACGTGAAAGATCCGCTGATTAGGGTTCCACCCTACATCAAGGAATAACTGGAAATTCTCACCGAGCAACCTGAAAACTGATACCACTTAATAGAGGCGAGGGGCCCGATCTTTCGATGAGAAGATAACTAACGATTTGGTGGAGTCGACTTTGACGATCCGACTACGAACGTGCACGACGTTGCGCCTTAGCAATCGCTAAACCAATCTCCAGGGGTTACTGACGATGCCAGAAGCACGATCAGCCTGACCACGAAGGTCTATTCCTGCATGCAATCGAAGAACAAGCAAGAATATGATAAAGCAATCTGAATATTGCAAATATAAATGATGTATTGATAAAGGTGGGGATCCGTAAGCGGTCTTGGTCTGGTCGTTGGACACAAACGAAGTACACGAAGTTGCAATGGCTAACTTTTGACTAAACAAATCCCTCAAGAAAAAGCTACTAGATGGATCTACTTATATAGGAGCAAGGGGTGGCGGCCAAGGAGGCGGAAGGACGTCCCAAGGCAGCCTAAAACTAACCCTAGGTCGTACAAGGCTCATGGGCCCAAGTGGAGGTGATGTAACACCTTTGGACTTGTAGTTTGACTCGGATTCTGCTGTAGCGTCAGATTGTTTCGTCGGGATCTCAATGCTCCGGACGAATTTGAAGGTGATTCCAATTGGGTTGGAAAGTGTATGAAATCTAGTTTCCAACAAAAAAAGAATCACCCAATTCGGAGTCCGTATGAAGGAGTTCTTGCTGTTTTGAGTCAGGTATGTCTGTGCAGTCCGAATCTGGATGCAGAACGTGAGAGACTTGGACTCTATCTTCTCTTGGCCCAAAAGTGACGTGAGAGAACTTTTTGAACAGCCCCTAAACTTCTCTTTTTCCCTTATCTTCATATGTGAATTGTACAAATGTCCCATGCACCTGGAATTAGACATGGCACAAAAGTCTGTGAAGTATTTTTGTTCTGGATAACATAAATAAATTGTTGCATAGTTTGCATTAGAAATCACCTCACAAATATACATGTATGCAATATTTTTGGTCGTATCCAAGGTAGTCATGTCCTCATCAATTAGACTCCATCAGAGTTTGTCAAATTTGGCAAGTTTGCTTAGGCCCTCCACCATATACACCTTCCGCATACCACCATCACTTCCGCAACCACCATCGTTTCAACCCTTCTATTTTGACAATTTTGTCTCACTTTGCCTTGGATACTTGAGTTGTGGTTTCACCGTTTCCTTGGATGTTTCGGCTACCTTGGAACGGAACGATATCGACAACACCACCGCTCACCCTCGGCAAGGACGGTAACATCGACGACACATTGTTCATCCTACCTTGCAATTGCATTGTCACCCTATGGACCATCTTTGCGTAGCTTTCCCATTGAGACTAGCCATTTGAGTATTGCCGGGCCACGACGCTTGTGCACATTAGTGATAGTCATAGATATTGCATACTACATCATCATATCTTCGTGTGACAAAAGAGTGTCCCGCATACACAATAGCTACCTTGATCCGAGAAGCATGCATAAGTACCCAAAGAAAGAGCTCACAAGCTTTTAAGCAAAAAAGCCAACCAAAGCTTATAAGCAAAAGGACAATAGCATCATACGCCTTGCATCAAAAGAGATCATACGTCATAGCAATACCACCGTGTGCTAAAGCATCGGCACATCATACACTGATACGGTGTATCCTATGGACATCACCATGTCAAGAGTCCGCTTGGCAAGTGACACGTGCGACCTCTATTTCTCATACAAAAAGGTGAACCATCTCCTTTACGCGTGTTCACTTGACCCCTTCGAGGATGGTATACTACTTGACACTCCACTCGTGTGCATGCATAGGTATTGTCGGAGCTTCACGGACGACGACGAGGAGTGCAAGCGCCGAGGAACACCTACACCATCCGCGAGGGAAGCTTGGAAGAGAAGACGGAAGAAGACGGAGCGGCTGAAGTTACAGCCGCCGGACATCCGGCGCCAGCCCGGACATCCGGCGCCAGCCCGGACATCCGGCGTCCAGCCCGGACATCCGGCGCTTCAGCAGAGGCCGGACATCCGGCATCACCCCGGAAATCCGGCAAGGGCAACAGAAGCACCCGAAGAACGGCCATCGCCAGGCCGGACATCCGGCCCGTGCCCGGACATCCGGCCTCCCATGATCGGCCGGACATCCGGCGCCTGCCTGCGCGCAGAGTCGGGCCAAAGGCCCATGTATCCTCTCCCACTTACCCCTTCATGTACTAGACTATATATACTCCTCCACCTCCACCATTTTAGGGTTAGCAAATGTGATAGCTCATTTTAGACTAGAGCTTTGCTCATCTATGTGGTTCTACTCCTACGAGTGACCGCGGCCCCTCTACGGAGAAGATCCACACCGGATTCAAGACCCCTAAACGGGAAGATCCTTCACGGATTCAAGGCCTCCTCTTGGAGATGAACTCTACCCATGTATCTTTCCCTTTGTTGTTCATGTATCTTGTGATCTTGTGTGTTTGATTGTCTAGTGGATGTGTGATTGGACTTGTTCTTGTGTGTTTCCTCTCGTGTTTTCCCCCGTTTCCCTTTGTGTTCTTCGTGTTCATCGTGGGATCCCCTCCATTTCGTGAAAGATCTGCTGATTAGGGTTCCACCCTGTATCATATGGTATCATGAGCCACGGTTTCTCACGAATTTGGAGCCTCTCCACCGTTTTCTAGCCTTGTTTTGTTGTGTTCATCCCCAATTTCGAAAATTCCCCACCAAAAATAGCCCCAAAAATTTTTTGTGATCTGTTGGTTTGATGAAGTTTTGTTGATTTTGATCCATGGATTTGCTTGGTTTCAAGTGGATCTAGCATTTCCCCAAGTTTCCCCATCTTTACTCCACAAAATCCCTCAAATTTTGAGCCCCAAATCATCAATTTCCGCCCACAATTCGAAAAGTTCGTCCCGATTCAGATCTGGAAACTTCGGGCCGGACATCCGGGCCACTGGCCGGACATCCGGGCCATCGGGCCGGACATCCGGCTCCTGGAGGGCAAAATCGCGCAGGTTTCTGGACATCAGGCCCCGGAAATCCGGGCTCCACCCCGGATGTCCGACCCCTGGGAATTTCAGCCACCCGTGTTTCACCGTTTTATCCATAACTAATTCATACGAACTCCGATTTTGACGTTCTTGAGCTCGTTTTGAAGCTCTTGACATCCCCCATAACACAAAAATACCACCATAATCATTTGACTCCATCATATTTTGTGGATTTTGGCATCTTTGCCTAGGGCTTCCACCACATCATCCGCATAACCACCACCGACTTCCGCAACCTAACCATTTTTGTTCCCATAGCATTTGTGGTTGCTTGAGTAGTGATTTGACTCTCCTAAGGTGTTTAGGCTACTTAGGGACCATTGCTTCTTCATCAACCACCACCACCACTTCCGCATAGCCTAGTCCACCATACATAGCCAACCCAACTTAACCAAATTTTTGTTCGAGCTTGTTTGAGTTGTGGCTTGTGTCTCCTAAGGTGTTTCGGCTACTTAGGGACCGTGACTTCAACTCCGACATCGTGTATAGCCCATCATTCCACTTCCGCAACCACCACGGCATTGCCGCTACCACCATTTGATATTTGTCCTTGAGATTTTGAGTTGTGGTTTTTCCGTTTCCTAAGGTGTTTCGGCTAATTAGGAACGGGTCTACATCAAGAGCACCACCTCTCATCATCGACACGGACGGTAACCTCGACGACATCTTTGTATATTCCCCTTGCAATTGCATTGTTAACCCCTAGCCCATTTTGCGTCACTTGCCTATCGAGACTAGCCTTTGAGTATTGCCGGCAACGTTACTTGTGCACATTAGTGATCATCGATCCGCCCTTCCATTGCATACATACCACATCACTTGGTATCATCATATCATCCCTTGTGTCACAAGATTGTTCCCGCATATACACAATTGCTATCTTGGTTTGTGCATTTCGCATCGTGGACATACAAAAAAAAAGAATAAGCTTTTAAGCAAAAGAGCCACAAAGAAGCTTGTAAGCAAGAGCCATAGCATCGCATCATATGATATCATATCCGATCATCTTGGATCAACAACGGAACATCATACACATAGCATACTTGGGATAGAAAGTTCATACATTTGCATCTTATAGGTTGTGCACAAGTGTCGTATCCGCCTATAGAGCAATCGTGCTAGCGTCTCTCTTGAGTTGTGCAAGACGAGCGTTTTGCGTGGATTCCACATTTTGGCTCATTCCTTGGTTGCACGACCCCATTTATCTATCCGTGTGTGTGTTTCCGTGTGCCACATATTGCTATTGGTCTACTTGTTACATTTGCAAATTTGTGAATCTCTTTCAACATTATTGACTCTTGCTAACATTTTGCATCAAATTTTTGTGCCACTATCCTCACCGAGCTCCACCATAAGCTTTACTTGATAGGTGTGAGTGAACAAGTCCGGTACCAATTCCACTATTCTTTCATTTCACATTGAGTGAAACGGGATACATCCTCAACGTTGGGAAAAGGTAACTTGGTATTGTTTATCTCATCTCCTACTCACCTTTGCTCGAGTCTTGTGATGGATAGGAAAAGCATTTCATCTACTTCGGTCTACAACAACAACGACAAGTTCGATGCCATGACGAACAAATTGTGCGCCAACATGAATGCTCAAATGGAGGAGCTTAAAGCCCTCATCAAGAACCGCAAGAGGTCTCCCTCATCTTCGAGAAGACGCTCAAGCGCACATCCTTCCGAGCTACCATCTACGGCAAGATCTCATCGGCATCGACACCATCAACGACAAGAACGTGAAGGTCATCATGAGCTCAACACCAACAATCGCTCAACGACTTCACCATGTACCTTGGCATCTTCGCCAAGCGACTTCAAGGCATCTGCGCCTTTGGATATGCGGCATCTTCGCCCACAAGAACCTCAAGCTTATGATCAAGAGAAGCTTACCAAGCTCAAGTCCGCGACTACCACGAGCTACTACGACCTCGACAACGACCACGAGATTCCTTTCTATGGGACTCAAGACCCCGAGGAGTATCTCAAGTGGGAGCGCAAGATGGACGACTACCTCACGCTACATCAAGTTCCCTACGAAGATCAAGTGAAGTGTGCCACAAGAAACTTCCACGACAACGCGTCAACATGGTGGCTTCACACACCTTCGACGAGCTTCAACATGAATTGGCCCAAGACGAAGAAAGCTATGCGACGAGAGTTCGTGCCTCCCACCTACACGGAACATCTTCTACGCCACTTGGAGAACACCATACAAGGATCCAAGTTGATACGGTGTATCCTATGGACATCACCATGTCAAGAGTCTGCTTGGGAAGTGACACGTGTGACCTCTATTTCTCATACATAAAGGTGAATCATCTCCTTTACACGTGTTCACTTGACCCCTTCGAGGATGGTATACTACTTGACACTCCTCTCGTGTGCATGCATAGGTATTGTCGGAGCTTCACGGATGGCGAGGAGGAGTGCAAGCGCCAAGGATCACCTACACCATCTGCGAGGGAAGCTTGGAAGAGAAGACGGAAGAAGACGGAGCTGCTGATACTACAGCGGCCGGACATCCGGGCCAAAGGCCGGACATCCGGCGCTTCCGCAACAGCCGGACATCCGGCACTCCTCCCGGAAATCCGGGCCCTCCTTCACAGAAGCTGGACCGAGCCAGCCCGGACATCCGGCCGTAACCCCGGACATCCGGCTCGCCCCGAAGCCCCGGACATCCGGCTGCCAGCCCGGACATCCGGCCTTGCCTGCGTGCATGTATCCGGGCCGATGCCCATGTACCCGTTTCGCCCCTCACTTACCCCTTCATGACCCTAGACTATATATACTCCTCCACCTCCACCATTTTAGGGTTAGCAATGGTTTAGCTCATATGAGAGATAGAGCTTTGCTCATCCATCCCGGATCTACTCCACGAGAGAGACCGCGGCCCCTCTACGGAGAAGATCCGCCTTGGATTCAAGACCCCTAGCGGGAAGATCCTTCACGGATTCAAGACCTCCTCTTGGAGATGAACTTTACCTTGTATCTTTCCCTTTGTTGTTCATGTACCGTGTGATCTTGTGTGTTTGATTGTCTAGTGGATGTGTGATTGGACTTGTTCTTGTGTGTTTCCTCTCGTGTTTTCCCCCGTTTCCCTTTGTGTTCTTCGTGTTCATCGTGGGATCCCCTCCATTTCGTGAAAGATCTGCTGATTAGGGTTCCACCCTGTATCATATGGTATCATGAGCCACGGTTTCTCACGAATTTGGAGCCTCCCCACCGTTTTCTAGCCTTGTTTTGTTGTGTTCATCCCCAATTTCAAAAATTCCCGACCAAAAATAGCCCCAAAATTTTTTGTGATCTGTTGGTTTGATGAAGTTTTGTTGATTTTGATCCGTGGATTTGCTTGGTTTCAAGTGGATCTAGCATTTCCCCAAGTTTCCCCATCTTTCCTCCACAAAATCCCTCAAATTTTGAGCCCCAAATCATCAATTTCCGCCCCAAATTCGAAAAGTTCGTCCCGATTCAGATCTGGAATCTTCGGGCCGGACATCCGGGCCACTGGCCGGACATCCGGGCCATCGGGCCGGACATCCGGCTCCTGGAGTGAAAAATCCCGCGCGGTTCTGGACATCAGGCCCCGGAAATCCGGCCCCGGCCCCGGATGTCCGACCCCTGGGAATTTCAGCCACCCGTGTTTCACCGTTTTGTCCATAACTAATTCATCCGAACTCCGATTTCGACGTTCTTGAGCTCGTTTTGAAGCTCTTGACATCCCCCATAACACAAAAATACCACCATAATCATTTGACTCCATCATATTTTGTGGATTTTGGCATCTTTGCCTAGGGCTTCCACCATATCATCCACATAACCACCACCGACTTCCGCAACCTAACAAATTTTGTTCCCATAGCATTTGTGGTTGCTTGAGTAGTGATTTGAGTCTCCTAAGGTGTTTAGGCTACTTAGGGACCATTGCTTCTTCATCAACCACCACCACCACTTCCGCATACCCATTGCCCTTTATACATAGCCAACCCAACTTAACCAAATTTTTGTTCGAGCTTGTTTGAGTTGTGGCTTGTGTCTCCTAAGGTGTTTCGACTACTTAGGGACCGTGACTTCAACTCCGACATCGTGTATAGCCCATCATTCCACTTCCGCAACCACCACGGCATTGCCGCTACCACCATTTGATATTTGTCCTTGAGATTTTGAGTTGTGGTTTTTCCGTTTCCTAAGGTGTTTCGGCTAATTAGGAACGGGTCTACATCAAGAGCACCACCTCTCATCATCGACACGGACGGTAACTTCGACGACATCATTGTATATTCCCCTTGCAATTGCATTGTTAACCCCTAGCCCATTTTGCGTCACTTGCCTATCGAGACTAGCCTTTGAGTATTGCCGGCAACGTTACTTGTGCACATTAGTGATCATCGATCCGCCCTTCCATTGCATACATACCACATCACTTGGTATCATCATATCATCCCTTGTGTCACAAGATTGTTCCCGCATATACACAATTGCTATCTTGGTTTGTGCATTTCGCATCGTGGACATACAAAAAAAAAAAGAATAAGCTTTTAAGCAAAAGAGCCACAAAGAAGCTTGTAAGCAAGAACCATAGCATAGCATCATATGATATCATACTTGATCATTTTGGATCATACCACCGGAATACTATACATATAGCGTACTTGGGATAGAAGTCGTTGCATACATTTGCATCTTATAGGTTGTGCACAAGTGTCGTATCCGCCTATAGAGCAATCGTGCTAGCGTCTCTCTTGAGTTGTGCAACACGAGCGTTTTCCGTGGATTCCACATTTTGTGCTCATTCCTTGGTTGCACGACCCCATCTATCTATCCGTGTGTGTGTTTCCGTGTGCCACATATTGCTATTGGTCTACTTGTTACATTTGCGAATTTGTGAATCTCTTTCAACATTATTGACTCTTTCTAACTTATTGCATCAAATTTTTGTGCCACTATCCTCACCGAGCCACTCGATAAGCTTTACTTGATAGGTGTGAGTGAACAAGTCTGGTACCAATTCCACTATTCTTTCATTTCACATTGAGTGAAACGGGATACATCCTCAACATTCGGAAAAGGTAACTTGGTATTGTTTATCTCATCCCCTACTCACCTTTGCTCGAGTCTTGTGATGGATAGGAAAAGCATTTCATCTACTTCGGTCTACAGCAACAACGACAAGTTCGATGCCATGACGAACAACTTGTGCGCCAACATGAATGCTCAAATGGAGGAGCTCAAAGCCCTCATCAAGAATCCTAAGAGGTCTCCCTCATCTTCGAGAAGACGCTCTAGTGCACATCCTTCGGAGCTACCATCTTCGGCGAGATCACATCGGCATCGACACCATCAACGACAAGAATGTGAAGGTCTAGAGCTCAACACCAACAACCGCTCAACGACTTCACCGTACACCTTGGCATCTTCGCCAAGCGACTTCAAGGCATCTTCGCCTTTGGACATGCGGCATCTTCGCCCACAAGCACCTCAAGCTTATGCTCAAGAGAAGCTCCCCAAGCTCAAGTCCGCGACTTCCACGAGCTACAACGACCTCGACAACGACCACGAGATTCCTTTCTATGGGACTCAAGACCCCGAGGAGTATCTCGAGTGGGAGCGCAAGATGGACGACTACCTCAAGCTACACCAAGTTCCCTACGAAGATCAAGTGAAGTGCGCCACAAGAAACTTCCACGACAACGCGTCAACATGGTGGCTTCACACACCTTCGACGAGCTTCAACGTGAATTGGCCCAAGACGAAGAGAGCTTTGCGGCGAGAGTTCGTGCCTCCCACCTACACGGAACAACTTCTACGCCAACTGGAGAACACCATTCAAGGATCCAAGTCCATGGACAAGTACTTCAAGGAGATGAAGATGGCCTTGCAACGAGCCGGCGTGGACGACCCCATTTCAATGAAGCTCCACTTCATGATGGGATTGCACAATGACGTCTACAAGACTATCTTCTTCGAGAACTACAAGTCCCTCGACGACAACTACATTGGTGCTCTCAAGGCGGAACAAGAACTTATGACGGCCAAGGCTTCTCCACCGCAAGCACACTTCTCGAAGACCAAGCTCCAAGATGGCGAGCATGAGGCTAGTACCACCATGATGTCCAAGCCCGACGAGCTCCAAGACGACGTTCCCAAGTTCGACTTCATCGCCATCCCTCTTTGTGGCATTGATGATGCCGAGTCTACTTTGACTCTTTTTCAAGACGGCGCGGCGACAACTACGACTACGGAGCCATTCGAGGACCAAGCTTTGGAGGCGAGCGACAAGGTGGCGAGCGAGGATGATGCTTCCATCTTAGGAGGCAAGAGTGATGATGTGCCATCTTCGGCCTTCATCCACGACGACGACTACGAGATGGTTGAGCATGGGATTTTCCCTTCGACCACGGCGACGTATGATGACTTGAGTGACTTGTGCCACCATATTGAGAGTGAGAGTGACTTCACCACTAGCCCCATATATGATGAGTTGCCACAATTCCCATGTGAGGAGAGCTACCATCCCCACCACTTGAGTGAGATGAGTGACTCCACCATATGCGAGTTTGAGTGCACCTACCTTGAGGGAGTGAGTGAGCCACCACATAGAGAGAGTGAGATAGTTGATAGGTCATGTGAGGCCACTTTCAACACTAACGACTTAACCTCTACCTCTATTGTGCCTTCTCATTTGGTGCTAGGTCCCATATATGATGACGCGCCGATTCGCGAAGACTTCGTCCTTCCTTTGGACAAGACGATGGCCATGGTGGAATATGATGCACCCCCCACATGGTTCCATCAAGTTGATGATGATGACCACCATTTGGTCTTTTCCACCTCACCTACACCACATGAGTGGATTGAGAATGGTAACAAAGGTGAAGGTGATGATCTCGTCCCACTAGTGGACATTCTCGACATCGATTGCTTGCATGATGTTGATCAACCTATTGCCATGCTTCATTCTAGTATGATTTCCCCATGCGATGATTTACCCATTTATGATGAGTTTGATGATTGCCATGTGGAGTCTATTAGTTGTGATGCCATGTTGCATAGGATTTCATGTGATAATTCTCTCGGTCACATCATGTTTGACAATCCTCTTGACTTGTCATATGCTATGCATGAGATCTATAATATGTCCTATTTGCAATCTCTTCATAGTAACTATGCATATGCCATTAAGATAAACCCAATTTGCACATATGGCATAGATGACAAGCCCATGGTTATTGGCATTTGTTTTTCTTGTGATGATATTGACATGCTTCCTTTGCATCATATCCACCATATGCCATGCCATGATTGCCTAGCTTCCAACATGCATTGTTTTGGATGTTGTTCCACTTCTCCATATTATGCTTTCGATATTGCTCATGAGGAGACCCCCATAGTTTCCTCATACATTTTAGGAGATTTTGGTCCATCCTATCCTTTGCATGATCCCCATACTTGTATGCTCAATTTGCATCCACATCATGCTATACACAATAACTATTCCTTCATGATGGATGACATGTTCTTATACCATGCATCAAATTTCTTTGAGAGATGCTTATCTTGTGCTCACTCTAACGTGCACATACACATCATGATGGATGATGTGTACATTTACCACGCGCACAATTTCTTTGGTTTGTGTCTCTTTTGTGTAGGTACCCATCCATATTCGTCAACTTCACAAACGCACGAGTTGACGAAAAGAGCTCTAGAGAGCAACGATGACTTGGGATATCGTGGATTGTCTTTCCCACCGCTCCTTTTGCGCAAACACTTCGCGCATTCCTTCTACATGGCACTCACATGGTTATGGGTTATTGTCCATTATGTCTCTTACGACCATCTTGCCATGTTCACTTTGCATGATATGCTCATTTATATGCCTTTGCCATGCATTCGTGACCCATGCTTTGCATTACACATGATGATTGATTCTCATACTTGTATGTGTATTTGCAAGCTTGGTGGAGATATCACTTGTTATTGCCATGATGCCTTTGTACCCCATGCCTATTATGATGCTTTGATCTTGATATGTGCTCGTGCTTGTGATATGTCGTGTGCCTTGCTTATGCCTACTATTGGCTCACATGACATGATTGCTATGAACTCATCTAGTGTGTGGCATCTTCGCTCCACTAGTTTGCACGACATGATTGATATGCTTGCTTATGTTGCATCACCGATGATTCAAACTTGCTCCTTTCATGCGGTTGATGTCAACCATTGCCATGCTTTGCACATGATTGATATTGCTTTTTGTCATATGTCTCCACATGTTGCCTCTCTCATGCTATATGATTGTCCATGCATTGAGCGCAACCATGATTTTAATCTTGCCATTGAGATTGCCCCCATAGCATTCTCGCATTTATTTGGAGATTTTGACATATTTCTTGTGAAGCATGCTTGTCTTACCTCTTTGCACCATATGCCTAGTGCCATGAATATAGCCATTGTTGCATCATATTATTCATGCACTTTTCCTCCTAATGATTATGTGCAAGAGAAGAGAACCATCATGATGGATGATGTGTTTATCTACCATGCGCATACATTCTTTGTTTTGTTGTGTGCATGTGTAGGATACTTGGACTTCGTGTCGACTTCCACTTCACGTGAGTTGACCATTCGAGCTCTTGAGAGCGAACCACTTTCTACCACGACGCTTCTACATCGCACTTGCTTGTGCTTCGGCATTGTGAAGGACGCACAAGGACACACTTTCAAGGAGATATCCTTCTCATTCGAGACACCCAAAAGCATGAGCATGGATATGATGGATCACACTACTTGTGTTGCTTGCACCATGAGACTTATTTGCATACATGTTAGAGATCTTGATTTGACTTGCCATTTACACATCTCCATGCCTCGTGATATATATGCCTTGTGTGTTGCATCCGACTTGTGGATTACTTGTCCATATCATATGCTTGGTTGCAACAATGTCATCTCTTCACATATGCCATGTCCCATTGCTTTTCACATGATTGACTTGATGGCCTCACACATGTTGAACAATTGCTCTTTCTATTGTGTTGAGTGCCATACTATCTTCACTACACCCTATGCACATTATGCTTGGATTGTCTTGCACGTGACCCATGTGTTTAGACACTTCATTTTACATGGTGTTGTGAATGATTCTTATGCCTACCATAGACCTTTCATGGAGCGCTTTATGCATGCTTGCTATGACCATGAGGTAGATGCTTATTCTCTTGACACACATATGTGCATCTCTACCTCACATTTACATGCTTGTTTCCATGATGACCTTGATTGTGCTCAATTGATGTGCTTAAATGCCATGCCACAAACCTTTGTCACACCCTATGCTATGCTTGATGACAACACTTGTTGGGTAAATCACCTCTTGAATGTTTGGTTTTGCACTAACGCTAACCACATTTGTTTTTCCAAGTGTTTGTTGTCTTTGCTCCTTTTGAAGGAATCACTAGACGGAGAGACATTGAAG
>LR738716.1:311422776-311452551 GCA_902687465.1 Secale cereale
TTTCGAAAACCTACAAAATAGTTGAGAACTTTAGCTACTAGATGGATCACTAATCTTTGGAGGGATCGAATATTAGACTACACTCACGTACCATGAGTCGAGGATGCGCAAGGATAACCAAACCCCCATACACTCCTCCTCGGGGTACTTGTCTCTTTGTGAACCTCCTAATTAGATTGAGAGTTACCGATTATAAGTGCATGAGTTCTTCGGACTAATGTGAGTATTTGAAAGTTGACACTTCCACCTAGCCATATTTTTCTAGCCTCTTCGGTACCGTGCATTGCCCTTTCTCACCTCGAGAGTTGGCGCATACTTCGCCGGTGCATCCAAATCCTTGGCACGATACGCTCTGTCATCATAAGCCTCATTATATACTTCCTCAAAACAGCCACCATACCTACCTATCAAGGCATTTCCATAGCATTTCCGAGATACATTGTCATGCAACATCCATCTTCTCATGACTTGATCTTCATGTCATACATGCTTTTTGCTTGATCGATGAGCCGCATGCTAGTTGGGCCTTTCCCTAATCATTGCTACATGACGCGCTAGTATCATTGCATATCCTGCTACACCGGCAGAGGCATGCATTTGCATACATCATGATAGTTTCATTTTCTTTATGTTGAGTACTTTTGTAAAGTGTGAAAGATCTTCTATACTTCTTGTAATACATAGAGTGTTGCCCCTAAAGTGAGGAAAAGATACCAAAGAGGACAAAATCAAAAGATCCCAAAGAGGACAAATGAGAGTTAAATAGAAAGAGCCATTGAGGCCACACAAAAAATAGAAAAAAGAGAAAAAGAAATAAAAAGAGAGAAGGGGGCACACTACTATTCCTTTTGAGAGATCCACACTCGTACTTCATCTTATACCTTGTACTCCATAGAGATTATAATTCATGCATATAGATATGTGGGGACCTTCACACTATAGAACTTGGCTTGTATATTCCAATGATGAGCCTCCTCAAAAGAGCTCTAGGTCTTCTTGAGCGAGCAAGTTGGATGCACCCCCACTAGTTCCATTGGAGAGCTTACCTTAGCTCATATCTGCATCTGTTGCATGGCAATCCCTACTCCTCACATCATATCTATCATTTGGCTTTCTCTCGCCTATGATTGTCCTCATTGATGTGAGCCTTTCACACCTTTTTTGTCTTCCCCCTTCATCATTTTTCTCTCTTTGCCATCCTAAGTGTCAACTTTCTTGCTTACGCTCATCCATTGCATGAGTGCTCAAAATATCAAAAGGGAGTGGATCATTTTGACTTGTACCTGGCTAGTGGTCTCGGGATGAGTCAAGATAAGATTCCAAAGAAGACCAAGTGTGAAACTTTAGTAGATTAATTTCTCAACAATACAAAAACTATGTTTTACTCTCTCGTATATCCATATCCCCTTTCTTGCACGCAAACACCATTTGGAGACATTCGAGTCACGGACAGCGAGAGCTCTTGCACCTTTATGTTCTTATGTTGCTTGTTACAATGCTAATATAGACTCTTGCTTGTTATGACTTGAATTGAATTACATGCCTTGATTGCTTTACTTAAAAAGTTCTTATATGGTTGGTAGCATGTCACCACAGAAATTATGCTTGTTATCATTTACCTACTCGAGGACGAGCAGGAATTAAGCTTGGGGATGTTGATACGTCCAAAACGTATCTATAATTTCTGCTTGCTCCATGCTTCTTTTGTGTGATATTGCTATGATATTGATGCACTTCCATACACTTTTGATCATATTTGGACTAACCTATTAACTCAGTGCACCACAGTGCCAGTTCCTGTTTTCTGCTGTTTTTCTATTTCAGGTTTCCCCCATATTAAAAGTGCTCCAAAAATTCCAGGAAAAATATAGGAAAAATCAGCGTACAGGAAGCTTCGCGAAGAACCAAAGATGGGCCAGAGGGGAGCCAGGGGAGGCCCAGGCGGCCACCTGGCGCGGCCCCACCCCTGGCCGCGCCAGGGGGTGCCTGGGGCCCCTGCTCCGCCTCTGGCTGCCCCCCTTCGCCTATATATCCCTCTCGTCCCGAAACCCTCGAGGACAGAACCCTTTTTCGCGATCTCGCCTCTGTTTCGCCGCCGCAACGCTTCCAAGATTGGGAGCATCAGGAGAACTCTTCCCGGCACCCTGCCGGAGGGGAGAACCACCACCGGGAGCTTCACCACCACCATGGACGCTTCCCGGATGAGTCGTGAGTAGTCCACCTTGGACCATGGGTCCATGATCAGTAGCTATGTGATGTTCTCCTCCCCTCTTTGCTCTTCATGGTTTAGACCTCGTGAGCTGCCCTACATGATCGAGGCACATATGTAATCTTTCTGCTGTTGCTTTGCTGAGTTTGCTGGGATCTGATGGATTATGAGACTATGTTCAGATTGTGTTTGAGTAATATATTTGATTCACCTCTTTTATATCTTTGTTCTTGAGTAATTCTTGCATGTTCTCCGTTGCTGTTTATTGCTTTGGCCAAGTAGTAGGTAGTAACTCCAAGAGGGAGCGTTATGCTTGATTGTGGGTTCATGCCCCCTGATGACTAGCTTGAGTGACAGAAACATGAGTCTAGGGGATGTGCTGTTGTCACAAGGGAGAAAACAATGGTGCTTGTACTTGCGGGTGCAAGGATTGTTTACTTTACGCAAAGTTCTTTTAATGCAGTTGTCTGTTGCTTTGAGTTTACACTTTGGGTGGGATTCGCAACTTAATACCAGCGAGATGTTCTGGATAGATATCTCAAGGTGGATGATTAGTAGTAGATGCAGATGGATTTCGGTCTACTTGCCTTGGCGTACCGCCCATGCTTTTGAGCCTCTACCTTTCTTTGCAGCATAGTTAGCATTGGTTTGCGCACATAATCCTGTCAATTGCCCAGCTGTAATTTGTTTACCTCGCTTTGCTGTTTTATCGTCTTTTGGGAGAGAGACATCACTAGTGAACATCATGGGACCCCGGTCCATATTACCACCGCTGATCACACCTTCTATTTACTTCCTGTTTTTATTTCCTAGTTGCAGTCATAGCTATCATTATTATCTCTTGTGTTTGATCCTTTGTAAACAACAAGGCCGGAGGGATTGACAACCTCTCTGTACTCGTTGGGAGCAAAGTTATCTGTATCTGTGTGCAGGTCCCGTCAACCGCTAAGTTTCTGGCGCCGTTGACACCTACTTGTCGACCCTCGGAGTCTCACAGGATTCGATCCTTGGTATCTTTGCCAAGGGAAATTTGCCGCTACGCTACATCTCAACCTTCCACTTGGGGTAACCAACGAGGGGCGAGAAGCCATCACCCCCCAGCCCTAGGGTTCCCAACCCTAGGCGCAGGGGGGAGGCACAAGGGGGTGTGCCAGCCCACTATGGGCTGGTCCCCCTCCCCATATGGCCCATGGGGCCCTCCGGGATGGGTGGCCCCACCCGGTGGACCCCCGGGACCCTTCCGGTGGTCCCGGTACACTACCGGTGACCCCCGGAACTCTCCCGATGGCCGAAAATGGATTTCCTATATATAATTCTTTACCTCCGGACCATTCCGGAACTCCTCGTGACGTCCGGGATCTCATCCGGGTCTCCGAACAACATTCGGGTTACCGTGTGCATATATCTCTATAACCCTAGCATCACCGAACCTTAAGTGTGTAGACCCTACGGGTTCGGGAGACACGTAGACATGACCGAGACGACTCTCCGGTCAATAACCAACAGCGGGATCTGGATACCCATGTTGGTTCCTATGTGTTCCTCGATGATCTCATCGGATGAACCACGATGTCAAGGATTCACTCAATCCCGTATGCTATTCCCTTTGTCTATCGGTATAGTACTTGCACGAGATTCGATCGTCGGTATACCGATACCTTGTTCAATCTCGTCATGGCAAGTCTCTTTACTCGTTCCGTAATACATCATCCCGTGATTAACTCCTTAGCCACATTGAGCTCATTATGATGATGTCTTACCGAGTGGGCCCAGAGATACCTCTCCGTCATACGGAGTGACAAACCCTAGTCTCGGTTCATGCCAACTCAACAGACACTTTCGGAGATACCCGTTGCGTACCTTTATAGCCACCCAGTTACGTTGTGACGTTTGGCACACCCAAAGTATTCCTACGGTATCCGGGAGTTGCACTCTCATGGTCTAAGGAAAAGATACTTGACATTGGAAAAGCTTTATCATTACGAACTACACGATCTTGTGCTAGGCTTAGGATTAGGTCTTGTCCATCACATCATTCTCCTAATGATGTGATCCCGTTATCAATGTCATCCAATGTCCATGGCCAGGAAACTGTGACCATCTGTTGATCAACGAGCTAGTAACTAGAGGCTTACCAGGGACATGTTGTGGTCTATGTATTCACACATGTATCACTGTTTCCGTACAATACAATTCAAGCATGAATAACAGACAATTATCATGAACAAGGAAATATAATAATAACCATTTTATTATTGCCTCTAGGGCATATTTCCAACAGTCTCCCACTTGCACTAGAGTCAATAATCTAGTTACATTGTGATGAATCAAACACCCATAGAGTTCTGGTGTTGATCATGTTTTGCTCGTGGAAGAGGTTTAGTCAACGGATCTGCGACATTCAGATCCGTATGCACTTTACAAATATCTATGTCTCCATCATCAACATAATTCCGGATGGAGTTGAAATGGCGCTTGATGTGCTTGGTCTTCTGGTGAAACCTGGGCTCCCTGGCAATGGCAATGGCTCCAGTGTTGTCACAGAAGAGAGTCATCGGGCTTGACGCGCTTGGAATGACTCCTAGGTCGGTGATGAACTCCTTCATCCAGACTCCTTCCTGCGCTGCTTCGCAAGCAGCTATGTACTCCGCTTCACATATAGAATGCGCCACGACGCTTTGCTTGCAACTGCACCAGCTGACTGCCCCATCATTCAAAATATTCACGTAGCCGGTTTGTGAATTGGAGTCATCCAGATCTGTGTCGAAGCTAGCATCGATGTAACCCTTTACGACGAGCTCTTCGTCACCTCCATAAACGAGAAACATATCCTTAGTCCTCTTTAGGTACTTCAGGATGTTCTTGCCCGCTGTCCAGTGTTCCATACCGGGATCACTTTGGTACCTCCCTACCAAACTTATGGCAAGGTTCACATCAGGTCTGGTACACAGCATGGCATACATAATAGAACCTATGGCTGAGGCATAGGGGATGACACTCATCTTTTCTCTATCTTCTGCCGTGGTCGGGGATTGAGCTGTGCTCAATCTCATACCTTGCAATACAGGCAAGAACCCTTTCTTGGACTGATCCATATTGAACTTCTTCAATATCTTATCAAGGTATGTGCTTTGTGAAAGACCAATGAGGCATCTTGATCTATCTCTATTGATCTTGATGCCTAGTATGTAAGCAGCTTCTCCAAGGTCCTTCATTGAAAAACTCTTATTCAAGTCGGCCTTTATGCTCTCCAAGAATTCTATATCATTTCCCATCAGTAGTATGTCATCCACATATAATATAAGAAATGCTACAGAGCTCCCACTCACTTTCTTGTAAATACAGGCTTCTCCCCAAGTTTGTATAAACCCAAACGCTTTGATCACATCATTAAAGTGAATATTCCAACTCCGAGATGCTTGCACCAGCCACTAGATCAAGCGCTGGAGCTTGCATACCTTGTTAGCATTCTCAGGATCGACAAAACCTTCCGGCTGCATCATATACAGCTCTTCCTTGAGGAAGCCATTAAGGAATGCCGTTTTGACGTCCATTTGCCATATCTCATAATCATAGAATGCGGCAATTGCTAACATGATTCGGACGGACTTCAGCATCGCTACGGGAGAGAAAGTCTCGTCGTAGTCAATCCCTTGAACTTGTTGATAACCTTTAGCGACAAGCCGAGCCTTATAGATGGTCACATTACCATCCGCGTCAGTCTTCTTCTTAAATATCCATTTATTTTCTATGGCATGCCAATCATCGGGCAAGTCCACCAAAGTCCATACTTTGTTTTCATACATGGATCCTATCTCGGATTTCATGGCTTCAAGCTATTTGTTGGAATCCGGACCCGCCATCGCTTCTTCATAGTTCGAAGGTTCACCGTTGTCTAACAACATGATTTCCATGACAGGGTTGCCATACCACTCTGGTGCGGAACGTGTCCTTGTGGACCTTCGAACTTCAGTAGTAACTTGATCTGAATCTTCATGATCATCATCATTAACTTCCTCCCCTGTCGGTGCAGGCACCTCAGGAACAATTTACCGCGCTGCGCTACTTTCCTATTCGGGAGGGGTGACTGTCAACTCATCAAGTTCTACTTTCCTCCCACTCACTTCTTTCGAGAGAAACTCTTTCTCCAGAAAGGATCCATTCTTGGCAACGAAGACCTTGCCTTCGGATCTGAGGTAGAAGGTGTACCCAATCGTTTCCTTTGGGTATCCTATGAAGACGCATTTTTCCGATTTGGGTTCGAGCTTTTTAGGTTGAAGTTTCTTGACATAAGCATCGCAATCCCAAACTTTCAGAAACGACAGCTTAGGTTTCTTGCTAAACCAAAGTTCATACGATGTCATCTCAAAGGATTTTGACGGAGCCCTATTTAAAGTGAATGCGGCAGTCTCTAAAGCATAACCCCAAGAAGATAGAAGTAAGTCGGTGAGAGACATCATAGATCGCACCATGTCCAACAGAGTACGATTTCGACGTTCCGACACACCATTACGCTGAGATATGCAAAAGTTATGCCCATTTTACAAATTCCAGAGATATTTTGCAAAAAAATTCGAAATTCATATTTGTAAATTTTCACAACAAGTAGACCACATATCACATGGGAAACTTATTTTCTTTTATTTTTTTTGACATTTCCATCATTTTCTTTTATTTTTTTTAAACTGAAAAGGCGGTCCAGGGGGCATTCGGTGGAATTTTTTGGCCAAGTTAGTAATGGCGCATCGTGGGAGACTAGTAATGGCGCACCACACACACGGTGCGCCATTACTAGTTTTGAAAAAAAAATTGAAACATAATTTGAAAAGAAATTACTAGTGGCGCACCGTGGATGTGGTGCGCCATTACTAGTTTAACTAGTAATGGCGCACTATCCACTGGTGCGGCATTACTAGTTTTGAAAAAAAAAATTGAAAAAAAATTATTAGTGACGCACCGTGAATGTGGTGCGCCATTACTAGTTTAACTAGTAATGGCGCACTATCCACTGGTGCGCCATTACTAGTTTTGAAAAAAAATGAAAAAAAAATTGTTACTAATGGCGCACCGTGGATGTGGTGTGCCATTAGTATTTGGACACTAATGGCGCACCAACACATGGTGCGCCATTTTTATATAGTAGTGGCGCAGCACATGTCTGGTGCGCCATTAGTGGCCATATCATCTATAGCCCTTTTCCTAGTAGTGCAGACTCTGCATAGCACCGGTTGCAGCATTGAGCATATTAGTCGGTAGCATCGGCCTACCCGCCACATGAACCCTCCTCATTATATCCTTAGGTGAAGGTGGCCCATCCTGAGCACGGATCGTACTCGGTGCCGGCTGGCTCGCACCCTTGTTACTCTTTCTTTTCCGTCCCTTCTTGTTCTGCTGTAATGGGACCGAGTTCTGCTCACAGACCACCTTCTTGAGTGTGTTGGGGCTGATAATATTTCGCACCTCAACTATCTGAGGCTCGGTGAAGTCGACAGCTGGAGGCGTCTCGTGAGAACTGAAGGTCAGCCGACGCCTGTTGCAATTGGGCTTCTCCGCGGTACCAGCTAGATCGCGATCGCCTTTTGTAGGGTTGGGTTCTTGACAAGGAGGCCCCATGAATTCGCCATCGTACCCATGATTGGCAAAGTACTTATCGACGTTGGCAAATGTACCGTCGTCGTTGTCATCATCGTCCGGATCCTGTGCCATATGCATGTTTGGATCCTGTGCCGTAGGGATGTCCGGCATGTCCAGTAGAGTTGCAGCGGTCTTGCCATGCCTTGGCGCCGGCACGACTGGCGGTGTTGTCTTTGGGGTGGTGTCCCCCGCCCCCAAACGAATCTGGCTCTTCGGCCAAAGCAGGGGCCAGCTTAGGCAGGCGCTGAGGGTCATCACATCATCTTCGTCGGGCCCGGCTGGTCGAATCGGAGGTAACAACTCGTCGCAGCCTGGCAGCACCCGAACTAGTTGAACCCTATACACGGTGGGTGGCATCAGATTACCGTGGAACATGGGGTTGCCCGGTTGAACAATTCTGCCCTTGGCGACATCGGCCAACTCGTCGTTCACGAAGTGCGGGAGAGTGCACGGAAAGTCGGTGGCACCCTGCGAAAACATGTAGGGCGTTAGGGATGCCCAGTCAAAGACAAGGAGATGAAGTACTCGGCCGAGAGGCTTAATTAGTTACCGTGATGATGGCGTCGAGCTCAGCTAATGTCGAGGCACCGCCAACGGCGGGCGTGCAATTGACGGAGGGGCCGCTTGCTGCAGAGGGGCCGGCCGGCGTACACCCAGGTGCATTAAGCTCCAATGCCCGCCGGAGACACCAATGCCGCCTCCGCCGGAGACACCAATGCCGCCTCCGCCGGAGACACCAATGCCGCCTCCGCCGGAGACACCAATGGCCCTGCCTGCGCGTTCTACGAGTTGCTGGCCGTGAAGCTGGAAATCGGAAGCGGTCCCTGTTGGACGCCCGGAATCCACGTCGTCAGCCCATGAATCAAGTTAGGCATAATGCCGATGAGCGTCGATCCCAGTTGTTCTTGCACTTGCTCTTGGACAATCTCCGGAATCCACGCCACTTGTGCCTTGAGTTCTTGAACCTCGCGTGACAAGCTTTCCGAGCTGGTCTTTTACTCCTTTCGCCCACCAGCGTTATAGTATGACGACCATTTTGTGGACAAGCCTTTGCCGGCCACACGACCAGCTGACGACGGCTTACTGAGCTTATCCTTTTTTTTCATTACGTTCAACGCCCTATTTAGAGTGCTGTCCCAAGGGGTGCTCTGAGTCGACCCTGCGCTACTGCTTTCAGTCGACTGCGGAAGGAATGCGAACCATTTAGAAATTTGGCTTCATTAATTAGAATGCAATCATATGGAGCTAATTACGCGGGGGTGTATTTCTTACCAGAACAACCTCAAGGGCCCTTGTCTTCGGATCCGTGGTGAGCTCCTTTGTTACCGGGTCTTCATTGTACCGGGCCCTGACAAAGTTCTTGGTCTGCTTGTCACGGTATTTATCGAAGAGGGGCTTTAGGCCTTGCTCGGCACGCTCCGCATCCTCCTTGTCCCATATAGGCTCCGCCACTCTGTAACCGCCAGGACCGAGTGTGTGTTCCCCTAAGTTCAACTCCCGCATTTCTTTCCCCCACTGACTTGATTCGGAGGTTGTGCTGCTCTCGCACTTGATCTTGAACTCCTTGTAGTCATCTTCGCTGATCGAAGGATTTTTTGCCTTGATCTTCTCATAAATTAAACCTTTGTCAATCATTCTCTTCACCGCGCTTCTCCAAGTAGAAAGGGTCGTGCTCATCCTCGTGAGGGCGGCATTGTTCACTTTATTCCCTGTGAGGCGTGTGTTTTCAAATTCAGCGGGGAACTTGTATCATTCGTGTAGCTTCGTGAAGAGGAGGTTGCGCAAATTCCCTCGGTCCTTATGCCTTAGGTTCTCGGTGTTGACCAAGACGGTGCTCCGGAGAATGCACCCGAGCTGAACCGAGTACCCCTTGACTATTTCTTTGGGCGTCGTTAGATGCTCGTCGGAGTTCACTTCAGTAAATTCCTCCTTGACGGTGCGGAGCACGGTCGGGCGCCGGTCCTTCCGTTGCCTCTTCGGTTGACTGCCATCTGTGCGTGCGTCGCCATCATCAGTGGTGGCATCCTCGGCGGCACCATCAGTGGTGGCATCCTCGATGGCACCATCAGTGGTGTCATCCCCGACGGCACCATCAGTGGTGTCATCCTCGGCGGCACCATCAGTGGTGTCAGGATAGGTGTCTTTCGCGGCATCCTCATAGCAGTGAGGTTGTTCCTCCATCTCCTGGGACAGCTCCCAAAATGCCTTGCCGCCCGAACCGCTGGCCTCATCGTTGTGGGCCATGTTTCTCTCTAAATAGGAAAAAAAATTGGTCAAAAAGTTGGTTATTGTGAAGGAACAAGATCATGGTCTCATCATTTAGGGTTTGTCGACACAGAGGCATCCTAAAAGCTAAGCTTTTATCATTTAGGGTTTGTCGACGCCGAGGCACCCTAAAAGCCTAATCTTTCATCATTTAGGTTTTTATCGACACCGAGGCACCCTAAAAGCCAAGGTTTTATAATTTATGGTTTGTCGACACCGAGGCATCCTAAAAGCTAAGCTGGGAAGGAGAATTCTAAGTTGAGCCCAATCACTTGGCTCTATTGCCGCCTATGGTTTAATGCAGCAAGAATAAAGGGGTAGTTGATCCTACTTAATTAAGTACTAAGATACCCGGCCCATGCATTAGTCACAAGTACCCCATGTGTCCTATTTTTAGCAAAGTCATGCTAAAATTCACGGAAAATTTCAGCATGACCTTTGCTGAAAATAGGACATACGGAGTATCCGATTTTGCCGGAACGGAAGTTAATCGACATTCCAGAAAACTCAAGGGCCTCTCGGGGTACCTGCAAAATCATCACGACACGATGGTCGGAGACAAAACCCAACAAAAATACCACTGGCATATCTACCATTCTTAAGAAGTTGCTCCCCACTACTTTGTATTCTCTCATCATGCACACTGTCCACATCAGCGATGTGCCACCTCATATCTCTTGACATACAGCCCCTCCACATCACTGGTCTTGTCAGATCAACATTTTTGTTCATGCATAACGCCATATCAAGCCACGTCATCAAGTGGTTCCACATGAAAATAGATCTTCCTTTACCCCTTCCTAAATCCAAAAGCCAGCGACGTCATTTATGGTCACAGTGAGATGTTAGTGGTCTCTATTTCACTATCGCCTTAATTCTGAGCCATTTCTTCCTCTTGAAAGCATGCATCACCTTTCCCGATTGGATTTCTTCGGCTTGAGTTGTACGAACTCAATTACGTTGACGCTTTCCTCTCGACATCACATGGGTTTGTGCATGGACCCAAAAGACTGGGCTGTATAAATTTGACGAAATTTTTCACCCTGGCTGCCCGATCCATAAATATTTTCCTGGCACTGAATGAACCTCGAGAAAAAAAGAAAATCTCATGTAAACTACCGCTCTAGCTAGGTCGCTCACGATTCATCTTCTCCGCTGCGCCCCTCAAAAAAAATAAAAATCTATTCCGCTGCGACTCTGTACCTCTTCTGCCCCCACGCCCGATCGATGCTCTCCCAGCCACAAATGCAGGCTAACGGAAGCATTCATCACGTAATTACATCACAATTCATTACGTGCAATGCCCTCTCATTCCCTTCCACTCAATTGTCCACGGTGCTTTTGTGTTTAAAAAGATGTACTCTGTATGTATTGCCATCGTCGTCGTCATCCTCTCCCAACCAGCCTCCACGCTGGAAGTCGGACGTTCCCTGCTCTCAATCACCCCTGACTTTTCCTATTCTTGAGCTTCTGACTTTTGAATTTGTTATAGATTGCGCTCCGATTGGAAGGTGCTTGATGTTTTGCTTCATACGTGTCTTCCTGCTCGATTCCCAGCCTGTAGGGCCGAAAGCAACGAAGACTACTCCTCGCGGAATCCTCGTCACGAACGACTCTGAGTCTATTGTTGTAGCGCATGCGCAGGCTGACCCAGATCCCTATCAGTCATTAGATCCACCATGCATGCTCTGTTTTAGTATTTTAGATACACTCAATATCAAGTAAGTACGGTACATCTTAAGCATGCACGCCTGTAGAATCACAGCTACATATGATTTATTAATTTATGCATATACACTACACCATCACGGTTTTGTTGTTGTTTGTTTTTGTATATCTGTATGTTCTCTCTGATCTGACGTAAGCTAGACTTTCCCAGATTGCAGCTTTGATTTTAATTAGCAAATCTAGAGAAGGTAAAGTGCTCTTACAATGCTGAATCATCTGTGGGAACTCAGTTAAACGGGAAATCATCTGTGGGAACTTGGTTAAACAGGATTCAGTGCCACCTCTAATGTTTTTGCAAGGTTGATACCCATGTTCCATGTACTAATGTTGTTTAGATATTGTATTATCATATCTATTGGATCTGCATGTGTGTGTTTGTGTGTCCGGGTTGATTTTCCCCACAGAGGTGCACTCTCTCAATTAGTTATCTATATTTCTCCACCGGGATGAATTATTGTACTTACCCTTTTGTTGTTGGTTCTCTATTTTCGTAATTTTACGTGTAAATCCCCCCCCCCCACCGCTCTTCTCTGTCTCTCATAAATCATGACCATGTACTTCTTAATCACCTTACTGAATCATTTTATTTGTTTTGTTTTGCAGAAACTTGGAGATGTTGTTCAACTAAGTTTGGTTGACTACTTCTTGCATTGGCAGCCTTAATTTGCTTTTTCTTTAGTTATTCGATAGTCAATATTTCAATTTTCTAACTGTACACATGCTTCTTGCATTGGCAGCCTTAATTTGCTTTTTCTTGAGTTATTCGATAGTCAATATTTCAATTTTCTAACTGTACACATGCTCCTTTCAATGCCTATTTATAGTCCTCTCTTCACAGTCCAGGTAGCAACCTCGCTTCGCTTTAGACTTTAAACTTATATACAAACTACACACAAATTTTGTTGGCTGTGTTTTACATCTTACAGTTTATGTATATTCTCTTTCAGTTAGCTCATGCAATGCTCTGAAGAAATTTTCATTCTACCCTTCCTCCAGAATATGGCATTTCATGTTTTGTGATCCAATTGGGCCTGTTTTGCATAGTCTACCTACAATTCATGTAAATGCATATGGGATCTCTGTGAATTGGTAGTATTCTGATCTCCAACATAAGTGGTGCCTCTTAGCTGCATCTGTATTATTCTGAAAAATGCAATATTATCCTTAAAAATGTGTTCAATATATATTATCCTCTAAAAATGCATGCTACTGTACGTGGCACTTGAAAGCACTAGATGTTTGGAGGCAGTACGCAGGTACAATTTGTCAAAATCCTTCGGATTTAATATAATTCAGAAAGTATTAATATCATGTCCTATTTATCGACAATTTCCCGTCAAACTTAATAGTGTCCCTGTGCATCCATCTTTTATGTCTGTGCATTTGAGTAGTAGTAAGCTTCAGTTATTATGGTTTTATCAAGTTTTCTTTCATACAGCTCCGAAGTGGAATCATCTAATACATATTTTCAAGGTGTATATTTTCAAATCCATAATTAAATTTGATTATGTTTACTTCGCTTCCATTGCCTTTGTTAAATGTCGGTACCACACACAATTTCGGAATTTTACTTTCAAGATGTCTACAGAATCTTGCACTATACTATTGTAATATGGTGCGAAGTGGATGCTCTGCCATTTATAGTATCTTCATATGCCATTTTCATTACCAATTCCATTTCCCGTTGCAGTGTGCCCATGAATGTTATTGCCCCCTTTTCACGTCGGGCCCATTAATTTGAATCGACACATCCATAAGTTGAATCGCTTAAAATTATTCTATAATATCCCGCAGCAACGCGCGGGGGATCATCTAGTTACAATTATTGTTTCCGCGCTATTACGCAGATTCAGGTTGCCGCAGCTATCTCAAATCCAACCGTGAATTTCAGTGAAGATAGTTCACCTTCTATGTGCACATGACAAGAGCAGATCAGAAGATAATACTACACCAAATGTGCATAAAAGGCAGTATAGTAAACACCATCTTGTTTATAGCAAGGCAATATAGTAGCATGTCTCTAGCACGTCATCTTGTTTAAAGAATGCATTCAGGCAAGAAATGGACAGCTGGTCTAATTTTCTCACTTGCATTTTCATAGTAACACAATAATGTCCAGCACCAAGCTGCTCCAGGTTCACCAATTGACTGATACTCATGGATAAGCAAAGCAAACTACTACTACCAAAACAAGAACCAGACATGGCAAGCAAACGATTGGGTTGCCCTTATTGACGTCACAGCAGGAAATAAGGCCAGGCGATTTGATAACACTGAGCTCTGCACCTAATGCAGAATATTAGGAACCTGGAAACTTGCATTGGCACGAAAGCACAATCATGTAGCACATAAAGCAATCACTAACAATAGTACAACTACTTGATAACCAGAATCCAGCACTATAATAGAAAAACATTGAACTGCAAATGGCCAAACATGGCAGAGTTCAGTTCAGAAGAGTACAAAACACTAGCATTCTTAGATCTCAGTTTGCCAAAATCTGCAGCACCGTAGTTCAGTTATTACAACCAAAGTTGCCCAATTGACTCGATACTGGTTACTACTCCTAAAACAGCAAGTGGACACTGGGTTGCTGTTATTCTGCCTTACCATCTTTATTGATCATCTCAGCAGTAAATCTCAGTTAAACCCTACATATGCCTAGGATGCCAACATATATGCATGTCTTGAAAAAAAATACCTCTACTTTGTACTTAGTTCCTATATTTGTTTAAGTGTAGAGGCAAAAATACCTAAATTACCTAAATGAAAGTTTGTCAGACATGGGCAAATCTGCCAAAGACAATGAACTGCCAAATCTGCCAAATTCATCTAAATATTGCAACTAGTTCAACTAAATTAGCCAGAAGACAATGAAACTGCTTCAACTAAATGCATATGTTACAAATTATCTCTATTTAAATTATCTAGCGCTGCCATATCATTTTTAATTATCCATATATTCAGATCATATAACACTGCCATACCTAAATGCAGTTTCTACACATGCAAATTATCCAGCTAAATTCATATGTTGCCTACTCACTTCACTATCCAACACTTGGCATTTTTACAAATGCATATACCATGGAATTTTCTACTCAATGGTCTACACATGGCATTTCCTACGAATACAAACACGTGGAAATTTCCTGCACTGTCATACAAATTATCCTATCTATTCAAATTAGCAAGGCACCACCATACAAACACATGGCAGTTCCCATCTAGTCAAACTCCTAATTGTCCAACACATGGCATTTTAAATTGTTCATCTATTCATCCTCCTAATTTTGCCAAACAAAAACCATAGTGATGCAAATCAAATTGGGAGGGGATGAACTCCCTGAAACCAAAGAAAACCATGCGAGCCGGGAGGAGGGGGGACGGCACGTCATACCTCGCGGAAGCTTCCTCGAGGCCGCCGGAGGCGGAGGGTCTTGTCGAAGGCGGGGGCCGCGGAGGGTTCGGCCGGCAGCAACCACCTCGAGGCGGAGGGTCTTGTCGGAGGTTGATACGTCTCCAACGTATCTATAATTTTTGATTGTTCCATGCAATTATTTCTGAAGTCTTAGATGTTTAATGGGCTTTATCATTCACTTTTATTACATTTTTGGGACTAACCTACTAACCCAAAGGCCTAGTCCAGATTGTTGTTTTTTTGCCTATTTCAGGGTTTTGCAGAAAAGGAATATCAAACGGAGTCCAAACGGAATGAAACCTTTGTAGGAGTTATTTTTGGAGAAAATCAAGCGAGATAGACTTCGGGGCTAAGCCAGAGGACAGGGGGGCCACCCTCGAGGGTGGGGGGCGTGCCCCCCTTCCCAGGGCGCGCCCCCCTGCCTCGAGGGCAGGCCCCGTGGCCCCTTGTGCCCCTCTTCCTCCTATATATGCCTACGTACCCCAGAAACTCCGTACGCAGAGAGAAAACCCTAATTCCACCGCCGTAGCTGCTGTTCCCATGGAGATCCCATCTTGGAACCTGTTCCGGGAGGGGGATCCATCACGGAGGCCTTCATCATCATCATCATCGCCCTCACCATGAGTTGTGAGTAGTTTACCACAGACCTTCGGGTCCATAGCTAGTATCTAGATGGCTTCTTCTCTATCTCCGGATCTCAATACAAAGTTCTCCTCGGTCTTCGAGGATATCTATTCGATCTAATCTCTTTTTGTGGTGTGTTTGTCGAGATCCGATGAATTGTGAGTTTATGATCAAGGTTATCTATGAAAGATATTTGGTTCTTCTCTGTACTTTTTATGTGTGCTCATAATATCCTTGCAAGTCTCTTTGGATTATTGGTTTGGTTTGGCCTACTAGATCTATAGTTCTTGCAATGGGAGAAGTGCTTGGCTTTGGGTTCAATCTTGCGGTGTCCTTTCCCAGTGACAGTAGGGGCAGCAAGGCACGTATTGTATTGTTGCCATCAAGGATAAAAAGATGGGATTTTCATCATATTGCTTGAGTTTATCCCTCTACATAATGTCATCTTGCTTAAGGCGTTACTTTGATCATAAGAACTCAATACACTAGATGCATGCTGGATAGCGGTCGATGTGTAGAGTAATAGTAGTAGATGCTGGCAGGAGTCAGTCTACTTGTCTCGGACATTATGCCTATATACAATGATCATGCCTATATAGTCTCATAATTATTTGCTTTTCTATCAATTGCTCGACAGTAATTTGATTACCCGCCGTAGAATATCGCTATCATGAGAGAAGCCACTAGAGAAAACTATGGCCCCCGGGTTTATCTCTATCATATTTCCCGTCAACTAGTCAATTTCTGTCGCCGTTGTTTATTTGTTCTTTACCTTTTTGTTTCTATATCAAAAATACCAAAAATATTATCTTATCATCTCTATCAGATCTCACTCTCGTAAGTGACCGTAAAGAGATTGACAACCCCTTATCGTGTTGGCTGTGAAGTTCTTATTTGTTTGTGCAGGTGCGAGGGACTAGCGCATGGTCTCCTACTGTCGGGGAAACTGATCGCCCACGAACACCTATGGGACCGGAGCCCCTTTTCGGTACGGTGAGGGAGCGGAGGGAGCGCAAAGAGCAGATCGAGGGGCACACGCGAGCAGTTTACCCAGGTTCGGGCCGCACGGATGCGTAAAACCCTACTCATGCCTTGGTTGTATTGAGTTCTTGAGCTCGAGAGCTTGAAGATCTACAGTACTAGCTACACCGAGGGTGGGAGTGATCAAGTTTCTGGAATCGAACCTCCGCTACGTTGTGCATGGGCCTCCTTTTATAGCTCAAAGGGGTCACCGACAGGTGTCAATGTAGATGAGGGTAAAAGTGTAAAATTGGTGGTAGATGGAACAGTGCATGAACAGTGGTCTATACCTAACCCTGACGGTGGGGTACAAGGGCATTGAATGCTCGTCGACGTCACCCCAAAAGCGTCCGCCCGGGCGTCTCCGTTCGCCACGACGATGGCCTCGTCACCGCGGCTTGCCACCGTGTACCCCAGGCTGCACAGCCATCTGCCACGTGCCCCTGGAAGGGCCCCAGGGCGACGCGTGGCCAGATGAGCTGGAGCGCAGGCACACAGCGTAAGCTTCCCCCGGCAAGCACCTTACCGGGGTTGCTATCTTGCCGGGCCCGAAAGCTTGTCGCTCTCCGGGTCCTGCCGGGGCGCGTGATGCGCCACGATATATCTTCTGAGGTGCTGTTCTTTGGCCTCCCTGGCAAGCTCCTCTTGCCAGGGTCTTGTGCTGGAATGATGACCTTGATCCTGGTGCGGCCTTCCCGTCAAGCTTCTCTTGCCGGGGTCTAGTCTCTTAACTTGAATACTTTGTTCTTGAATGGCTTCAAGGGGTCCAGAGCGGGCTTTCGCGGGCGCGTGGTGAGCCAGACCACGGGACGCTGCTACTGCCCGTGCACAAGTCGGGATACTAAGGTACCCCTACTTTAGTACACCGACATGAGCTGTCTTTGGGCTTCTCTTCGACGCTCGATGCGAGTTCGAGCGTCCTCTTGTCGCCTGTCGTCGAGGACTTGGTGCTGATCGCGGCGAGCCCGCGGATCCGACGACGCTGTGGAGTCGTCGTCGACGTTGATCCGGGGGTGTGGCGATTTATGCTTCCGCGGCGGGGAGTGCACGGTAGTTGCACCCCCGGCGGTCGTGTCTCCATCGGCCTTCGCTTGGTCGACTTGCCGCGGCCGTGATGTTGCCGGCTGCTGCGGCGTGTCGTTGTTGGCGAAGGTGATGAGGCTCTGGATTGTAGCCCTCCAGTCTTCGGCCTTGTCCGCCGCTGGAGGGAAGTCGAGGAGCAGCTGGGCTCTGGCTAGAGCTTCTGCTGGAGAGGAGGGAAGCGGTGGCGAGCGGTGCGAGGAGCGAGATATGCTCGGACTCCTAACAGCGTTAGAAGGAGCAGGTTCTCGCCCCGGCGACCGCGCCTTGCTCGTGCCAGCACGCTGGCCTTGAGCGTCCCGCGACCCGCCAGTTTGGCCTTGTCCCAGCAGGCGGATGGTACCATGGGCACCACGTCGCTGCTGGCCCGGCACCTCCAGAGAGGGACGGGGTGCGTGCACGAACGCCGAGGCTTTGGAGTTCGCCCGGTCGTCCGTCTTGTCCTTGGACTTGGCGGCGCCGTGAGTGTCCTCGTCGCCGTCCACCCTTCCGCCAGCGTCTACCCCACCAACCGTTGGTTCTGGTGGTGGTGGGATCGACGCGGACGGGCCTCCGATCTCCAAAGCCTTCTTCTTCGGTGGCATGCTAGTGTAGTCGATGAGGTTGATGAAGTTGGAAAAGTTGTTGAAAATTGCGCCTGCGTGAGCGCCGGATCAGGTTCGCACAACCTCGACGCCCCCTACCTGGCGCGCCAAATATGTCGGGGATACTGATCGCCCACGAACACCTATGGGACCGGAGCCCCTTTTCGGTACGGTGAGGGAGCGGAGGGAGCGCAAAGAGCAGATCGAGGAGCACACGCGAGCAGTTTACCCAGGTTCGGGCCGCACGGATGCGTAAAACCCTACTCCTGCCTTGGTTGTATTGAGTTCTTGAGCTCGGGAGCTTGAAGATCTACAGTACTAGCTACACCGAGCGTGGGAGTGATCAAGTTTCTGGAATCGAACCTCCGCTACGTTGTGCATGGGCCTCCTTTTATAGCTCAAAGGGGTCACCGACAGGTGTCAACGTAGATGAGGGTAAAAGTGTAAAATTGGTGGTAGATGGAACAGTGCATGAACAGTGGTCTATACCTAACCCTGACGGTGGGGGACAAGGGCATTGAATGCTCACCGCCGTTACCCCAAAAGCGTCCGCCCCGGCATCTCTGTTCGCGGTGACGATGGCCTCGTCACCGCGGCTTGCCACCGTGTACCCCAGGCTGCACAGCCATCTACCATGTGCCCCTGGAAGGGCCCCAGGGCGACGCGTGGCCAGATGAGCTGGAGCGCAGGCACACAGCGTAAGCTTCCGCCGGCAAGCACCTTACCAGGGTTGCTATCCTGCCGGGCCCGGAAGCTTGTCGCTCTCCGGGTCCTGCCGGGGCGCGTGATGCGCCACGATATATCTTCTGAGGTGCTGTTCTTTGGCCTCCCTGGCAAGCTCCTCTTGCCAGGGTCTTGTGCTGGAATGATAACCTTGAGCCTGGTGCGGCCTTCCCGGCAAGCTCCTCTTGTCGGGGTCTTGTCTCTTAACTTGAATACTTTGTTCTTGAATGGCTTCAAGGGGTCCAGAGCGGGCTTTGGCGGGCGCGTGGTGAGCCAGACCACGGGACGCTGCTACTGCCCGTGCACAAGTCGGGATACTAAGGTACCCCTACTTTAGTACACCGACACCTATTGGATTGATACCTTGGTTCTCAAAAACTGAGGGAAATACTTACGCTACTGTGCTGCATCTCCCTTTCCTCTTCAGGGAATACAACGCAAGCTCAAGAGGTAGCAAGTAGAATTGTTGGCGCCGTTGCCGGGGAGGCTTACGCAAAAGTCATATACCAAGTCCCTATCACAAACCCTTATCCTTCGCATTACATTTATTTGCCTCTCGTTTTCCTCTCCCCTGTTGGGGAACGTAGTATTTTAAAATTTTCCTACGATCACGCAAGATCTATCTACCAGATGCATAGCAACGAGAGGGAAGAGTGTGTCTACGTACCCTCGTAGACCGGAAGCCGAAGCGTCAAGTGACGCGGTTGATGTAGTTGAACTTCTTCGCGATTCAACCGATCAAGCACCGAACGTACGGCACCTCCGCGTTCAGCACACGTTCAGCTTGATGACGTCCCACGAGCTCTTGGTCCAGTTGAGCTTCACGGGAGAGTTTCGTCAGCACGACGGCGTGGTGACGGATATAATGTATTTACCGGCGCAGGGCTTCGCCTAAGCACTGCAACGGTATGACCGAGGTGTGTTTCGGTGGAGGGGGGCACCGCACACGGCTGGAACAATTCAACTTGTGTGTGTTTGGGTGCCCTCCTGCCCCCGTATATAAAGGAGCAAGAGGGGAGAGCCGGCCGGCCTCCTATGGTGCGGCTAGGGCAATCCTACTAGGAATAGGATTGCAATCCTATTCCTAGTAGGAGTCCATCAAGAAGGAAGAGAGGAAAAGGAAAACAGGGAGAGGTGGCGCCCCCCCAATCCTATTCCAACTAGGATCCCTAGGTGGGGCGCCGGCCAGCCTCTATGGGTTGCCTCTCTCCTTTCCTCAAGGCCCACTATGGACCATCCCCCCTCGTAGGGGGTTCCGGTAACCCCCTCCGGCAATCCAGTTAAATCCAAAACTTTTCCGGAACACTTCCGGTGTCCGAATATAGTCGTCCAATATATCAATCTTTATGTCTCGGACATTCCGAGACTCCTCGTCATGTCCGTGATCTCATCCGGGACTCCGAACTACCTTCGGTACATCAAAACTCATAAACTCATAACACCGATCGTCATCAAACGTTAAGCGTGCGGACCCTACGGGTTCGAGAACTATGTAGACATGACCGACACTCATCTCCGGTCAATAACCAATAGCGGAACCTGGATGTTCATATTGGCTCCTACATATTCTACGAAGATATTTATCGGTCAAACCACATAACAACATACGTTGTTCCTTTTGTCATTGGTATGTTACTTGCCCGAGATTCGATCGTTGGTATCTCTATACCTAGTTCAATCTCATTACCGGCAAGTCTCTTTACTCATTCCGTAACACATCATCTCGTGACTAACTCATTAGTCTTTTGCTTGCAAGGCTTATTGTGATGTGTGTTACCGAGAGGGCCCAGAGATACCTCTCCGACACTCGGAGTGACAAATCCTAATCTTGATCTATGCCAACACCACGAATACTTTCGGAGACACCTGTAGAGCATCTTTATGATCACCAAGTTAAGTTGTGACGTTTGATAGCACACAAGGTGTTCCTACAGTATTCGGGAGTTGCATAATCTCATAGTCATAGGAACATATATAAGTCATGGAGAAAGCAATAGCAGAAAAACTAAACGATCATAGTGCTATGCTAACGGATGGGTCTAGTCCATCACATCATTCTCCTAATGATGTGATCCCGTTGATCAAATGACAACTCATGTCTATGGTTAGGAAACATAACCATCTTTGATCAATGAGCTAGTCTAGTAGAGGCATACTAGGGACACTCTGTTTTGTCTATGTATTCACACATGTACTAAGTTTCCGGTTAATACAATTCTAGCATGAATAATAAACATTTATCATGATATAAGGAAATATACATAACAACTTTATTATTGCCTCTAGGGCATATTTCCTTCAGTCTCCCACTTGCACTAGAGTCAATAATCTAGCTCACATCGCCATGTGATTTAATACCGATAGTTCACATCGTTATGTGAATAACACCCATAGTTCACACATGTGACCAACACCCAAAGGGTTTACTAGAGTCAATAATCTAGTTCACATCGCTATGTGATTAATAAGGTGTGATCATTTTTGCTTGTGAGAGAAGTTTAGTCAACGGGTCTGTCACATTCAGATCCGTATGTATTTTGCAAATTTCTATGTCTACAATGCTCTGCATAGAGCTACTCTACTAATTGGTCCCACTTTCAATACGCATCCAGATTGATATTTAGAGTCATCTGGATTTAGTGACAAAGCTTGCATCGGCGTAACCCTTTACGATGAACTCTTTATCACCTCCATAATCGAGAAACATTTCCTTAGTCATCCAGTTACTAATGATAATTTTGACCGCTGTACTGTGATCTACTCCTGGATCACTATTGTACCCCCTTGACAAACTCATGGCAAGGTACACAACATGTTTGGTACACAGCATGGCATACTTTATAGAACCTATGGCTAAGGCATAGGGAATGACTTTCATTCTCTCTATATTTTTCTGCCGTGGTCTGGCTTTGAGTCTTACTCAACTTCACACCTTACAAGTCAGGCAAGAACTCCTTCTTTGACTGATCCATTTTGAACTACTTCAAAATCTTATCAAGGTATGTACTCATCGAAAGTCTTATCAAGTGTCTTGATCTATCTCTATAGATCTTGATGCCCAATATGTAAGCAGCTTCACCAAGGTCTTTCTTTGAAAAACTCCTTTCAAACACTCCTTTATGCTTTCCAGAAAATTCTACATCATTTTTGATCGACAATATGCCATTCACATATACTTATCAGAAAGGTTGTAGTGCTCCCACTCACTTCTTGTAAATACAGGCTTCACCGCAAGTCTGTATAAATCTATATGCTTTGATCACCTCATCAAAGCGTATATTCCAACTCCGAGATGCTTGCACCAGTCCATAGATGGATCGCTGGAGCTTGCATACTTTGTTAGCACCTTTTGGATCGACAAAACCTTCTGGTTGCATCATATACAACTCTTCTTTGAGATATCCATTCAGGAATGCAGTTTTGACATCCATTTGCCAGATTTCATAATCATAAAATGCGGCAATTGCTAACATGATTCGGACAGACTTAAGCATCGCTACAGGTGAGAAAGTCTCATCGTAGTCAACTCCTTGAACTTGTCGAAACCCTTTCGCAACAAGTCGAGCTTTGTAAACAGTAACATTACTGTCTGCGTCAGTCTTCCTCTTGAAGATCCATTTATTTTCGATGGCCTGCCGATCATCGGGCAAGTCAACCAAAGTCCATACTTTGTTCTCATACATGGATCCTATCTCAGATTTCATGGCCTCAAGACATTTTGCGGAATCTGGGCTCATCATCGCTTCCTCATAGTTCGTAGGTTCATCATGGTCCACTAACATGATTTCCAGAACTGGGTTGCCGTACCACTCTGGTGCGGAACGTACTCTGGTTGATCTACGACGTTCAGCAGAAACTTGATCTGAAGTTTCATGATCATCATCATTAACTTCCTCACTGATTGGTGTAGGAATCACTGGAACAATTTTCTGTGATGTACTACTTTCCAATTCAGGATAAGGTACAATTACCTCATCAAGTTCCACTTTCCTCCCACTCACTTCTTTCGAGAGAAACTCCTTCTCTAGAAAGGATCCATTCTTAGCAACGAATACCTTGCCTTCGGATCTGTGATAGAAGGTGTACCCAACAGTCTCTTTTGGGTATCCTATGAAGACACATTTCTCCGACTTGGGTTTGAGCTTATCAGGTTGAAGCTTTTTCACATAAGCATCGCAGCCCCAAACTTTAAGAAACGACAACTTTGGTTTCTTGCCAAACCATAGTTCATAAGGTGTCGTATCAACGGATTTAGATGGTGCCCTATTTAACGTGAATGCAGCTGTCTCTAAAGCATAACCCCAAAATGATAGTGGTAAATCGGTAAGAGACATCATAGATCGTACCATATCCAATAAAGTACGGTTACGACGTTCGGACACACCATTACGCTGTGGTGTTCCGGGTGGCGTGAGTTGTGAAACTATTCCACATTGTTTTAAATGAAGACCAAACTCGTAACTCAAATATTCTCCTCCACGATCAGTTCGTAGAAACTTTATTTTCTTTTTACGATGAATCTCTACTTCACTCTGAAATTCTTTGAACTTTTCAAATGTTTCAGACTTGTGCTTCATTAAGTAGATATACCCATATCTGCTCAAATCATCAGTGAAGGTCAGAAAATAACGATACCCACCGCGAGCTTCAACACTCATTGGCTCACATACATCAGTATGTATGATTTCCAACAAATCTGTTGCTCGCTCCATAGTTCCGGAGAACGGAGTTTTAGTCATCTTGCCCATGAGGCATGGTTCGCAAGCACCAAGTGATTCATAATCAAGTGATTCCAAAAGTCCATCACTATGGAGTTTCTTCATGCGCTTTACACAAATATGACCTAAACGGCAGTGCCAGAAATAAGTTGCACTATCATTATTAACCTTGCATCTTTTGGTTTCAATATTATGAATATGTGTATCACTACAATCGAGATCCAATAAGAATAGACCACTCCTCAAGGGTGCATGACCATAAAAGATATTATTCAAAAAAATAGAACAACCATTATTCTCTGACTTAAATGAATAACCGTCTCGCAATAAACAAGATCCAGATATAATGTTCATGCTCAACGCTGGCACCAAATAACAATTATTTAGGTCTAAAACTAATCCCGAAGGTAGATGTAGAGGTAGCGTGCCGACGGCAATCACATCGACTTTGGAACCGTTTCCCACGCGCATCGTCACCTCGTCCTTAGCCAATCTTCGTTTAATCCGTAGTCCCTGTTTTGAGTTACAAATATTAGCAACCGAACCGGTATCAAATACCCAGGTACTACTACGAGCATTAGTAAGGTACACATCAATAACACGTATATCACATATACCTTTGTTCACCTTGCCATCCTTCTTATCTGCCAAATACTTGGGGCAGTTCCGCTTCAAGTGTCCAGTCCCCTTGCAGTAGAAGCACTCAGTTTCAGGCTTGGCTCCAGACTTGGGTTTCTTCATGGAAGTAGCAACTGTCTTGCTATTCTTCTTGAAGTTCCCCTTCTTTCCCTTGACCTTTTTCTTGAAACTAGTGGTCTTGTTAACCATCAACACTTGATGCTCCTTTTTGATTTCTACCTCCGCAGCCTTGAGCATAGCGAAGAGCTCGGGAATTGTCTTTTGCATCCCTTGCATATTATAGTTCATCACGAAGCTTTTATAGCTTGGTGGCAGTGATTGAAGAACTCTATCAATAACACTATCCTCGTCAACTTTGCAACCAAGTTGAGTCATATGATTGTAGTACCCAGACATTCTGAGCAAGTGTTCACTGATAGAACTATTCTCCTCCATCTTGCAGTTGTAGAACTTATTGGAAATCTCATATTTCTCAATCCGGGCATTTGCTTGAAATATTAACTTCAACTCCTGGAACATCTCATATGGTCCATGACGTTCAAAACGTTGTTGAAGTCCCGGTTCTAAGCCGTAAAGCATGGCACACTGAACTATCGTGTAGTCATCAGACCGCGATTGCCAGATGTTCAAAGCGTCTACATTAGCGGGAGGGGGCTTGTCACCTAGCGGTGCTTCAAGGACATAATTCTTCTGTGCAGCAATGAGGATAATCCTCAGGTTACGAACCCAGTCCGTGTAATTGCTACCATCATCTTTCAACTTAGCTTTCTCTATGAATGCATTAAAATTCAAAGGAACGGTAGCACGGGCCATTGATCTACAACAACATAGATATGCAAGAAAACTATCAGGACTAAGTTCATGATAAGTTAAAGTTCAATTTAATCATATTAAGGAACTCCCACTTAGATAGACATCCCTCCGGTCATCTAAATGATCACGTGATCCAAATTAACTAAACCATGTCCGATCATCACGTGAGATGGAGTAGTTTCAATGGTGAACATCTTATGTTGATCATATCTACTATATGATTCACGTTCGACCTTTCGGTCTCAAGTGTTCCGAGGCCATATCTGCATATGCTAGGCTCGTCAAGTTTAACCCGAGTATTATGCGTGTGCAAAACTGGCTTAGACCCGTTGTATTTGAACGTAGAGCTTATCACACCCGATCATCACGTGGTGTCTCGGCACGACGAACTTTTGCAACGGTGCATACTCAGGGAGAACACTTATACCTTGAAATTTAGTAAGGGATCATCTTATAATGCTACCGTCGTTCTAAGCAAAATAAGAAGCATAATAAGATAAACATCACATGCAATCAAAATATGTGACATGATATGGCCATCATCATCTTGTGCTTTTTGATCTCCATCTCCAAAGCACCGTCATGATCACCTTCGTCACCGGCGCGACACCTTGATCTCCATCGTAGCATCGTTGTCGTCTCGCCAACTATTGCTTCTACGACTATCGCTACCGCTTAGTGATAAAGTAAAGCAATTACATGGCGATTGCATTTCATACAATAAAGTGACAACCATATGGCTCCTGCCAGTTGTCGATAACATTACAAAACATGATCATCTCATACAAAACCGTATAACTCATCATGTCTTGACCATATCACATCACAACATGCCCTGCAAAAACAAGTTAGACGTCCTCTACTTTGTTGTTGCAAGTTTTACGTGGCTGCTACGGGCTTAGCAAGAACCGTTCTTACCTACGCATACAAAACCACAACGATGTTTCGTCAAGTATGTGTTGTTTTAACCTTCACAAGGACCGGGCGTAGCCACACTTGATTCAGCTAAAGTGAGAGAGACAGACACCCGCCAGTCACCTTTAAGCAACGAGTGCTCGTAACGGTGAAACCAGTCTCGCGTAAGCGTACGCGTAATGTCGGTCCGGGCCGCTTCATCTCGCAATACCGCCGAAGCAAAGTATGACATGCTGGTAAGCAGTATGACTAGTATCGCCCACAACTCATTGTGTTCTACTCGTGCATATCATCTACGCATAGACCTGGCTCATGATGCCACTGTTGGGGAACGTAGTATTTTAAAATTTTCCTACGATCACGCAAGATCTATCTACCAGATGCATAGCAACGAGAGGGAAGAGTGTGTCTACGTACCCTCGTAGACCGGAAGCGGAAGCGTTAGAACAACGCGGTTGATGTAGTCGTACATCTTCACGGCCCGACCGATCAAGCACCGAAACTACGGCACCTCCGAGTTCTAGCACACGTTCAGCTCGATGACGTCCCTCGAACTCCGATCCAGCCGAGTGTCGAGGAAGAGTTCCGTCAGCACGACGGCGTGGTGACGATTTTGATGTTCTACCGTCGCAGGGCTTCGCCTAAGCACCGCTACAATATTATCGAAGAGAACTGTGGTGGAGGGGGGCACCGCACACGGCTAAGAGATCATGAGATCAACTGTTGTGTCTAGAGGTGCCCCCCTGCCCCCGTATATAAAGGAGGGAGGGAGAGGCCGGCCCTAGAAGGGGCGCGCCAAGTGTGGGGAGTCCTACTAGGACTCCCAAGTCCTAGTAGGATTCCCCTTTCCTTTCCGGAGTAGGAGAGAAGGAAAGAGGGGGAGAGGGAGAAGGAAAAGGGGGCTGCACCCCTTGTCCAATTCGGACCAGAAGGGGGCCACGCGCCTCCTTCCTTTTGGCCTATCTCCTCTATTCCCGTAACTCCCCGGTACTCCGAAAATACCCGAATCACTCGGAACCTTTCCGATGTCCGAATATAGTCGTCCAATATATCGATTTTTACATCTTGACCATTTCGAGACTCCTCTTCATGTCCCCGATCTCATCCGGGACTCCGAACTCCTTCGGTACATCAAAACTCATAAACTCATAATAAAACTGTCATCGAAACCTTAAGCGTGCGGACCCTACGGGTTCGAGAACTATGTAGACATGACCGAGACACGTCTCCGTCAATAACCAATAGCGGAACCTGGATGCTCATATTGGCTCCCACATATTCTACGAAGATCTTTATCGGTCAAACCGCATAACAACATACGTTGTCCCCTTTGTCATCGGTATGTTACTAGCCCGAGATTCGATCGTCGGTATCTCAATACCTAGTTCAATCTCATTACCGGCAAGTCTCTTTACTCGTTCCGTAATACATCATCCCGCAACTAACTCATTAGCTGCAATGCTTGCAAGGCTTATAGTGATGTGCATTACCGAGTGGGCCCAGAGATACCTCTCCGACAATCGGAGTGACAAATCATAATCTCGAAATACGCCAACCCAACAAGTACCTTTGGAGACACCTGTAGAGTACCTTTATAATCACCCAGTTATGTTGTGACGTTTGGTAGCACACAAAGTGTTCCTCAGGTATTCGGGAGTTGCATAATCTCATAGTCATAGGAACATGTATAAGTCATGAAGAAAGCAATAGCAATAAAACTAAACGATCAAGTTGCTAAGCTAACGGATGGGTCTTGTCCATCACATCATTCTCCTAATGATGTGACCCCGTTGATCAAATGACAACTCATGTCTATGGCTAGGAAACATAACCATCTTTGATCAATGAGCTAGTCTAGTAGAGGCATACTAGGGACACTCTGTTTTGTCTATGTATTCACACATGTACTAAGTTTCCAGTTAATACAATTCTAGCATGAATAATAAACATTTATCATGATATAAGGAAATAAATAATAACTTTATTATTGCCTCTAGGGCATATTTCCTTCACATATGTGCATCCGTTGCATGGCAATCCCTACTCCTCACATCATATCTATCATTTGGCTTTCTCTCGCCTATGATTGTCCTCATTAATGTGAGCCTTTCACACCTTTTTTGTCTTCCCCCTTCATCATTTTTCTCTCTTTGCCATCCTAAGTGTCAACTTTCTTGCTTACGCTCATCCATTGCATGAGTGCTCAAAATATCGAAAGGGAGTGGATCATTTTGACTTGTACCTGGCTAGTGGTTTGGGGATGAGTCAAGATAAGATTCCAAAGAAGACCAAGTGTGAAACTTTAGTAGATTAAGTTCTCAACAATACAAAAACTATGTTTTACTCTCTCGTATATCCCTATCCCCTTTCTTGCACGCAAACACCATTTGGAGACATTCGAGTCACGGACAGCGAGAGCTCTTGCACCTTTATGTTCTTATGTTGCTTGTTACAATGCTAATATAGACTCTTGCTTGTTATGACTTGAATTGAATTACATGCCTTGATTGCTTTACTTAAAAAGTTCTTATATGGTTGGTAGCATGTCACCACAGAAATTATGCTTGTTATCATTTACCTACTCGAGGACGAGCAGGAATTAAGCTTGGGGATGTTGATACGTCCAAAACGTATCTATAATTTCTGCTTGCTCCATGCTTCTTTTGTGTGATATTGCTATGATATTGATGCACTTCCATACACTTTTGATCATATTTGGACTAACCTATTAACTCAATGCACCACAGTGCCAGTTCCTGTTTTCTGCTGTTTTTCTATTTCAGGTTTCCCCCATATTAAAAGTGCTCCAAAAATTCCAGGAAAAATATAGGAAAAATTAGCGTACAGGAAGCTTCGCGAAGAACCAAAGATGGGCCAGAGGGGAGCCAGGGGAGGCCCAGGCGGCCACCTGGCGCGGCCCCACCCCTGGCCGCGCCAGGGGGGCGCCTGGGGCCCCTGCTCCGCCTCTGGCTGCCCCCCTTCGCATATATATCCCTCTCGTCCCGAAACCCTCGAGGACAGAACCCTTTTTCGCGATCTCGCCTCTGTTCCGCCGTCGCAGCGCTTCCAAGATCGGGAGCATCAGGAGAACTCTTCCCGGCACCCTTCCGGAGGGGAGAACCACCACCGGGAGCTTCTTGATACGTCCAAAACGTATCTATAATTTCTGCTTGCTCCATGCCTCTTTTGGGTGATATTGCTATGATATTTATACACTTCCATACACTTTTGATCACATTTGGACTAACCTATTAACTCAGTGCACCCCAGTGCCAGTTTCTGTTTTCTGCTGTTTTTGTATTTCAGTTTTTCCCATTACGAGAACTGCCAGAAAAATCCCGGAAAAATTATATAAAAAATCAGCGTTCCAGAAGGTTCCCGGTAGCCAAAGTACAGCCGGGG
>LR738716.1:311542163-311557069 GCA_902687465.1 Secale cereale
TCACTAGAACACCTGTGCAATTTTGCTCCTTTTAGGAAGCCAACAGCTCAAGGTTTATCTTGGAGAGAGAAAGGAGTCAAGAACAACCCACCCAACAGAAAGTGCAATCTCCACAACACCAGGTTGCTGCTTTCATCTCTGTTTCCGACGGCACTCGCCGTCCTGGAACTGTGCATCGGGCTATATTGGACCTGCAGTAGCTTTAATGACAACGGTTGCTAGTAGCTCGAGCTGTTAAAATCCAGCAGACAGTGCAAAAGGAACCTGGCTTTATGCTAACAGTGGAAACAACTACAGCTTGCAGCAAAAGCAAGCACTGTTCTGCAGCAGTTCAATTTGTTCCAAATCCGCAGCCATTTGAATGGAACTACTAACTAGTCTCCGGACAAATGAAAACCACTGTTAGGATGGGGGTTTGGCCCTGAACAGTAATGTACTTTGTAGACTACAACCGAGTGATATCTATCAGTGCGACGTCGATGAGCGTCCCCTTATTCCTTCTTCCTTCACTGGACGCATCTGCATCCATTTACAGGGATTGCTCTTTGCCCCTCTCTGCAAGCTCCAGTTGAGATGAAGCCTTCAACTTTGGCCCAGTTTGCGGCTTCTCCGACAAAAGTTGCTCCTCAGATCCCAGGGAAGCCAAGTTTCAGCTCTTGCCGCCCTGCTCTTCATCTGCGGCGCACAATGGAATGCATATGCAGGGAGTACTACCATTAAGCTCGTTGGGAAAAAAATTAAAGGAAACAAGTGAGTCAGCTCAGGGAAGTTACCGCGGCGGCGTGGTCTTCTACAGGAAGAACAATGCTTGAAATAGTCCTGGAAAGGTCTGGCCGGAACGGGAAGGGCCTTGCCAACATACGCGAGAGGCCAGCTGGATTGGAAAAACAGACATGGAGATGGTAATGTGGCCATTGGAAGGAAGAATCACTGTAACACTGGCACATAAACTAAGGGCAATAGATATTTGGATATTTAATAACTATATCACACAATATGAATTTAGAGTACAAAAGGGTGTTTGTCTGTATAATGGAGTTATCCTGTGTATACCTACCTTACTGCACCAATGGCAACGGATAGCAGCCATAGCTTCCAACTGAGCCTAACAGTTCCGAAGAACTTCCCGAGAAATTCAATTATCAAGATCTGCGAGATGAAATGATGTTCAGGAACTCAGTTTTTAAGATCTGCCAGATCAGACGATGATGATCCTACTTGCCCCTTGTCAACATCTGTATGTTACTACATTGTTGTTACCTGAAGTACGGTTGTTATACCCACTATACCCATGAAAAGGCGGTTGCTCGTGACTCCTATGAAAACGTTCTTCTCCTCAGGCTTGCGAGCATTGAACTCATTGAAGATCTGACATGAATGGCATGAGGCATAAGAAAAGAATTCTATGATCTCTTACATGTATCAGGATTATGTATATCTACATATATGACATCGACATATCCAATAACAAAATTGGTATGCGGCGAGGATGTGTTGAAGGAATCAATGATAGCTCAGGAAGAGACACCAAACTATAGTGTCAATAAAATATTAAAATCAATGGATGTTGGAAGAAAAATCCTCCAAGCAATCTTACTTGGCAAAATACAAATGCATTGAAGACAAAGGTGTTCTTAATTTTGTCAGCGTGCTCTCGACTTTCATTATGCAATTGGAAAATCCTTTTGCCATCAAAATTGAAGACGAGAAGAACTGCTATCTGGTAAAGAGCCTGCAATAAATCCATATAGATATGAAGAAAATCTGATTCCTAATTGCATGTCTGTGCATATATACAGGTGAGTTGGACAACTAGAGACCTGGATAAACAGGTTTCTCCACATGATATTTGTAACAAGAGGTTCCCTGCAGAAGTGAAATAAGAAGTGTATCATAATGGTTTTTCGATAAAGTACATAACAGGAAATGGTCAATAACTTGTAGGACGATGTATCGTACCTTCTGCCAACAGGATGTCTCTTCATTAGGTTGTCTGTTGGTGGTTCAGTTGCTAATGCAAGGGCTCCCAGTGTATCCATGATAAGGTTCACCCAAAGAAGCTGCCAAGAGAAATAATGATGTGATTGAAAACAAATAAACAGAGAACTACGTTCATCAGAGTATCTTCGATAAAATTTCTGCAGCATGATATATACTATCTTAGTAGTTCGTGATATTTATTCATAAGATATTACATGTTTATGATTTTTTATCTTTCAATATTTTGATACATATGTCAGCTAAACAACTGAATCAAATAAGATTGCACATAAACAGGCAATAATAAATGAGATCATAAGTATGGGATATATAGCTATTAGAAGAAGACAACACAAATCAAGAAAAGAGTCCAACCTCAACTGCATTCAGAGGAACAGCACCAGAGGACACAGCAGAAACCACATTTATTACCAGGGCAGCGACATTAACAGTCAGCTGGAACTGGATAAATTTCTGAATATTTGCATAGACAGACCGTCCCCAACGAACAACCTAAAACAAGGAAGAAAAGTTGAAATTTGTGCTCTACATACACGGTTGAAATAAGTGGTCACTAGACCACAGCTATGGTGCACGATGCACAAGGTACCGCGCATGCACAATATATCTCTAGAAATAGATATTTGCACATGGACAAATCATGCTGGTATGTGCCTGGTATAACTAAAAGCACAATGCTTTGATGTTGAAGAAGATAACCTTGACAACGGATGTGAAGTCATCATCCAAGATTATAATGTCCGAGCTTTCTTTAGCAACTTCTGTTCCCGAGATACCCATTGAAAGACCGATATCAGCCTATATGACAAAAAGAACATAGGATTACAAGAAGATGATTCTAGGTTGACACTTCAACATATAATGACATAGTTGCAGACAGACCTCATGTAATGCTGGGGCATCATTGGTGCCATCACCGGTTACAGCTACTACATGGCCTTTTCGTTTCAAAGCTTGTACAAGTAAAAGTTTGTCGTTTGGAGAAGACCGTCCCATTACCTGAATAAAAGTAGATAGATTAAGTGAGACCACTTGGCAAAAAAAAAGTTTATCAGGAATTTACAAAGTACTTTGTATCATAGAAATTTTGTTCTTATTTATAGCAAGTGATATGCTGCTTGTGGTTTTGAAAGCTCCAAACATGAGATAGATGATGAAGATGAAGGGATAGAGAGAGGTGGGTTACTGTAATCTTGTCAGCAACTTCTTCTCGTGCAGTTTCAGACATTTCACGGAACACCTTCCCCTCCATTACTATGGTCTCTAAAGCAACATCTTCTGTGTTTAGTATTCCACATTCGAAAGCAATGGCCTTAGCTGTTTCAACATTATCTCCTGTGACCATCCGTACCTAAAAACAAATATACTTTCTGAGAACAACAAAATAATGCTATAATCAAACACGAGAAGCCATTGTGTTATTTTAAAACACAAAAACAAAATCAATCTTAATATTATAAGCTCTACCCATCTGATCATTGCAATACATAGCTGAGACAAGTCGACAATGATTATCCAAGGATATCTGCTTTTTTTACCATCTATTTGTTTTAGATGAATTGAACAACAAAACCAGCATTAAGTTGGATTTTCACAGCACTAATATCCACACTTCCATCAAATTACTTGCCTACCATGGTATGGAAGCAGTACCAAGGATATTTAAATCAAATGGAGAAGGTACAGCCAAATATTTGTAAATGGCCATATGAAGAAACTATTGGAGCTTTGGAAATCTAGTGCTTCCATTGGTACATAAGGTGACCCGTTTAGTCAAATTCACATCGTGAAGCATTTGGACCTTGCCTACATATTCTTGACAACATGCAAACAAGAAACGGAAGCATCATAAATATTTCAGAAGCAAACCGCCTTGATCCTAACCTCAAACGCAATCAGTTCAAAATCCCAAGGAAATAATTTGAAATAGAAATAGAAGGAAATAAAATAAGAGGAAAGAAAAATAAACCATAGACGATAATAACCTTCACACCAGCAGCGCTGCATAATTGTACGGCGTCCCTTACTCCTGGGCGACAAGGATCCTACATCAAAAAAGAATTTGTAGGGGTGAATAGCTGCATGCAATCATCAGAGAAAACAGTTATATGGCAAAACTGAAGAAAAAAAGTGTGCCTAAACAGATTCGAACATAAGGAGTTCTGAAAGAAACCAGGCATTTTAACAATGATGGGAGACATGACGAACAAGAGATAGAAGCCAATCTCACAAATATTAGCCATAAAATGGTATCATGGCATGGACTGCTAAAATTAGCCATAAACAAGGACAGAAAGAGTAGAGGCCATGCACAACTATTCAAATGCTAGTAGAAGCCATTCTCACAAGACACACCTTTATCCCGACCATTCCAAGAAGGGTCAGATTATCCTCAGGCAACTGCCACTTATCGAGATCCTCCTTAGGAACCATTGTGAGCTCACAGGTGCAATATGCAAAAGCAATACAGCGCAGTGAACTCATTGCCATATCGTCAATGGATCTCTTCACTTCGTTATACTGTAAGAGTACTAACAACTTAGTAAAACTTCAGAAGTGAAGCCCCTGTTAATTTGGGTTGGTATTTACCTTGTCAGAACTCATTGGATGAACTGAACCATCAATAGAAAGCCAGCTTTTGCAGGATGCTAATACTAGCTCAGCAGCACCTTTCCAGTGGATGTGTACATAAGCATATGACTGCATTTACAAAACCAAATAGCGCTGAGATAACACATACTAAAATGAACTAGGAAATGTTTTATTACAACATAAATACTACCTAAAGATACGATCAAGATTCAAACAATGCATTCATTTTCAATATATATTCATGTACAACATAAATGAAGTAAAGAAGGCAAAAGAGAAAATGCAAAGTAACACAAATTTGTCTTGACAGAATCAAAGGAAACCTATACAGAAAGTGCGTGAGAACTTTTTTTCTGAAAGATAGCAAAGCGGATATAGAAATTACAAGATGCAAAACCAATGAAAAAAATCAGATATGTAGTAAGCCACATACTTGGCACAAAATATAGAAGGACGTCAACCAATGAAGATTCAAAAGGACCATTTCTTATTTAACATGAGATGATTTCCAGAATTTCAAGTACATAAAAATGTGCTTACCACCTGCACTGCAACACCACCACATTTCTTCACTGAGTTAAATGGGAGAACACGGAGAACTGAAGATTTTGATCTCACATCGTTGAAATTCATCCCAATCTATGCAGTTGAATTGTCAATTTAATGGAAGAAACTTGAATGAAAGAGTTATGGATGAAAAATATTGTCAACTTAACAGAACAAACTTGAAACAACAAAAGAGTATATATGAAGTACCTTAAGACCCCAAGAAAGAATTGCTTTTTCAGTTGGTGAGCCTGCAACTTCGGTAGCTCCTCCATCCTATAGACATTGAAAACATATTAACATGGATGACATCCTTTGATATGACATGCGAACTTCAGTGGAAGTACTTTTCACATTGTGCAAAAAGTAAAAGGAAACAACTATGGCAAGAGAAATGTATCAGGCTGTACCTCTGGTGAAAACACAGCCCCTGCTGTGTTTTGTGCAATTCCTTCAATAAGTAGAGATGCCACACTGCTAGACACCATCCCAGCATTATCACAAGGATTCAACTTCGTCCCACTCAAATATGCTTCCACAACTGTCATCTAGACGATCAATTAGAAACAATAATAAGATACAGAAGCACTACACAAACTGAAGACACTGCTGATTTTATGCGATCACAGTTAAACATAATTATCAGATCACGTGCTCATTGGAGCTGGTAAGATATGCTGTTTTGCCAGGATTTGTTTGGAAAGCAAACCATGAAGGAACAGCATCAAACTGCAGCACCGTATATCCAATCAGTATTTTTTGTGAGGACTGCCTATTGACTTAACAAACCTTATTCAAGGTAAGAGTGCCAGTCTTGTCACTGCAAATCGTGGTTGCCGACCCCATTGTTTCACAAGATGAAAGTCGTCTCACCTGTATGCCAAACCAAAAACACAGATTATATACTGGAGTTAAGGTTTTCCTCTGTAAATCTTTTTATGTGTATTACCAGAGCCTTGTCTCGCATCATCTTTCGCATTGAATATGCAAGGCTGAAATCAAACTAGCACCAGTTCAGTGCACCTATCATCTCCAAGGAATTTGTATAAAAAAAGGTAAAAGATTCGTACGTCAATGTTACTGCTAAAGGGAGTCCTTCAGGCACGGCAACAACCACAATAGTTACCTACAGTGACAAATTCTGTAGAGTCAGCTCACTTGAAAAGAAGTGATGCTCTTCATCATCATAGTAGTTAAGCAAGAAAACTTGGTTAGGATCACATACGGCAATTGTAAAAATACTGATTGCCCCCATAAATCCCTGTTTTGCACTAGTAGTCCCAGCCACAAATGCAGTGGTTCCATCTGGATTATTGCTATGCCCAGTAAAATATCTGCATTTTAGATGGAAGGTGACCATAAGAAGCATGTCCACGAAATGTAGAATAATTACTTAAAGTGTACCATAACAATGGATGAATGTGCCAGAAAGCCACCTTATCCAAAGTACGACAAGGACAACACCAGCAACCGATAAACCCACAATACCGATTAAAGTAGCGACACCATTCAAGCGCACCTACTCCGCAGTTTGAACAAGTTGGAACACAGCCATAAAATATAAACAAAAATGTTAATATAAGTTAACACTATTTTCTGTGTGGTACATACCATGAGAAATTAATTAATTTATCATAAAAAACGAACAAAAGATATTAACCTGCAGCGGGGTTTCTTCACCAATATCTTCTGAAAGATTGGCCATCAGCATACCCCATTCAGTATTAGTACCCACACCTGTTACCTATATGTTTATGGAATGAATGAGATGCTAACAAATTACAGAGAATACACCGGTAGCCGCACAATTGTGTAATACGAAAGCACAAGCTGACCACTTCATGTACTTGGAAGGCTCAACCAAGTGATACTCAGTACTCACCAACATAGAGCCATAGCCATCTGCGACCTTGCAACCGGACATCAACATAGGTGCCTTATGGTCCTTATGAACCTGACAGTAGTATAACATACTTGAACATTTAAGAAGGCAGATTTCAGAAAACTATAATTATTGGCCTTCTCCTTTTATCAACACTTACAATTTTGGACTCTCCCGTCATACTTGATTCATCTATTGCAAGAGAATGACCAGATATCAGGACACCATCTGCAGGGACCTGAAGGTCAAATAATAATGTAATCACGTCAATCTGAGAAAAATAGCTCAAATGTAGACAAGGTGGAATATGTGATGAATGCATTACTTGATCACCAATTTTGAGGGGAACAACATCGCCAACCACAAGGTCAAATATCGAAGCTCCTACTCTCTTACCACCTCTTATAACCTAATTATTGGTCACGATAAATCATGCACTGCCAATGAGTCACAGTCCCAAACAAAAAAAGTACGCTCCAAAATTATCAGGATGAACATACTCACCTCAACTTGTATGTTTTGTTTCTCCTCGTTCAGATGTTGAAACTGAAGAGATTGTCTATAATCACTGGTTGCTAAAATGGTTGTGAAGAAATAAATATCAGAGCACAATTATTTCCAGTACAGGAACATGTATGCCAATCACTGACGACATATATAATATCAGAGCACGATTATTTCCAGTACAGAAACATGCTTTTCCCTAATATCTTAAGGTTTTCTATGAACTGGTTAGTGCATTACAATCATTACCATGTCAGAGCAAAAGGTTCTGAGTTTGACAGCCAGCAGCCCATTTTACTTCATTCTTAAAAGAAAGGTACTGCTGTGTGAAAATACCGGGGATGACTCACAGCCATGACACCATTTGAGCAGATGCATTGTTCAAGAAAATTTGCACAGATGCATCCTGCCTACATGTGAATCCCAATAGCACTACAACACATCCAGTCTACAATGTAGGCCTGAATAATCCCCGATGTGAGGGAGAGTGTTGAAATATCAGTATAGCTGTCACTTCCCTTGACAACTTAAGGTTTTGTATGAGCTGATTAGTGCACAAAACTCAATAATAATAGGAGAGAAGAGAATAAAAATAAAGCATATAGTTATTACCTGTAACAAATATCACAAGAAAAACAGCAAAGAATATGCTTCCACCATCATACCATCCATCTTTTACACCCTGAATAAAGCGTCAACGGTGAAACCAAAATTGGAAAAAGTATTATGAAATTGAACCATTCTTACAGCGTAAAGACAAGACAAAATTAATACATGAACAAAGGAGCCAAGGTAAATCATAATGTCATGAAGTACCTCTGTTGCCATGTCCAATGATAATGATATAGCAGCAGCTACCATTAGAATCACAAGAGTTAAATCCTGACAAGCTTCAAATACAAAGCGCTGCAAATAATAATTTGCTAGATATTAAACTTGATGATATATGGATTTAAGGCTCAGAAGTTCCATAAGGAAGAGTAAACTTCACATGGTGCGCATGTCATGCTCTAAGTTCTGACTCCGCAAAAGTATATTTGTTTCCACAATCACTACATATACATTCAGCTTTAATAAATTTATACTTGTCATAGAAAAATAATTTCACATCATGAAATACTCTTCGTTTACCCCTACAGCCCACAAGAGAACAAGAACAATGAACAATAAGACAAGGCACACCGGAAAAAGTTACTGCCATAGCATAAGGAAAACTGCGTACCCATATGCTTTTTCTTTTCTTGCGCGGATAGGTGTTTGCCCCGAAAATGTCTCTTCTCTGCAACAGCTCGTGCTCATTTGAGCTAACTCCTCTGTCTAAATTACTCTTTAGTAAATCTGAAAGCCCACTGACCTGCGAGGACATGCCATTAGAGATATGTGAATAAACAATTAAAAAAAGGGTGTCAATCCAGGTGAAATTCATTTGAACCTACCCCTCCAACCTCCTGAAGCATAATTGCATCATGGTCTCTGTTCAACATTACAAGCTTTTCCAGATCAATTGGAAATCTCTGAGAGAGTGACTCAAAATTTGTACCATTGTAAGATTCTGTTTGATCAAACGGAACTATATCAACTATAATTTACACAATATGAAACTAAAAACAAGATAAAAATGCATCTAACAGGAATAAACTGGATTAAGATTTAATGAAATGAGATATTGTAAGGTATCACGTGTCTTGACTAAGCACACACACTTCACAAAAACAAATACTATATAGGTGGCCAAATAATCAGATATAGGCAGAAAAAGAAGCAAGCTAAAGGTTGCTAAGATGGGTTTCCATGGCATATTTTCAGTTCAAATGTGAAAAATTATCATCACATAACAATGGATATTAAATGGATCAAAGAATTGTGTGGATGTGTCTAATATTGCCACAGTGTTTACATGTAAATATGGTCCTTCAGGGCGACGCATCACCATTTTATTAGGAAATGTGTGCAGTCATCCAACCATCTAGGGACTAGCAGGAAACTGGAGATTGTACCTTGCAGCGCCTTTTGACCAGCCTTTTTGAAAAGGAACACTGCCTGAAGAATCCAAATATAGAATGAGCAAACGTTATACGTCAATGAGAAGCATCATTTGTCAGCTGGCAGACGCCACATTACCCGTATAACTTGTGCATGAGCTCGTATAATTCTTCTCAAGTTCTCTCTCTCTTCATCCCTCTGGAGATCTAGAGTATATCTAAAACGGCGTGAAGCGTTGAGCACAAGAGCAATTTGCTGAAATGGAGGGAGAAAAGGCATGCTGTAAGTAATAATATAAGACGAAACATGAAGTAAAAAAGTACCCCTTTTTTTTCGAGAAACTAAATACCCCTTTCTGTACATCACAACAAACTTCCTAGATTCTGATGTATCTAGACTGGGGGTAGCATCCTCCTACTTTATAGTACAAGTCTACCAGTAGGCTTCACAATGATCAATGGTGTGGTTTAACATCATTATAACCCTGAATCAGTCATTATAAGATACCGAAACTGAACTGCAACAATCATCATCTTCAAAAACTGCAACCATTACACAAGGCACTCCAATTTAGAAATATATATATGGGAAGAATAATAGAATATACAGACACAACAGATATACTATGAAGTACTCCCTCCGTTCCGATTTACTTGTCATGGTTTTAGTTCAAATTTAAACTAAAACCACGACGAGTAAATCGGAACGGAGGGAGTAGCTGATGCAACATCCTGGTGCACATGACACAACAGATATATGGGCAGAATCTACAGACACAAGTCACTGCTCGTAAACTCAACTACTTGTTTAAAAAAAATCGATTATTCCAACCCTCCACCATTATCTGGCATTCATCCATCAGAAGCTCAGGGCTGCTTGGTGAAGTGATGAGCGACATTAGTATGACAGATCAAGCAGATGCCCGTTCAAAGGAAACCAAAAACCCCGATGTAAGAAGCGACGCCGTGGAGGCCAAACCGCGAAACAGATACTCCTATATCGTAGTGTGCGCATGGATTTTCCGCTCCGGTGGTGTGGTGTACGGCGATTTCATCCCCAACCTCCAGCCCCAAAAAGAAAACCCCCTTCTACGTACAGTACGTACTAAAATTTGAACCGAAAGGAGCAGCGGCGGGGAAATGGGGAGGATGGCATACGTACCCTCCACCGCCGCAGGCGATCGCGCGGGGCGTTCTTGCCGGGTATGTCGAACGCGTCCTCTCCCTCCGCCCCCCGGCCCTCCTCCCCCACCGTCACGGCGACCTCCGGCGGCGGCGGCGACGCCATTCCGTGCCGCGCGAGAGACGACACCGAGCCGCCGGCCCAGCAGAAGACTGTGTGTGCTCCGCGCGCGGGGGCGGCGCGATCGCCTCGGTTTTCGCGTGCTCCCCAACTGTCTGTTGTTGTTGTTGTTGTCCAGTCAGTGACAGCAGCAGAGTGAGCCTCCTGTCCTGTCCAGAGTGCGCGCGTTTCTGCCTGCGTATTTATCGGGGGACCCGTAGCCGCTTGGCTGCGGGAGCGAAGCTTCGCGGAAGGCGCCGCGCTTGACTGGCGAGTGGATGGCAGCACTTGTCCTCGGGTGCCCGGGTGGGGGGTGGGTAGCAAAATTCGCGGCTGTCGTGGTGGCTGACAGGTCGGGGGCAGGACGGGATGGGACGGGCCCACTTGTCACCGTGGCGCAAGGAAGAACATAACGGGGTGCGGCCGCGAGCCGTTGGGTTTTTTTGAAACGGGAAGGATGGCGTACCGGCCGTTGGATCGGATCAACGGCCGGACAGATTTAACTTGCGGAATTGTCTTGCATACGATCTTTTCTCATCCGATTCTGTACGACAAGCGACATGCTTGATTCAATCTGATGTGGCCCACAAGCCCAGATCAGTCTTATCGTACACAACTTTGGATGAATTTCATCGTACGTGTAGCAACACTCTTTAACTTGCACAGAATGATTGAAACTTTTATGAATTAGCATTTCCTTCAAAACAACGGAGTAGCCTTTTTATGTATGTGGGATTAATCACCACCTATATGTGCGAAAAAAGCTGCGGTTGTGGTCACTTTAGAGAGGAAGGACTGTATCCCCTCAAAAATAGTGAGAGAGAGAGAGAGAGAGAGAGAGAGAGAGGAAGGACTGTAATTTGCGAGTCTATATTCCAAGCAATCACTCAAAACGGTTGTATGCATGCATGATTCCTTGGCCTGATATCTCCTCTCTTTTTTTACTTCCTCTTATTATTTTTCTTCATGGAAAACACAAACTGTTTGTTATTGAAGTCATTATTATGGTCCCTAGGTTCAAAATGTCTAGATTGTGAGTTGCACATTAATTTATTCGGTCCTTTGATGTCCCACGCGCTCAACAGCGAGCAGCATGACTACAAAAAATCGTGTTACACTTACACCTAATAAGGACTAAAGAGCATAAATTCAAGGTGTAATCATGCATAATTCATGACTGCCAAGCGGAGAATTGGCATTTTTATTAATTATAAAATAACTCGAGTGCCAACATAAATCATTTTGTAGTAGCTCCATCCAAAGGGGGAAATAGTTGCAGCGTTTATAAATTCGTAGGAAAAGCTATATACCAAACTAATACAGTATCATTTTTCTTGCGAGGACCAAACTAATATCATTGGATACACAATAAGCTATATTCTCATATTATTTAGTACTGTAATTGTTAATGAATTTCCTACAAAAATGGTCAAATGATGCACCGTTTTACTTCAGGCCAAATTCATGAAACTTCTTCTCAGAGACGGAGGGAGTACTCTTCACTCTCTCTTCCTTTCCTGGCTGCGAAACCATAATGACAGGTACCTAACTCCTATGCATGCTTATAGCATCGTCGGAGGGCATGGGGAGGTTATTTGTCTCCGGCAAATCTCGCGGGATTCGGTCGGCGTTTGTCTTCGATGAATCCGGTCTTCGTTCGTCTACGTTCGTATGTTTACAAGATGAATCATTCTGGTCTATGCTTCTCTTCATTGATGACGGTTGTTGTTCTGGTGCGTTGATCATCTCTGGTCTTGACATGATGACTTTCCGACTGCCTATTACAACAAGATTTGGTCGGCTCCTCCAGTGATGGAGGGGCAATGACGACGGGGCACCTTCGGCCAGTGCTTATAGTTGCCGCTAGGTGATCTAAGGATTTGAATGTAAATTTTACTTTTGATGTTCTTTGTACTACTTTGAAAATTGATGAATAGACTAAAAGTTTTCTTGAAAAAAAAAACCCATCATATTCATTCGCTGTATAAAAAAGAGTCGTACGCATGGATGCTTGACGGCAAAGGCATGGGGATAGATAATTGATTAATGGGGTACATCCGAAAGCATACCAACAAGATGCTAGAAATGTCAAGCTCGCAATTGCCTAGAAGTTCCTTTGGAAAGACCCACCAAAGACCTTGGTTGTGCATTTCTTCTACGTAACCGAAGCCCAGCTTACGTCCTGGCTGTGCATTTCTACTTGTGGGTTCTTGCTGGACAAAAATGGAATGGCCTTCTTCGTGTCCAGTTGGTAGCTTGGAATGGTCCGTGCCAGTACCACCATCCATATTCCAAGATGCCGTGGCTCTCCGGTGTTTCCAAACAATGCCTGCTGCAATAGTATTTATTTGAACAGAAAGGAATTCAGGCCCCGCTGCAGTTCCTGCCAAGTTATTTAGCCCGGAGTTTTCATGAAGTTCCTGGGTTCCAAACGAAGAAGGCCTTGCACATGGTTCCTGAATTATGTGGACTTGCTCTGAAGTCAAGTCTCCCTCTCAGTCTCAGGGTGGGTGAGAGCTATTGCAACAACGCAAATCTTGAGGCACGGTTGACTGAGGTCGTCTCTGATCCTTCAGGTCAAGTGATGACATGCCATCATCAGCTGTAAACTTGTCCTTGCCTGACCATAGCGTTTCCTGGAAACTGCCTATCATGAATGGTCATACAGAAAACAGGCAGAAGCTGCAGGGGCCAACTCCCCAGAGTCGAGCTCAAAGAGAACGGAAAAAGGCATAACAAGAGACCTGGGCACGCCTTCCATGGTAAACCCCTCGACCAAACACAACAACTTACAATGGTGCTGAATTTGTGTTCATACATCAAATTCAACCACTTACAATGGCTCCATGCGTCCAGCTATCGACTCAAGAAACTTACAATGGTGCTCTTGTCCAGCCACCAATTCAATCATATCTACATACAGCCCAATCACTATTGTACATGTACACACAACCTCTCAGGGAAAGGAAACAAAAAAAATTCTCCAGGTCGAAAACCTCCGAGGAGGATCCATGGGTCTATGATGGCGAATATCACCATTGTTGCGGGTCATTTTTGGTAGAGACCACAAAAGATGAAAGCATGAATCAGGCTCTGCGCCTTCTTTGTTTGTTCGGGGTCTCCACATATAATAACTGTTGAATTTGTATCTCCGGGCTTTGGATCATGTACTGTAATTTCAGCGCCGGATATCTGAAACGTAGGCAACACTGTCAGCCCTGTGACCGGATGCTCCTTACATGGGTTAGAGTTTACGGCTAGAGAGCCAGAGGCAGCCAAGACTTGAGGACTGTTTCAAGTGAGTTTACAAGAGTGATAAAAGGCTGAAATATATGCAACTGATATGCACGGTCTGTATTGTGGCATTGAGAGTTTTAGACAAAATGACGAGCCAACATTTTATACGATGAGCACAAGGTAACATGGGACAAGTATCGTTTAATCTGATGTAGGTAAACAATAAAGAAGAGGGTAAGTACCTTCTTTATCTCAGCGAGGTCACTGTCATTGGCTCCACAAACAAACCCTATGTACTTGCAAGGAATAACAACTTCAGTTGTTGCAGTTGCTGGTGTAGCCACTTGGTTTTCACTGCTGATGATGTCAGAAAAATGGTGTTAATTTCTTTAAGAAAAGGAATTTTCCGAGTTTAAGGATGGCACTCCTACAGATTCAGTTATCAATGGACTAGAACTTCCACATAGATTGTATACATGGTATTTTGGAAGAAAAGATATCATCTGATGGTAAATTCTAGTTTCACAGACAGAGTGTAATGATTAAAAAAGAATGGGAAAAGCTGAATCAAACGGTCAGTTGGTCAGCATTTAACTTACCTTGCCACTGGTCCCTTTCTGAAATCTACAGCTGGTACTATGTCAGGCATGCTTCTTGGAGCGTCAGTTGTTGGTGCCTGCACCTGATAAGGGACCTGATTCTTAGACATTCAACCACAGTGCCTAAATCAGCAATCCAATCGGATGTGCATACAAATGATATTGTTTCGAACAAAATCCAATGGCAGATCATACTAAACTGCAACCTTTACTGGGAGTTACTTGACAGTGGAAGTTCTTAATAGAGACCTTTGTGCACAATATGCTTCCAAAAACATGCT
>LR738716.1:311661107-311690628 GCA_902687465.1 Secale cereale
CCTACAAGATCGACATCCCACGAGACAAGTACTCCGTGAGCGACACTTTCAACATCCAGGATCTCTCTCCTTTCCATGGTGATGAAGATTTCGATCCGAGGTCGGATCTTTCCCAAGGGAGGGGAGATGATACGGTGTATCCTAGGGCCATCACCATGGACCCTTCATCGCCTCACCAAGTGCCCAAAGGACCCATGACTAGAGCACGTGCAAGAGCTTTTGAGACCGAGGTGACCTCGCTCCTCTCTTTACATCTTTCGGATTCACTTGAGGTACGGCCTCTACCTTCATCAGAGACTCTAGGCATACTCAGGTACTTGGACGAAGGCCGCGGGACAGCTCTACATGATGCTCAAGAGGACAGGACCGACAAGTGCTCGAGACAAGAAGAAGGAATGCTGAAGATGCTACAGGCACCGGACGTCCGGCCTGCACCGGACGACCGGCGACTCCCAGGCACCGGACGACCGGAAAACACCGGACGTCCGGCCCCTCCCAGACGACCGGACGACCGGAAGCCACCGGATGTCCGTGACTTCGGCAACAGAAGCTAAATAGCGGAAATCCGAGGATTACCGGACGTCCGGTCCCTCCGGAACCACCGGACGTCCGGTAACCTCCGGACGTCCGCTACGACGGCGACCGCGTGTGTAATATAAATACTGTGGACCTCTTTCCTTTAGAGGCAGCTGTGGTTTAGCTCATTTGACACTTGTGTGGATTTCTCCCACGAGACCGGTGCGCCTCTACGGAGAAGATCCACTACGGATTCAGGACCTCCTTCAATGGAGAAGATCCCCAGGGATATCAAGACCTCCTCCGGGAGAAGACTATCTGTATCACCGTTGTTGACTTTGGATCATGTACCTCGACCTTGTATCGCGAATCTAGCACTTGTGTGATTGCTTCCGTGTTGATTTGAGTGTTCTCTCTTGTGTTTTCCCTAGCTTTCTCCGTGTTTTCCCCGTGTTCATCGTGTGCCAACCTCCAAACGTGAAAGATCCGCTGATTAGGGTTCCACCCTGTATCAGGATGAATAGATCTAACTTTTTTTTGTGGCTTTTCCTTGGACAATAGGTAAGAAAATAAATCTAATCTAGGAATAACTGGAAATTCTCACCGAGCAACCTGAAAACTGATACCACTTGATAGAGGCGAGGGGTCCCGATCTTTCGATGAGATGATAACTATCGATTTGGTGGAGACGACTTTGACGATCCGACTACAAACGTGCACGACGTTGCTCCTTAGCAATCGCTAAACCAATCTCCATGGGTTACTGACACTGCCAGAAGCACGATCAGCCTGACCACGAAGGTCTATTCCTGCATGCAATCGAAGAACAAGCAAGAATATGATAAAGCAATCTGAATATTGCAAATATAAATGATGTATTGGTAAAGGTGGGGATCCGTAAGCGGTCTTGGTCTGGTCGTTGGACACAAACGAAGTACACGAAGTTACAATGGCTAACTTTTGACTAAACAAATCCCTAAGAAAAAGCTACTAGATGGATCTACTTATATAGGAGCAAGGGGTGGCGGCCAAGGAGGTGGAAGGACGTCCCAAGGCAGCCTAAAACTAACCCTAGGTCGTACAAGGCTCATGGGCCCAAGTGGAGGTGATGTAACACCTTTGGACTTGTAGTTTGACTCGGATTCTGCTGCAGCGTCAGATTGTTTCATCGGGATCTCAACGCTCCGGACGAATTTGAAGGTGATTCCAATTGGGTTGGAAAGTGTATGAAATCTAGTTTCCAACAAAAAAAGAATCACCCAATTCGGAGTCCGTATGAAGGAGTTCTTGCCGTTTTGAGTCAGGTATGTCTGTGCAGTCCGAATCTGGATGCAGAACGTGAGAGACTTGGACTCCTCTTGGCCCAAAAGTGACGTGAGAGAACTTTTTGAACAGCCCCTAAACTTCTCTTTTTCCCTTATCTTCATATGTGAATTGTACAAATGTCCCATGCACCTGGAATTAGACATGGCACAAAAGTCTGTGAAGTATTTTTGTTCTGGATAACATAAATAAATTGTTGCATAGTTTGCATTAGAAATCACCTCACAAATATACATGTATGCAATATTTTTGGTCGTATCCAAGGTAGTCATGTCCTCATCATCAAGGATGGATATCTTATGAGAGCTAACAAACTTTGCATTCCCGAATCTTCGCTTCGTTTGCTCCTTTTGCAGGAATCGCATGGAGGAGGACTCATGGGACACATTGGACGAGACAAGACGTTTGCTACACTCTCTAAGAACTATTTTTGGCCCAAGATGCTTCGTGACGTCTCACGCTTCACCAACCGATGTTCTACATGCCGCAAAGCTAAGTCCAAAGCTCAATCTTATGGTCTTTACATGCCTCTTCCTATTCCATTTCATCCATGGGAAGACATAAGCATGGATTTCATACTCGGTTTGCCTAGGACTCAAAATGGCAAAGATTCTGTGCTTGTCGTGGTAGATAGATTCTCCAAAATGGCTCATTTCATTCCTTGTGACAAGATAGACGATGCTTCACATGTTGCAACTCTCTTTTGCAGGGAGATACTTCGTCTACACGGCGTGCCCAAAACAATCGTGTCGGACCGGGACGTCAAGTTCTTGAGTTACTTTTGGAAAACACTATGTGCCAAGCTCGGAATCAAGCTACTCTTTTCTTCGGCGTACCATCCACAAACGGACGGCCAGACGGAGGTGACGAACCGCACGCTCTCCACTCTTCTTCGTGTGTTGATCAAGAGGAACATCCGGGAATGGGAGCATTGCTTGCCAATCGCCGAGTTCGCCTACAACCGCGCAAGACACTCCACAACCGGCAAGTCCCCCTTCGAGATCGTCTACGGCTTCAACCCGTTGTCGCCTTTGGACATCCTACCTCTTCCTCTCCAGGAGCGCACGAACATGGACGCAAGTGCAAGAGCAAGTTATCTCAAGAAGGTGCACGAAGATACAAGGGCAATGATCGAGCGACAAGTCCACCGTCGCGCCACCAAGTTCAACGTCAACAAGGCACCGATGGTGTTCAACCCGGGAGATCTTGTTTGGCTTCACCTTCGCAAGGACCGCTTCCCACACGAGCGCAAGTCCAAGCTTCTACCTCGCGCCGACGGACCCTTCAAGGTGCTAGCACGCTACAACGACAACGCCTACAAGATCGACATCCCACGCCACAAGTACTCCGTGAGCGATACTTTCAACATCAAGGACCTCTCTCCTTTCAATGGTGATGAAGATTTCGATCCGAGGTCGGATCTTTCCCAAGGGAGGGGAGATGATACGGTGTATCCTAGGGCCATCACCATGGACCCTTCATCGCCTCACCAAGTGCCCAAAGGACCCATGACTAGAGCCCGTGCAAGAGCTTTCGAGACCGAGGTGACCTCGCTCCTCTCTTTACATCTTCCGGATTCACTTGAGACACGGCTTCTACCTTCATCAGAGACTCTATGCATACTCAGGTGCTTGGACGAAGGCCGCGGGACAGCTCTACATGATGCTCAAGAGGACAGGCCCGACAAGTGCACGAGACAAGAAGAAGGAAGGCAGAAGATGCTACAGGCACCGGACGTCCGGCCTGCACCGGACGACCGGCGACTCCCAGGCACCGGACGACCGGAAGACACCGGACGTCCGGCCTCCCCCAGACGACCGGACGACCGGAAGCCACCGGACGTCCGTGACAACGACTACAGAAGCTAAATAGCGGAAATCCGAGGATGACCGGACGTCCGGTCCCTCCGGAACCACCGGACGTCCGGTAACCCACGGACGTCCGCTACGACGGCGCCTACCCATGTAATATAAATACTGTTGACCTCCTTCCTTTAGACTCAGCTGTGGTTTAGCTCATTCTTAGACTTGTGTGGATTTCTCCCACGAGACGGTGCGCCTCTACGGAGAAGATCCACTACGGATTCAGGACCTCCTTCATCGGAGAAGATCCCCAGGGATATCAAGACCTCCTCACGGAGAAGACTATCTTTGTATCACCGGTGTTGACTTTGGATCATGTATCTCAACCTTGTATCGCGAATCTAGTGCTTGTGTGATTATCTTCGTGTTGATTGAGTGTTTTCCTCTTGTGTTTCCCCCATCTTTCCCTTGTGATTCCCCGTGTTCATCGTGTGCCAACCTCCAAACGTGAAAGATCCGCTGATTAGGGTTCCACCCTGTATCAGGGGAGATGATGCGGAGCATCCCAAGGTCATCCCCATGGACCCTCCTTCACCTCACCAAGTGCCCAAAGGACCAATGACTAGAGCCCGTGCAAGAGCTTTCGAGACCGAGGTGACTTCGCTCCTCTCTCTACATCTTTCGGATTCACTTGAGACATGGCTTCTACCTTCATCAGAGACTTTGTGCATACTCAGGTGCTTGGACAAAGGCCACGGGACAGCTCTGCACAATGGTCAAGACGACAAGCGCGACGAGTGAACGAGACAAGAAGAAGGATGGTGATGCGGAGCATCCCAAGGTCATCCCCATGGACCCTCCTTCACCTCCTCAAGCGCCCAAAGGACCAAGGACTAGAGCTCCCGAGACCGAGGTGACGTCACTCCTTGTCCTATTTCCATACAAATCTTGCGAGACATGGTCGCTACCTCAGACGGACGTGTTGTGTGTGCTCAGGTGCGAAGAAGACCACATCGGAGAGGGGCGTGAAGATGGACGAGTCCTCAAGTTCATGGACGAGCCAATGCATCGAGAAGAGCAGAAGAGAGCTCCAGGCCCCGGACATCCGGCCCCCTGGCCCGGACATCCGGCCCCTGGACGATCAGCTACAGAAGGCCAGCAGCAGCCGAAGCTACAGGGCCCGGACATCCGGCCAGGGCCCGGACATCCGGCCAGGCATGGCCCGGACATCCGGCCTCGGGCCCGGAAATCCGGCGCCTTTGTCCAGAGAGCACCCGAGGCGCGCCCACTCCAGCCCGGACATCCGGCCCATGGCCCCGGACATCCGGCGCCCCGCGAAGCCCCGTACATCCGGCTCGACGCCCGGACGTCCGGCCCCTGATATGCCTGCGCGCATCCCCTGGGCCGAGGCCCGTGTATCCCTTCGACCCGTAGACTATATATACTCCTCTTCTCATTCCGTTTAGGGTTAGCTGTGGTTTTAGCTCATTCTCATACTTGTGTGGATTTCTCCCACGAGACGGTGCGCCTCTACGGAGAAGATCCACTACGGATTCAGGACCTCCTTCACGGAGAAGATCCCACGGGATTCCAAGACCTTCTCCGGGAGAAGACTATCTTTGTATCACCGGTGTTGACTTTGGATCATGTATCTCGACCTTGTATCGCGAATCTAGCGCTTGTGTGATTGCTTCCGTGTTGATTTGAGTGTTCTCTCTTGTATTTTCCCCGTCTTTCCCTTGTGTTTCCCCGTGTTCATCGTGTGCCACACTCCAAATCGTGAAATGTCCGCTGATTAGGGTTCCACCCTACATCATCTTGGTATCAAGAGCAAGGTTGATCACGATTTTGGAGTCCCACACTTTGTTTTCTAGCCTGTTTTTGTCGTGTTCTTCCCAATTTCGAAAAATTCCCCACAAAAAGAGCCCCAAAAATTTTCTGTGATCTGTTGATTTGGCAAGATTTTGTTGAATTTGTTCCATGGATTTGCTGTGCCACGTGTGGATCTAGCTTTTCCCCCACTTTTCCCCAAATTTCATCCGCAAAATCCGCCGAATTTTTGCCCCGAAACCACCGTTTGCAACGTGTTCTTCCTGGCTCGGGCACCCCGGACATCCGGCTCGTGCCCCGGACATCCGGCCCAGCCCGGACATCCGGCCTTTGGCCCGGACATCCGGCCTCCCGCAGCCACAAAACCACCACCACACCCCACCTAGCAAACCTCCACCGCCTTTTCGTTCGGTGATCCACCCTATCTTCCGCAACAACCACCATCGCTTCACCGCTTCGAGTTTGGAATATTTGTCTCCATTTGCCGTGGATACTTGAGTTGTGGTTTCACCGTTTCCTTGGATGTTTAGGCTCCCTTGGGACGGCAAGACTTCGACAACACCACCGCTCAACTTCGGCAAGGACGGTAATGATACAGGCGAGGGTGTCCCGATCTTTCGATGAGATGATAACTATCAATTTGGTGGAGACGACTTTGACGATCCGACTACAAACGTGCACGACGTTGCGTCTTAGCAATCGCTAAACCAATCTCCAGGGGTTACCGACGATGCCAGAAGCACGATCAGCCTGACCACGAAGGTCTATTCCTGCATGCAATCGAAGAACAAGCAAGAATATGATAAAGCAATCTGAATATTGCAAATATGAATGATGTATTGATAAATGTGGGGATCCGTAAGCGGTCTTGGTCTGGTCGTTGGACACAAACGAAGTACACGAAGTTGCAATGGCTAACTTTTGACTAAACAAATCCCTAAGAAAAAGCTACTAGATGGATCTACTTATATAGGAGCAAGGGGTGGCGGCCAAGGAGGTGGAAGGACGTCCCAAGGCAGCCTAAAACTAACCCTAGGTCGTACAAGGCTCATGGGCCCAAGTGGAGGTGATGTAACACCTTTGCACTTGTAGTTTGACTCGGATTCTGCTGCAGCGTCAGATTGTTTCGTCGGTATCTCAATGCTCCGGACAAATTTGAAGGTGATTCCAATTGGGTTGGAAAGTGTATGAAATCTAGTTTCCAACAAAAAAAGAATCACCCAATTCGGAGTCCGTATGAAGGAGTTCTTGTCGTTTTGAGTCAGGTGTGTCTGTGCAGTCCGAATCTGGATGCAGAACGTGAGAGACTTGGACTCTATCTTCTCTTCGCCCAAAAGTGACGTGAGAGAACTTTTTGAACAGCCCCTAAACTTCTCTTTTTCCCTTATCTTCATATGTGGATTGTACAAATGTCCCATGCACCTGGAATTAGACATGGCACAAAAGTCTGTGAAGTATTTTTGTCCTGGATAACATAAATAAATTGTTGCATAGTTTGCATTAGAAATCACCTCACAAATATACATGTATGCAATATTTTTGGTCGTATCCAAGGTAGTCATGTCCTCATCATCCTCCCTTTTTTGAAAATAAAGCCGTCCTCGGCGCTTCTTAATCTGAAATGTGGGTAAGAAAAAAGACAAGGTGTACATGTTGTATATGTACATGTCATCCATTTTTACTTCCCTTAATTTTCGCACATATGACACATGTATAGATGAGTAACTTTCGTAGTTCATAAAATATAAAGCCAAAATATTATCACAAGAAGTAGAAGGCATGACAATATTGCAACTCAATTTGCACATATAAGTGAAGCTCTTAATCGTTACAAAAGATTGGCAATGCTCATCATTAAACCATCCCAACCTTGATGAACCATCACCAAGATTAGAGGTCATATCAAAATGGTTAAACATTGGCACAACTATTTTCACACGTATTTGATCCAAATCTGATTTATTCCTTGATTCAAATGGTTCTTTCGCATCAATAGTTAATTCAATTGGTTCACTCACAATTGTTTGATCACATGGCAAAGTCAAATCACGAACATATTCCTCTAAAATAGTTGGTGTGATCAAAGTAGTGGATAGCTCATCGCATGGTTCATTTAAATTGACAAGGCATTCACCATACTCATGTGGAGGTGGAAAATCGGTACCTTTGTCATTACCTCTTATGATCAACTCAGATGATGTAGGCACTGTCGGAGGTGATGTGTCACATGGTGGAGGTGATGTAGTCCTCACAACAACGGATGTGTCTGTCATAGTACGCCTAGTAGTGGAAGGAACAACCGTATCATTTCTTGGAATGTGCACCTGGCGCTTATTCTCCTTACGGACAATACGTTGTTTTATTTCCTGTTCAGCACTACAAGCAAGACGAAACAAATGGTCCGTAGGATAACACTCTTCATGAATTAGTAACTCCTGAATATCACGATTTAATCCTGCCCAAAATCTATCCATAAAATCGTCTTCACTTTCTTGTAAAGAGGAATGCAACAAGGTAGTTTGTAAATCATCATAATATTTCGTTATGGTGTCACTACCTTATTTTAAATGTTGCAACTTTGTAAGCATGTCACGAGTATAATAAGCAGGGACGAATGTATGTCGCATGGCAACTTTCAAATCAATCCAAGTAGTAGGTATATAATTAGGGTGTAACCGACAATATTCACTCCACCAAACTAAAGCATAACCAGTGAAAGAACCAACCGCAACCTTAACTTTTTTATGTTCATCAAAACTATGGGAAGCAAATATATTATTTATGTCAAACTCCCATTCAATATATAAAGCAGGTCTAAAACGGCCTTTAAACGGTGGTATAGAAACATTAACCTGATCATGTGCATTTGGATGTTTGTGCACCTCTCGTGATGGTTGTGGTATGTCCTTAGGTGGTGGCACATCTCCCGCGATCGACAAAGCCCATGAGTTGACTCTGGATCCTGTCATGATTAGTAGAAAAAATAAACAAAATTCGAGAATAATGTTCCTATGAACTACTAGGATGTGGTGGTAAAGCGCTCACAATAAAGCAAATATCAATATCTTACAAGTTCTTACCATGCAGCAAGTTTTGATAGGCAACCAGCGGTGTCAAATAACTCCAAAGATTGAGTAAAGCGATTGCCAGGTGAACGTACGTAAACACGGTGTAGAAATATGTGGAGCTGGGTTGGCTTTATATATGGTAGCAAAAGATTAGCAATAATCAATTCAGAGATGCAATGTTGAATAAACGCTCAACGACGATACTGTGCTGGTCCTAGGCTAGACCGGACTAGAGACGCGAGCCTAGAACACTAATGATGTCACGGTGTAGCACAACTAGCATCAATAAAGGATACGAAGTAGCTCTGAACAGCAAGATATAAGTGAAGATCACAACGGCAGTAAAGATAATGATGAAAACAATTGCCAAGCAGAATATACAACAACACTCTCTCCAACTTTCTTTTCCTTCTTTTTTTTTCTTTTTTTTTCTCACACTCTTTTTTCTTTTTCTTTCTCTCCTCTTTTTTTTTACTTTTTTTTCTCTGTCTTTTATTTTCTTTCTCCCTCTTTCCAAGACAAACTAGATAAGATGCAGATTGGATCAAGCAAAGATGCAAATGACTTCAACTATGATTGTGACAATGAACGATGGGTTGCACGAGGTGGAAATTGAAGGATGAGGTGGTGGACAGCGGAAGGGATAACGATGCAGCGGCGACGTGACTAATGTGAACAGAACTCGAAACTCTAACGAACTAGACACTAAGACCAGCAACTCGACACGACGATGCAACCGATAATTCAATAATGCAAACAATGAAAAGAAAATTGCAAAGGCTCAAACTGGCTTGGACAAAGGATGAATAGATCTAACTTTTTTTTGTGGCTTTTCCTTGGACAATAGGTAAGAAAATAAATCTAATCTAGGAATAACTGGAAATTCTCACCGAGCAACCTGAAAACTGATACCACTTGATACAGGCGAGGGTGTCCCGATCTTTCGATGAGATGATAACTATCAATTTGGTGGAGACGACTTTGACGATCCGACTATAAACGTGCACCACGTTGCGTCTTAGCAATCGCTAAACCAATCTCCAGGGGTTACCGACGATGCCAGAAGCACGATCAGCCTGACCACGAAGGTCTATTCCTGCATGCAATCGAAGAACAAGCAAGAATATGATAAAGCAATCTGAATATTGCAAATATGAATGATGTATTGATAAATGTGGGGATCCGTAAGCGGTCTTGGTCTGGTCGTTGGACACAAACGAAGTACACGAAGTTGCAATGGCTAACTTTTGACTAAACAAATCCCTAAGAAAAAGCTACTAGATGGATCTACTTATATAGGAGCAAGGGGTGGCGGCCAAGGAGGTGGAAGGACGTCCCAAGGCAGCCTAAAACTAACCCTAGGTCGTACAAGGCTCATGGGCCCAAGTGGAGGTGATGTAACACCTTTGCAGTTGTAGTTTGACTCGGATTCTGCTGCAGCGTCAGATTGTTTCGTCGGTATCTCAACGCTCTGGACAAATTTGAAGGTGATTCCAATTGGGTTGGAAAGTGTATGAAATCTAGTTTCCAACAAAAAAAGAATCACCCAATTCGGAGTCCGTATGAAGGAGTTCTTGTCGTTTTGAGTCAGGTGTGTCTATGCAGTCCGAATCTGGATGCAGAACGTGAGAGACTTGGACTCTATCTTCTCTTCGCCCAAAAGTGACGTGAGAGAACTTTTTGAACAGCCCCTAAACTTCTCTTTTTCCCTTATCTTCATATGTGGATTGTACAAATGTCCCATGCACCTGGAATTAGACATGGCACAAAAGTCTGTGAAGTATTTTTGTCCTGGATAACATAAATAAATTGTTGCATAGTTTACATTAGAAATCACCTCACAAATATACATGTATGCAATATTTTTGGTCGTATCCAAGGTAGTCATGTCCTCATCAGGTAACATCGACGACACTTCACTCATTCTATCTTGCAATTGCATTGTCACCCTATGAACCATCTTTGCGTAGCTTTCCCATTGAGACTAGCCATTTGAGTATTGCCGGGCCACGACACTTGTGCACATTAGTGATAGTCATAGATATTGCATACTACATCATTGTGAGTCACATCACATCATCTTGGTATCTTGCATATCTCCATGTGCCACAAGAGTGTTCCGCATACACAATAGCTACCTTGATACGAGAAGCATACATATGTGCCCAAAGAAAGAGCTCAAAAGCTTTTAAGCAAAAGAGCCAATCCAAGCAAAGAAACAATAGCATCATACGCCTTGCATACAAAGAGATCATACATAGCAACATCATCTTGTGCTCAAGCATCGGCACATCATACACTCATAGCATACTTGTGATAGACAGTCGTTACGTTTTGCCTCTTATAGGTCGTGCACAAGTGCGTATCCGCCTATTAAGCAATCGGTTAGCGTCTCTCTAGTGTTGTGCAACACGAGCATTTTCCGTGGTTTACCACATTTTCGCTCACCCTTGGTTGCACGACCACATTTATCTATCCGTGCGTGTGTTCCGTGTGCTACTCTTTGCTAGTGATCTACTTGTTGCATGAGCAAATTTGTGAACCATTTTCAACATCTTTGAGTCATTTTGACGATTGCATTGAATTTGTGCCACATCCTAACCAAGCTCCTCTAAAAGCTTTACTTGTGTAGGTGTGAGAATCGACACGAAGTGGTACCAATAGTGCTATTTCCGGGTTACATTGTTGAGTGATCATTGATCCATTTTCAACCTCGGTTAAGGTACATTGATATTGTCTTCTCTTTTCTCCACTCACATACTTGCTTGTGATGATGGATAGGCCAAGTTCATCTTCGAACCCGATCTTCGACGATCCTCAAGAAGCGAACAACTACGTCACCAAACTACATTTATTCGGTGTCCAACGAGCTCTACATCAAGAGAGTGAAGCTATGCGAGAGTACATTGGCCAAGTCGCCGAGGACGCACGTCAATTCCAACAAAGTACCAAGGAGCAAATCGACCTCATCAACACCAACATGTCTACTCAATACAATGAGCTGCGGACATTGATCATCAACCGACGTTCTTCCTCAACATCATCTCAAAGACGTAGCCGCTCAAGTCGACACACCGACTCAACGCAAGACTCAAGTACACCTACGTCTAACACTCTTCGTCAAGCCGCACGTCAAGCTCGACATGAACATCGGCATCCTCTACATGACAAGAGTCCTCAAGAGCTATTCGACGAGCAAGAAAGTCGACATCGTCAAAACCAAGCTACACTTGAGCAAGCACAAGAACGGCAACGACTACGCCAACAACAAGAAGAGCGAGCACGTCAATATCAAGAAGAACAAGATGCCGAGGCTAACCGCCAAGCACAACAACGTCGAGAAGCTCAAGCTATGGAGGCGCAACGTGCTTTACAAGATGCACACCGCAATGTGGCAGCCCGCACTCGACATACTCGTCAAGAAGAGGATTTCCTTCGCGATGAGATGCAAGAAAGGCGCCATCAAGCAAGAATGCAAGAAGAAGCTCCTCCTCAAGCGCGACATGAGCAACAACCTCAACAAGAACATCAACTCCAACAAGAACGTCTACATCCTCAAGAGCAACATGATATGGCAAACCGCCAAAATCGAGATCGCCCTACCAATAGGCAAGGCAACGATGACGAGCATCGCTATGGCAAGCTCAAGTTCACCATGCCAAAGTTTTCCGGAAGCATTGATCCCGAAGACTATCTCTCATGGGCATTGAAAGTTGACAAGATCTTTCGCCTTCACAACTTCGATGAAGAGAAGAAGATCGCAATGGCATCACTTGAGTTCCAAGACTATGTTCTCATTTGGTGGGAGCAAATCATAGAGAGAAGAGAAGCCAAAGGCGAACCTCCTATCACCACTTGGGCTCAAATGAAGGAAGTGATGAGAGCACGTTTTGTGCCTACACACTACAACCGCGACTTGTTCAAGAAGCTCCAACTCCTCAAGCAAGGTACCAAGTCCGTTGAAGAGTACTACAAGGAGATGGAGATTGCCATGATACGAGCAAACATCACGGAAGATGATGAGCAAACTATGGCGAGATTCTTGAATGGACTCAACTATCCCATCAAGAAGATTGCGGACTTCCAACCATACAACAATCTCCTCGAGCTAGTACATCAAGCAACCAAAGCGGAGCGACAAGTTCAAGAGGACTACAAGTACTCCAAGTTCAACTCCAAGAACTTCGGCTCCTACAACCAAGCTTCAACGACTTCGGCTACTCCTCCTACCTCTACCAAACCATCTACAACCATCGGCGACAAGTCAAGCTACAAGAATGAGACTACATCGAGTCATCCACATTCTACCAACAACTTCAAGCCAAGAGCTACATCATCTACAACTCCAAACGAAGAGAACTCCAAGACAAGCTCCATCAAATGTTTCACATGTGGTGGCCGTGGTCACAAGTCCTTCGAGTGCACCAACAAGAGAACAATGATCTTCCACGACGACGGCACATATGACTCGATGAGCGACGACGAAGTGGACGCCATCAAGCACTTGGCCATCCACCGGCGTATCAATGAAGAAGAAGATCGTCAAGTGTTTTGCGACAATGACTCAAGCCCCAACCTTGTTGTCTCCAAAGTATTGACACTACAACATCAACACGATGACGACCAACGATGCCATATTTTCCATACGAAGGCCGCCATCAATGGACGCTCCGTCAAGGTTATCATCGATGGAGGAAGTTGCCACAACTTGGCAAGCGAAGAGCTATGCGACAAGCTTCATTTGGTCAAGACGAAGCATCCTCACCCCTACAAGGTCCAGTGGCTCAACGACGCCGGAATTCTTCGAGTCGAGCACACCGTGCAAGTCTCTTTCAAGATTGGCGCATACGAGGACACTCTCGAGTATGATGTGATACCCATGTCCGTGTGCCACCTTCTTCTTGGACGTCCTTGGCAATATGATCGTGGAGTCACACACAATGGACGGACGAATCACTATCACTTCAAGATGAAGGGCAAGGAATTCGTGCTACGACCAATGACTCCAAGTCAAGTAGCCGCCGACAAGCTTTTACCTACAACCCATCGTGGAGAGAATGGTGAGAGAGCGAGCCACCAAAAAGAGAGCGAGAGCCACAAGCCAAATATGAGCGACTCCACGATGAGCTACACGAAGAAACTAGTGCTATTTTGATACAGGGTGGAACCCTAATCAGCGGATCTTTCACGAAATGGAGTGGATCCCACGATGAACACGAAGAACACAAAGGGAAACGGGGGAAAACACGAGAGGAAACACACAAGAACAAGTCCAATCACACATCCACTAGACAATCAAACACACAAGATCACACGGTACATGAACAACAAAGGGAAAGATACAAGGTAAAGTTCATCTCCAAGAGGAGGTCTTGAATCCGTGAAGGATCTTCCCGCTAGGGGTCTTGAATCCAAGGTGGATCTTCTCCGTAGAGGGGCCGCGGTCTCTCTCGTGGAGTAGATCCGGGATGGATGAGCAAAGCTCTATCTCTCATATGAGCTAAACCATTGCTAACCCTCAAATGGAGGAGGGGGAGGAGTATATATAGTCTAGGTCCACGAAGGGGTAAGTGGGAGAGGGATACATGGGCCTCAGGCCCGTCTCTGCGCGCAGGCAGGCGCCGGATGTCCGGGCCGGGGGCCGGATGTCCGGCGGCTCGCGAGGAGCCGGATGTCCGGGCCTCTGGCCGGATGTCCGGGCTGGGCGTGGCCGGCTTCGGTTGCCTTCTGTGATGAGGGGCCGGATTTCCGGCGAAGGGGCCGGATGTCCGGGGCTTCGAGTGGAGCCGGATGTCCGGGGCATGGGGCCGGATGTCCGGGCTTGCGGTGCTAGCTTCTGTGAAGGGGCGCCGGATGTCCGGGCTTGGGGGCCGGATGTCCGGGGCCTGTAGATGCTGGTCCTTCTTCCTTCTCTTCCACGCGCACTTGGCCTTGGTCCTTGGGTTCTCCATGGTCCCCTTGGGTGTTCCTGAACATGCATAGCACATATATTTGAGGTAGTAGGCATGTCTCACATGTAGAAAGTGGAGGTTCAGAGAGGAGCGAGTGAACCTTGTGTCCAATTGTGTGTAGTTGAGGCCTCGTCGAGTGAACATGGGGATGATCATGGGATACTCCGTATCAACATCCGGCCTCCCGCAGCCATTTCCCCACCTCTCCGCCATTTTCGTTCGGTGCTCCACCATTTCTTCCGCATACCACCACCTTTTCCGCATCCACCATCGCTTACCCGCTTCGAGTTTGGAAAATTTGTCTCCATTTGCCGTGGATACTTGAGTTGTGGTTTCACCGTTTCCTTGGATGTTTAGGCTACCTTGGGACGGCAAGACTTCGACAACACCACCGCTCAACTTCGGCAAGGACGGTAACATCGACGACACTTCGCTCATTCTATCTTGCAATTGCATTGTCACCCTATGAACCATCTTTGCGTAGCTTTCCCATTGAGACTAGCCATTTGAGTATTGCCGGGCCACGACACTTGTGCACATTAGTGATAGTCATAGATATTGCATACCACATCATTGTGAGTAACATCACATCATCTTGGTATCTTGCATATCCACGTGTGCCACAAGAGTGCTCCGCATACACAATAGCTACCTTGATACGTGAAGCATACATATGTGCCCAAAGAAAGAGCTCCAAAGCTTTTAAGCAAAAGAGCCAATCCAAGCAAAGAAACAATAGCATCATACGTCTTGCATCCAAAGAGATCATACATAGCAACATCATCTTGTGCTCAAGCATCGGCACATCATACACTCATAGCATACTTGTGATAGATAGTCGTTACGCTTTGCCAATATAGGTCGTGCACAAGTGCGTATCCGCCTATTAAGCAATCGGTTAGCGTCTCTCTAGCGTTGTGCAACACGAGCATTTTCCGTGGTTTACCACATTTTTCGCTCATCCTTGGTTGCACAACCACATTTATCTATCCGTGCGTGTGTTCCGTGTGCTACTCTTTGCTAGTGATCTACTTGTTGCATGAGCAAATTTGTGAACCATTTTCAACATCTTTGAGTCACTTTGACTATTGCATTGAATTTGTGCCACATCCTAACCAAGCTCCTCCCAAAGCTTTACTTGTGTAGGTGTGAGAATCGACACGAAGTGATACCAATAGTGCTATTTCCGGGTTACATTGTTGAGTGATCATTGATCCATTTTCAACCTCGGTTAAGGTACATTGATATTGTCTTCTCCTTTCTCCACTCACATACTTGCTTGTGATGATGGATAGGCCAAGTTCATCTACCAACCCGATCTTCGACGATCCTCAAGAAGCGAACAACTACGTCACCAAACTACATCTATTCGGTGTCCAACGAGCTCTACATCAAGAGAGTGAAGCTATGCGAGAGTACATTGGCCAAGTCGCCGAGGACGCGCGCCAATTCCAACAAAGTACCAAGGAGCAAATCGACCTCATCAACAACAACATGTCTACTCAATACAATGAGCTCCGGACATTGATCATCAACTGACGTTCTTCCTCAACATCATCTCAAAGACGTAGCCGCTCAAGTCGACACACCGACTCAACGCAAGACTCAAGTACACCTACGTCAAACACTCTTCGTCAAGCCGCACGTCAAGCGCGACATGAACATCGGCATCCTCTACATGACAAGAGTTCACAAGAGTTATTCGACGAGCAAGAAAGTCGACGTCGTCAAAACCAAGCTACACTTGAGCAAGCACAAGAACGGCAACGACTACGCCAACAACAACAAGAGCGAGCTCGTCAATATCAAGAAGAACAAGATGCCGAGGCTAACCGCCAAGCACAACAACGTCGAGAGGCTCAAGCTATGGAGGCGCAACGTGCTCTACAAGATGCACATCGCAATGTGGCAGCCCGCACTCGACACAATCGTCAAGAAGAGGATTTCCTTCGCGATGAGATACAAGAAATACGCCATCAAGCAAGAATGCAAGAAGAAGCTCCTCCTCAAGAACATCAACTCCAACAAGAACGTCTACATCCTCAAGAGCAACAAGATATGGCAAACCGCCAAAATCGAGATCGACCTCCCAATAGGCAAGGAAACAATGACGAGCATCGCTATGGCAAGCTCAAGTTCACAATGCCAAAGTTTTCCGGAAGCATTGATCCCGAAGACTATCTCTCATGGGCATTGAAAGTTGACAAGATCTTTCGCCTTCACAACTTCGATGAAGAGAAGAAGATCGCAATGGCCTCACTTGAGTTCCAAGACTATGTTCTCATTTGGTGGGAGCAAATCATAGAGCGAAGAGAAGCAAGAGGCGAACCTCCTATCACCACTTGGGCTCAAAAGAAGGAAGTCATGAGAGCACGCTTCGTGCCAACCCACTACAACCGAGACTTGTTCAAGAAGCTACAACTCCTCAAGCAAGGAACCAAGTCCGTTGAAGAGTACTACAAGGAGATGGAGATTGCCATGATACGAGCGAACATCACGGAAGATGAAGAGCAAACTATGGCGAGATTCTTGAATGGACTCAACTATCCCATCAAGAAGATTGCGGACTTCCAACCATACAACAATCTCCTCGAGCTAGTATGATAGAGGCAAAGGTGTCCCGTCTTTCGATGAGATGGTGGCTATCGTTTTGGAGGAAGTCGACTTTGACGATCCGACTACGCACGTGTGAGGACGTCGCGCCTTAGCAATCGCTAAACCAACTCCGAGAGGTTGTTGACCACGCCGGAGCACGATCAACCTGACCACGAAGGTCTGTTTCCTGCAGGCAAACGAAGAACAAGCAAGAAACTAAGATTGCAATCTGGATATTGCGAATATAAGAGGAAAGCTTTATTGATCAAGGTGGGGTTCTGTGACGCCTTGGTCTGGTCGTTGAACACAAACGAAGTACGCGAAGTTGCAGCTATGGCGAACTTTTAATCTAAAAAAAACCCAAAGTCTAAACGACGCCCTAAGGGCTGTATATATGAGGGAAAGAGGGGGGAATTTCGTGGCCCTTGGTGGAGGGGTCCGAAACCAACCCTAACTCTTGTTTCCCCACACATACGGACTCTAAAAACAGCCTATACTCAAGTATTTCGAAATTACATGGGCCTGGCCCAATAATAAGGTGACGCAGCACCTAAAATAGCCTCTGGACGAAATTTATGAAGTGGCATCTTGTATATTTCGTCCAAGGTTTCTCGCACTCATTATGGTGGCTTCAAAGTCCTGAAATCATCCATTGTAACTCCATTCTTGTCCCCCTTGCGCATGCCATCATCTCCATGCTTGATCTTGCTCCAATGTTCATCCTTCTTGTCCAAGCTAGGCCCTTCATTTGTAAGCAAGACAAATGTATCCAATTTAGGCAGCATCATATTCTCATGAACATTAGATTCATTACCAAGAAACGAAAGTACCTGGTAATTTAATTGGCGTGCGCGAGCTCTAGTAATTGGTCCTGTATATGTGTCAGTTGGAGCTGTGGGTGTAACCTTGTTAGTGATGTCCTCATCAACTAGGGACAGGCAAAGGCATATATAAACCATGAGGATTGAGTCGTGACTTAGCTTTTTGACATGTAGTGCAGCGACCAACAAAACGCTCAACATCCCGTCGCATCTTTGGCCAAAAGAAATGTGTAGCAAGTACGTCCTCCGTCTTCTTCACGCCAAAGTGTCCCATTAATCCTCCTCCATGCGCCTCCTGCAACAACAAAAGACGAACAGAGCTAGCTGGAATGCATAGCTTGTTAGCTCGAAACACAAATCCATCACTAACGACGAACTTGTTCCATGTTCTCCCTTCTTTACAATTCTGCAATACATCTTTAAATTCAGCATCATGCACATATTGATCTTTGATGGTCTCCAAACCAAATATTTTAAAGTCAAGTTGTGAAAGCATAGTATAACGACGAGACAATGCATCAGCAATAACATTTTATTTTCCCTTCTTGTGTTTAATAACATAAGGGAAAGTCTCTATGAATTCAACCCATTTAGCATGTCTACGGTTCAGTTTTGCTTGACTTTTAATGTGCTTTAAAGATTCATGATCAGAATGTATAACAAATTCTTTGGGCCATAAATAATGTTGCCATGTCTCCAAAGTCCGAACAAGAGCATATAATTCCTTATCATAAGTAGAATAATTCACACTAGGCCCACTCAATTTTTCAGAAAAGTATGCAACAGGTTTACCATCTTGTAATAACACACCTCCTAACCCAATTCCACTAGCATCGCATTCAAGCTCAAAAGTCTTATTAAAATCAGGAAGTTGGAGTAAAGGAGCATGTGTCAACTTATCTTTCAATACCGTGAATGCTTCTTCCTGTGCAGTACCCCAAACAAAAGGCACATCCTTCTTTGTAAGCTCATTGAGGGGTGCAGCAATGGTGCTGAAATCTCTCACAAAACGCCGATAGAATCCAGCGAGGCCAAGGAAACTCCTCACGTGTGTGACCGTTTTGGGCTGCGGCCAACTCTCAATAGCTTCAATCTTGGCTTTATCAACCTCAATTCCCTGTGGAGTAACAACATAGCCAAGAAAAGAGACTCGGTCGGTGCAAAGGGTGCACTTTCCAAGGTTACCAAATAAACGTGCATCACGTAGAGCAATAAAAACAGCACGTAAATGTTCCAAATGTTCCTCCAAAGATCTGCTAAAAATCAATATATCATCAAAGTATACTACCACAAATCGTCCAATGAAAGCACGTAAAACTTCATTCATTAATCTCATGAAAGTACTAGGTGCATTAGTTAACCCAAAAGGCATGACTAACCACTCATATAATCCAAACTTAGTTTTAAATGCTGTTTTCCATTCATCTCCCAATTTCATACGAATTTGATGGTATCCACTACGCAAATCAACTTTGGAGAATATTGTAGAGCCACTCAATTCATCAAGCATATCATCTAGCCTAGGAATAGGATGACGATAACGAATAGTAATATTATTAATGGCTCTACAATCAACACACATACGTGATGTACCATCCTTTTTTGGCACTAGAATAATAGGAACAGCACAAGGACTAAGGGATTCGCGTATATAACCTTTGTCGAGTAGCTCCTGTACTTGACGCATAATCTCCTTCGTCTCTTCTGGATTGGTACGGTATGGTGCGCGGTTGGGTAGCGATGCACCGGGAATTAAGTCAATCTGATGCTCAATCCCTCGAATAGGTGGTAATCCCGGTGGCACGTCTTGTGGAAAGACGTCGGCGAACTCCTGCAAAATGTTAGTGACAGCAGGAGGCAAAGAGGAAGGCACGTCTTTGCATACAACAGCATAGCAAACAGATTTGCTAAAATCTAGCTCATCAATATCAGATTTGGTGGCAAATAAACATGCACTTTTCAATTTAATTTCAGAAGCAACAGTAGATGGTTTATTAGTAGGCTTCATTTGTTGCTCAAATTCTTTTGCCACAATCTGATTTTCACTCTTATTTTTCTCCTGTTTTGCTTTATTAGCTCTATTAATATCATCTTTCAAAATGGAATCAGGAGTCATAGGAAGCAAAGTAATATTTTTATCCTTATGAACAAGAGTATACTGATTGTTTCTACCATGGTGTACAGAATTTTAATCAAATTGCCATGGTCTACCAAGTAATAAGGAACATGCTTGCATAGGTACCACATCACAATCAACATAATCAGCATATGTAGAGATACTAAAATGCACACGAACAGTACGTGTTACCTTAACCTTGCCGCTGTTGTTGAACCATTGGATGTAGTAAGGATGTGGATGTGGTCTTGTGGTGAGAGATAGCTTCTCCACCATCTCCATGCTAGCCAAGTTGTTGCAACTCCCTCCATCTATGATCACGCGAACAGAACGTTCCTTCACAACTCCCTTTGTATGGAACAAATTATGCCTCTGATTTTGCTCAGCTTGTGTAACCTGCACACTCAAAACACGTTGAGCAACTAAACATTCATACCTGTCAGCATCTTCAGGAGCCATGTATTGCGTCTCATGATCAGAATCGTCTCCGCCGTGTTCTTCACGTGTAATAAGAGCGAAAGTCTCCTCATCATAGTCACTAGCGGATTCATATCCACCATCCTTAGTAGCAATCATCACACGTTGAGATTTGCAATCTCTCGCAAAATGTCCTCTTCCCTTACAACGACGACAAATAATATCACTGGTGTGCCCTGTTGATGCCATGGAAGAAGAAGAACTCTGTGCGGGCCCAATAGGTGTGCTCTTGGCAGATAATGGTGGTTGTGCCTGCTTCCTTGTATCATGGCTGGAGGTAACAGCTGATGGAGGTGTCGGTGCAGTAGAATGTGAGGAAGTAGAGGATGCACGCGGTGTCCATGATGAAGGTCGTCCTGCAGAAAAGTTAGTCCGCGCCAATGCCTGTCGATCCTGCACTTCACGTTCAGCTTTACAAGCAAGATGGAATAAACGAGTGATAGTAGTATAATCCTTATACTCTAGAATGGTCTGAATCTCTCTATTTAATCCACCCATAAAACGTGATATAGGGTGGAACCCTAATCAGCGGATCTTTCACGTTTGGAGGTTGGCACACGATGAACACGGGGAAAACACGGAGAAAGATGGGGAAAACACAAGAGAGAACACTCAAATCAACACGGAAGCAATCACACAAGTGCTAGATTCGCGATACAAGGTCGAGATACATGATCCAAAGTCAACAACGGTGATACAGATAGTCTTCTCCCGGAGGAGGTCTTGGAATCCCGTGGGATCTTCCCGTTAGGGGTCTTGAATCCAGAGGTGGATCTTCTCCGTAGAGGCGCACCGGTCTCGTGGGAGAAATCCACACAAGTGTCAAATGAGCTAAAACCACAGCTAACCCTAAACGGGATGAGGAGAGGAGTATATATAGTCTACGGGGCGAATGGGTACATGGGCCTCGGCCCGGGGGATGCGCGCAGGCAATTCAGGGGCCGGACGTCCGGGCGACGGGCCGGATGTCCGGGACTTCACAGGGCGCCGGATGTCCGGGGCGGGGGCCCGGATGTCCGGGCTGGAGTGGACGCGCCTCGGGTGCTCTCTGGACAGAGGCGCCGGATTTCCGGGCGCGGGGCCGGATGTCCGGGCCGTGCCTGGCCGGATGTCCGGGCCCTGGCCGGATGTCCGGGCCCTGTAGCCTTGGCTGCTGTTGGCCTTCTGTGGGTGAATGCCCAGGGGCCGGATGTCCGGGCCAGGGGGCCGGATGTCCGGGTCCTGGAGCTCTCTTCTGCTCTTCTCGATGCATTGGCTCGTCCATGACCTTGAGGACTCGTCCATCTTCACGCCCCTCTCCGATGTGGTCTTCTTCACACCTGAGCACACACAACACGTCCGTCTGAGGTAGCGACCATGTCTCGCAAGATTTGTATGGAAGTAGGGCTAGGAGTGACGTCACCTCGGTCTCGGGAGCTCTAGTCCTTGGTCCTTTGGGCACTTGTTGAGGTGAAGGAGGGTCCATGGGGATGGCCCTAGGATACACCGTATCATAGACCCGGTGGTAGCTCATCCGGAAAGACGTCCGAGAATTCCTGCAACAATTTAGACAACACTAAAGGTGGAGGTGGTGAAGTGTTAGTAGGTTTAGCTTCCCCTTTGCATAAGAGCACAAGGTGGAAGACGCTCGATGGGTTCTCACACACTTCTCTCATCTCTCGTTTGGTAGCAAATAGCACTAGTTGCTTCTTGTCGCTCATCGTGGAGTCGCTCATATTTGGCTTGTGGCTCTCGCTCTCTTTTTGGTGGCTCGCTCTCTCACCATTCTCTCCACGATGGGTGGTAGGTAAAATCTTGTCGGCGGCTACTTGACTTGGAGTCATTGGTCGTAGCACGAATTCCTTGCCCTTCATCTTGAAGTGATAGTGATTCGTCCGTCCATTGTGTGTGACTCCACGATCATATTGCCATGGGCGTCCAAGAATAAGGTGGCACACGGACATGGGTATCACATCACACTCAAGAGTGTCCTCGTAAGCGCCAATCTTGAAAGAGACTTGCACGGTGTGCTCGACTCGAAGAATTCCGGCGTCGTTGAGCCATTGGACCTTGTAGGGGTGCGGATGCTTCGTCTTGACCAAATGAAGCTTGTCGCATAGCTCTTCACTTGCCAAGTTGTGGCAACTTCCGCCATCGATGATAACCTTGACGGAGCGTCCATTGATGCCGGCCTTCGTATGAAAAATATGACATCGTTGGTCGTCATCTTGTTGATGTTGGAGTGTCAAGACTTTGGAGACAACAAGGTTGGGGCTTGAGTCATTGTCGCAAAACACTTGATTGTCTTCTTCTTCATTGACTTGGCGATGCATAGCGACATGCTCAAGTGCTTCCATCTCATCATCGCTCATGGAGTCATAAGATCCGTCGTCGTTGATGATCATGGTGCGAACGGTCTTGCACTCAAATGACTTGTGGCCTCGTCCTTGGCACTTGAAGCATTTGATGGAGCTCGTCTTGTTATTGTCTTCGGTAGCAGTTGTAGTAGAGGAAGCTCTTGGCTTGAAGTTGTTGGTAGAAGGTGGACGACTCGATGTAGTCGCATTCTTGTAGCTTTGCTTGTCACCGAAGTTTGTAGAAGGCTTGATAGAGGTAGGAGGAGTAACCGAAGTCGTTGAAGCTTGGTTATAGGAGCCGAAGTTCTTGGAGTTGAACTTAGAGTACTTGTAGTCTTCTTGAACTTGTCGCTCCGCTTTGGTTGCTTGATGTACTAGCTCGAGGAGATTGTTGTATGGTTGGAAGTCCGCAATCTTCTTGATGGGATAGTTGAGTCCATTCAAGAATCGCGCCATAGTTTGCTCATCATCTTCCGTGATGTTCGCTCGTATCATGGCAATCTCCATCTCCTTGTAGTACTCTTCAACGGACTTGGTACCTTGCTTGAGGAGTTGTAGCTTCTTGAACAAGTCTCGGTTGTAGTGTGTAGGCACGAAGCGTGCTCTCATCACTTCCTTCATTTGAGCCCAAGTGGTGATAGGAGGCTCGCCTTTGGCTTCTCTTCTCTCTATGATTTGCTCCCACCAAATGAGAACATAGTCTTGGAACTCAAGTGATGCCATAGCGATCTTCTTCTCTTCATCGAAGTTGTGAAGGCGAAAGATCTTGTCAACTTTTAATGCCCATGAGAGGTAGTCTTCGGGATCAATGCTTCCGGAAAACTTTGGCATGGTGAACTTGAGCTTGCCATAGCGATGCTCATCATTGTTTCCTTGCCTATTGGGAGGATGATCTCGATTTTGTCGGTTTGCCGTATCGTGTTGCGCTTGAGGATGTAGACGTTCTTGTTGGAGTTGATGTTCTTGTTGGTATTGTTGCTCATGTCGCACTTGAGGAGGAGCTTCTTCTTGCATTCTTGCTTGATGGCGCCGTTCTTGCATCTCATCTCGAAGAAAATCCTCTTCGTGACGAGTGTGTCGATTGCGGGCGGCCACATTGCGGTGTGCATCTTGTAAAGCACGTTGCGCCTCCATAGCTTGAGCTTCACGGCGTTGTTGTGCGTGGCGGTTAGCCTCGGCATCTTGTTCTTCTTGATATTGGCGAGCTCGCTCTTGTTGTTGTTGGCGTATTCGTTGCCGTTCTTGTGCTTGCTCAAGTGTAGCTTGGTTTTGGCGACGTCGGCCTTCTTGCTCGTCGAATGGTTCTTGAGAACTCTTGTCATGTAGAGGTTGCCGATGTTCATGTCGAGCTTGACGTGCGGCTTGACGAAGAGTGTTTGACGTAGGTGTACTTGAGTCTTGCGTTGAGTCGGTATGTCGACTTGAGCGGCTTCGTCGATGAGATGATGTTGAGGAAGAACGTCGGTTGATGATCAATGTCCGTAGCTCATTGTATTGAGTAGACATGTTGGTGTTGATGAGGTCGATTTGCTCCTTGGTGCTTTGTTGGAATTGTCGCGCGTCCTCGGCAACTTGACCAATGTACTCTCGCATAGCTTCACTCTCTTGATGTAGCGCTCGTTGGACACCGAATAGATGTAGTTTGGTGACGTAGTTGTTCGCCTCTTGAGGATCATCGAAGATCGGGTTGGTAGATGAACTTGGCCTATCCATCATCACAAGCAAGTAAGTGAGTGGGAGAAAGGAGAAGACAATATCAATGTACCTTAACCGAGGTTGAAAATGGATCAATGATCACTCAACAATGTAACCCGGAAATAGCACTATTGGTATCACTTCGTGTCGATTCTCACACCTACACAAGTAAAGCTTTTAGAGGAGCTTGGTTAGGATGTGGCACAAATTCAATGCAATCGTCAAAATGACTCAAAGATGTTGAAAATGGTTCACAAATTTGCTCATGCAACAAGTAGATCACTAGCAAAGAGTAGCACACGGAACACACGCACGGATAGATAAATGTGGTTGTGCAACCAAGGGTGAGCGAAAAATGTGGTAAACCACGGAAAATGCTCGTGTTGCACAACGCTAGAGAGACGCTAACCGATTGCTTAATAGGCGGATACGCACTTGTGCACGACCTATATGGGCAAAACGTAACGACTATCTATCACAAGTATGCTATGAGTGTATGATGTGCCGATGCTTGAGCACAAGATGATGTTGCTATGTATGATCTCTTTGGATGCAAGGCGTATGATGCTATTGTTTCTTTGCTTGTATTGGCTCTTTTGCTTAAAAGCTTTTGAGCTCTTTCTTTGGGCACATATGTATGCTTCTCGTATCAAGGTAGCTATTGTGTATGCGGAACACTCTTGTGGCACACGGGGATATGTAAGATACCAAGATGATGTGATGTTACTCACAATGATGTGGTATGCAATATCTATGGCTATCACTAATGTGCACAAGTGTCGTGGCCCGGCAATACTCAAATGGCTAGTCTCAATGGGAAAGCTACGCAAAGATGGTTCATAGGGTGACAATGCAATTGCAAGATAGAATGATCGAAGTGTCATCGATGTTACCGTCCTTGCCGAAGTTGAGCGATGGTGTCGTCGAAGTCTTGCCGTCCCAAGGTAGCCTAAACATCCAAGGAAACGGTGAAACCACAACTCAAGTATCCACGGCAAATGGAGACAAATTTTAAAAACTCGAAGCGGTGAAGCGATGGTGGTAGATGCGGAGGATCGGTGGTGGTTTGCGGAAGAATGGATGGATCACCGAACGAAAAGGCGGAGTGGTTTGCGAGGTGGGGGGTAGTGGGGGAAAGAGGCTGCGGGAGGCCGGATGTCCGGGCCAAAGGCCGGATGTCCGGGCCGGGCCGGATGTCCGGGGCACGAGCCGGATGTCCGGGGTGTCCGAGCCAGCAAGAACACGTTGCAAAAAGGGGGGTTTCGGGGCAAAAATTCGGTGGATTTTTTGGATGAAATTTGGGGAAAAGTGGAGGAAAAGCTAGATCCACACGTGGCACAGCAAATCCATGGAACAAATTCAACAAAATCTTGCCAAATCAACAGATCACAGAAAATTTTTGGGGCTCTTTTTGTGGGGAATTTTTCGAAATTAGGAAGAACACGACAAAAACAGGCTAGAAAACGACGTGTGGGGCTCCAAAATCGTGAGAAACCTTTGCTCTAGATACCATATGATACAGGGCGGAACCCTAATCAGCGGATCTTTCACGTTTGGAGGTTGGCACACGATGAACACGGGGAAAACACAAGGGGAAGATGGGGAAAACACAAGAGAGAACACTCAAATCAACACGGAAGCGATCACACAAGTGCTAGATTCGCGATACAAGGTCGAGGTACATGATCCAAAGTCAACAACGGTGATACAGATAGTCTTCTCCCGGAGGAGGTCTTGGAATCCCGTGGGATCTTCCCGCTAGGGGTCTTGAATCCAGAGGTGGATCTTCTCCGAAGAGGCGCACCGGTCTCGTGGGAGAAATCCACACAAGTGTCAAATGAGCTAAAACCACAGCTAACCCTAAACGGAATGAGGAGAGGAGTATATATAGTCTTCGGGGCGAACGGGTACATGGGCCTCGGCCCAGGGGCTGCACGCAGGCAGATCAGGGGCCGGATGTCCGGGCGGCGGCCCGGATGTCCGGGTCTTCGAAGGGAGCCGGACGTCCGGGGCGAGGAGCCGGATGTCCGGGCTTGAGCGGTCAGGTTTCGGGCGCTCTCTGGACAGAGGCGCCGGATTTCCGGGCCCGGGGCCGGATGTCCGGGCCCTGCTTGGCCGGATGTCCGGGCCCTGGCCGGATGTCCGGGCCCTGTAGCTTCAGTTGCTGCTGGCCTTCTGTAGTTGATGGCCCAGGTGCCGGATGTCCGGGCCATGGAGCCGGATGTCCGGGGCCTGGAGCTCCCTTCTGCCCTTCTCGATGCATCAGTTCGTCCGTGGCCTTGGGGACTTGTCCACCTTCACGCTCTTCTCCGAAGCGGTCTCCTTCACACCTGAGCACACAAAGCACACTCGCTTGAGGTAGCAACCATGTCTCGCAAGATTCATAAGGAAGTTGGGCTAGGAGTGACGTCACCTCGGTCTCGAAAGCTCTAGCACGAGCACGTGTCATCGGTCCTTGAGGCACTTGAGGGGGTGAAGGAGGGTCCATGGTGATGGCCCTAGGATACACCGTATCACAAAGGTGTCCCGTCTTTCGATGAGATGATGGCTATCGTTTTGGAGGAAGTCGACTTTGACGATCCGACTACGAACGTGCGAGGACGTCGCGCCTTAGCAATCGCTAAACCAACTCCGAGAGGTTGTTGACCACGCCGGAGCACGATCAACCTGACCACGAAGGTCTGTTTCCTGCAGGCAAACGAAGAACAAGCAAGAAACTAAGATTGCAATTTGGATATTGCGAATATAAGAGGAAAGCTTTATTGATCAAGGTGGGGTTCTGTGACGCCTTTGTCTGGTCGTTGAACACAAACGAAGTACGCGAAGTTGCAGCTATGGCGAACTTTTAATCTAAACAAATCCCCAAAGTCTAAACGACGCCCTAAGGGCTGTATATATGAGGGAAAGAGGGGGGAATTTCGTGGCCCTTGGTGGAGGGGTCCGAAACCAACCCTAACTCTTGTTTCCCCACACATACGGACTCTAAAAACAGCCTATACTCAAGTATTTCGAAATTACATGGGCCTAGCCCAATAATAAGGTGACGCAGCACCTATAATAGCCTCTGGACGAAATTTATGAAGTGGCATCTTGTATATTTCGTCCAAGGCTTCTCGCACTCATTATGGTGGCTTCAAAGTCCTGAAATCATCAATTGAAACTCCATTCTTGTTCCCCTTGCGCATGCCATCATCTCCATGCTTGATCTTGCTCCAATGTTCATCCTTCTTGTCCAAGCTAGGCCCTTCATTTGTAAGCAAGACAAATGTATCCAATTTAGGCAGCATCATATTCTCATGAACATTAGATTCATTACCAAGAAACGAAAGTACCTGGTAATTTAATTGGCGTGCGCGAGCTCTAGTAATTCGTCCTGTATATGTGTCAGTTGGAGCTGTGGGTGTAACCTTGCTAGTGATGTCCTCATCATTAACGTGGAATTTGACTTCGGAGCGCCACGATAATTGTGCGCCGTGTCTGGGTCTAATACTTCCTATACGATGGGTAACACCACCACCAAATCTTTGTTTGAAGTGTTTCTCGTGGCGTTACATTTGCAAAGTCTTCACACTTGTTATATATATATATATATATTTTTTTGTGTTCTGTCCTCTACAACATTCACTTATAGCTATGGCTTCTTATTTGAATCTTTTGAACTAAGTGAATGTGATCGGGCCCTAACCTCTCTATGCTCTCTCATCTCAAACTCTGTCTGTTTGATGAGGACATCACTAACAAGGTTACACCCACAGCTCCAACTGACACATATACAGGACCAATTACTAGAGCTCGCGCACGCCAATTAAATTACCAGGTACTTTCGTTTCTTGGTAATGAATCTAATGTTCATGAGAATATGATGCTGCCTAAATTGGATACATTTGTCTTGCTTACAAATGAAGGGCCTAGCTTGGACAAGAAGGATGAACATTGGAGCAAGACCAAGCATGGAGATGATGGCATGCGCAAGGGGGACAAGAATGGAGTTACAATGGATGATTTCAGGACTTTGAAGCCACCATAATGAGTGCGAGAAGCCTTGGACGAAATATACAAGATGCCACTTCATAAATTTCGTCCAGAGGCAATTTTAGGTGCTGCGTCACCTTATTATTGGGCCAGGCCCATGTAATTTCGAAATACTTGAGTATAGGCTGTTTTTAGAGTCCGTATGTGTGGGGAAACAAGAGTTAGGGTTGGTTTCGGACCCCTCCACCAAGGGCCACGAAATTCCCCCCTCTTTCCCTCATATATACAGCCCTTAGGGCGTCGTTTAGACTTTGGGTTTTGTTTAGATTAAAAGTTCGCCATAGCTGCAACTTCGCGTACTTCGTTTGTGTTCAACGACCAGACCAAGGCGTCACAGAACCCCACCTTGATCAATAAAGCTTTCCTCTTATATTCGCAATATCCAGATTGCAATCTTAGTTTCTTGCTTGTTCTTCGTTTGCCTGCAGGAAACAGACCTTCGTGGTCAGGTTGATCGTGCTCCGGCGTGGTCAACAACCTCTCGGAGTTGGTTTAGCGATTGCTAAGGCGCGACGTCCTCGCACGCTCGTAGTCGGATCGTCAAAGTCGACTTCCTCCAAAACGATAACCACCATCTCATCGAAAGACGGGACACCATTGCATATATAAACCATGAGGATTGAGTCGTGACTTAGCTTTTTGACATGTAGTGCCAAATACTATTGTTTCAGATCGTGATACTAAATTTCTTAGCCACTTTTGGAGATGTTTATGGGCTAAGTTGGGGACTAAACTGCTTTTTAGTACTACTTGTCACCCCCAAACTGATGGACAAACTGAAGTAGTCAACAGAACTTTGTCTACTATGCTTAGGGCTGTTTTGAAGAATAATAAGAAAATGTGGGAAGAATGCTTGCCTCATATTGAATTTGCTTATAATCGTTCGTTGCATTCTACTACTAAAATGTGCCCTTTTGAAATTGTCTATGGTTTCCTACCTCGTGCACCTATTGATTTGT
>LR738716.1:311690728-311720243 GCA_902687465.1 Secale cereale
CCTCAAAAATGGCCTGCAGGATTGGAAAAACGAAAGTTATCACAATTACAGCCCAAATTTCGATGAGCCGGCACATCCCTTTGGTGTTCAGGCCCTGGGCACCCCACCCATGTATGGATACAATAGGGTGTTAGGCCAACTCTCGCAAGGAAACGGTGAGCAAAGAAAATACAAAAATCAACCTAGATTCCGAATTGACCGAGACTCTCAAAGCAAGTGAGAACAAGCTCCGATTTCGTCGTGTTCACAGGCGTTGGAAAGCTATTGGGGAATTGAGCTGATAAGACTTCTAGTTTTTGCGATCTAGAGGATTTTACATACGTGCACACACAGGATCACATGCGCGGAAAATATCGAGCCCAAAAAGGGCCATCTGGGCCCTCAAAAATGGCCTGCAGGATTGGAAAAACGAAAGTTATCACAATTACAGCCCAAATTTCGATGAGCCGGCACATCCCTTTGGTGTTCAGGCCCTGGGCACCCCACCCATGTATGGATACAATAGGGTTTTAGGCCAACTCTCACCAGGAAACGGTGAGCAAAGAAAATACAAAAATCAACCTAGATTCCGAATTGACCGAGACTCTCAAAGCAAGTGAGAACAAGCTCCGATTTCGTCGTGTTCACAGGCGTTGGAAAGCTATTGGGGAATTGAGCTGATAGGACTTCTAGTTTTTGCGATCTGGAGGATTTTACATACGTGCACACACAGGATCACATGCGCGGAAAATATTGAGCCCAAAAAGGGCCATCTGGGCCCTCAAAAAGGGCCTGCAGAATTGGAAAAAACGAAAGTTATTGCAATTACAGCTCAAATTTCGATGAGCCGGCACATCCCTTTGGTGTTCAGGAACCGAGCGCCCCACCCATGTATGGATACAATAGGATCTTAGGTCAACTCTCGCAAAGAAATGGTGATAAAAGAAAATACAAAAATCAACATAGAGTCTGAATTGATCGAGACTCTCAAAGCAAGTGAGAACAAGCTCCGATTTCATCGTTTTCATAGGCGTTGGAAAGCTATTGGGGAATTAAGCTGATAGGACTTCTAGTTTTTGTGATTTGGAGGATTTTACATATGTGCACACGTAGGATCACGTGTGCCGAAAATATTGAGCCCAAAAAGGGTCGTCTGGGCCCTCAAAAATGGCCTGCAGGATTGGAAAAACGAAAGTTATCACAATTACTGCCCAAATTTCGATGAGCCGGCACATCCCTTTGGTGTTCAGGCCCTGGGCACCCCACCCATGTATGGATACAATAGGGTTTTAGGCCAACTCTCGCAAGGAAACGGTGAGCAAAGAAAATACAAAAATCAACCTAGATTCCGAATTGACCGAGACTCTCAAAGCAAGTGAGAACAAGCTCCGATTTCGTCGTGTTCACAGGCGTTGGAAAGCTATTGGGGAATTGAGCTGATAGGACTTCTAGTTTTTGCGATCTGGAGGATTTTACATACGTGCACACATAGGATCACATGCGCGGAAAATATTGAGCCCAAAAAGGGCCATCTGGGCCCTCAAAAAGGGCCTGCAGAATTGGAAAAAATGAAAGTTATTGCAATTACAGCTCAAATTTCGATGAGCCGGCACATCCCTTTGGTGTTCAGGAACCGGGCGCCCCACCCATGTATGGATACAATAGGATCTTAGGTCAACTCTCGCAAAGAAATGGTGATAAAAGAAAATACAAAAATCAACATAGAGTCTGAATTGATCGAGACTCTCAAAGCAAGTGAGAACAAGCTCCGATTTCATCGTTTTCATAGGCGTTGGAAAGCTATTGGGGAATTAAGCTGATAGGACTTCTAGTTTTTGTGATTTGGAGGATTTTACATACGTGGACACGTAGGATCACGTGTGCCGAAAATATTGAGCCCAAAAAGGGTCGTCTGGGCCCTCAAAAATGGCCTGCAGGATTGGAAAAACGAAAGTTATCACAATTACAGCCCAAATTTCGATGAGCCGGCACATCCCTTTGGTGTTCAGGCCCTGGGCACCCCACCCATGTATGGATACAATAGGGTGTTAGGCCAACTCTCGCAAGGAAACGGTGAGCAAAGAAAATACAAAAATCAACCTAGATTCCGAATTGACCGAGACTCTCAAAGCAAGTGAGAACAAGCTCCGATTTCGTCGTGTTCACAGGCGTTGGAAAGCTATTGGGGAATTGAGCTGATAAGACTTCTAGTTTTTGCGATCTAGAGGATTTTACATACGTGCACACACAGGATCACATGCGCGGAAAATATCGAGCCCAAAAAGGGCCATCTGGGCCCTCAAAAATGGCCTGCAGGATTGGAAAAACGAAAGTTATCACAATTACAGCCCAAATTTCGATGAGCCGGCACATCCCTTTGGTGTTCCGGCCCTGGGCACCCCACCCATGTATGGATACAATAGGGTTTTAGGCCAACTCTCACAAGGAAACGGTGAGCAAAGAAAATACAAAAATCAACCTAGATTCCGAATTGACCGAGACTCTCAAAGCAAGTGAGAACAAGCTCCGATTTCGTCGTGTTCACAGGCGTTGGAAAGCTATTGGGGAATTGAGCTGATAGGACTTCTAGTTTTTGCGATCTGGAGGATTTTACATACGTGCACACACAGGATCACATGCGCGGAAAATATTGAGCCCAAAAAGGGCCATCTGGGCCCTCAAAAAGGGCCTGCAGAATTGGAAAAAACGAAAGTTATTGCAATTACAGCTCAAATTTCGATGAGCCGGCACATCCCTTTGGTGTTCAGGAACCGAGCGCCCCACCCATGTATGGATACAATAGGATCTTAGGTCAACTCTCGCAAAGAAATGGTTATAAAAGAAAATACAAAAATCAACATAGAGTCTGAATTGATCGAGACTATCAAAGCAAGTGAGAACAAGCTCCGATTTCATCGTTTTCATAGGCGTTGGAAAGCTATTGGGGAATTAAGCTGATAGGACTTCTAGTTTTTGTGATTTGGAGGATTTTACATACGTGCACACGTAGGATCACGTGTGCCGAAAATATTGAGCCCAAAAAGGGTCGTCTGGGCCCTCAAAAATGGCCTGCAGGATTAGAAAAACGAAAGTTATCACAATTACAGCCCAAATTTCGATGAGCCGGCACATCCCTTTGGTGTTCAGGCCCTGGGCACCCCACCCATGTATGGATACAATAGGGTTTTAGGCCAACTCTCGCAAGGAAACGGTGAGCAAAGAAAATACAAAAATCAACCTAGATTCCGAATTGACCGAGACTCTCAAAGCAAGTGAGAACAAGCTCCGATTTCGTCGTGTTCACAGGCGTTGGAAAGCTATTGGGGAATTGAGCTGATAGGACTTCTAGTTTTTGCGATCTGGAGGATTTTACATACGTGCACACATAGGATCACATGCGCGGAAAATATTGAGCCCAAAAAGGGCCATCTGGGCCCTCAAAAAGGGCCTGCAGAATTGGAAAAAATGAAAGTTATTGCAATTACAGCTCAAATTTCGATGAGCCGGCACATCCCTTTGGTGTTCAGGAACCGGGCGCCCCACCCATGTATGGATACAATAGGATCTTAGGTCAACTCTCGCAAAGAAATGGTGATAAAAGAAAATACAAAAATCAACATCGAGTCTGAATTGATCGATACTCTCAAAGCAAGTGAGAACAAGCTCCGATTTCATCGTTTTCATAGGCGTTGGAAAGCTATTGGGGAATTAAGCTGATAGGACTTCTAGTTTTTGTGATTTGGAGGATTTTACATACGTGCACACGTAGGATCACGTGTGCCGAAAATATTGAGCCCAAAAAGGGTCGTCTGGGCCCTCAAAAATGGCCTGCAGGATTGGAAAAACGAAAGTTATCACAATTACAGCCCAAATTTCGATGAGCCGGCACATCCCTTTGGTGTTCAGGCCCTGGGCACCCCACCCATGTATGGATACAATAGGGTTTTAGGCCAACTCTCGCAAGGAAACGGTGAGCAAAGAAAATACAAAAATCAACCTAGATTCCGAATTGACCGAGACTCTCAAAGCAAGTGAGAACAAGCCCCGATTTCGTCGTGTTCACAGGCGTTGGAAAGCTATTGGGGAATTGAGCTGATAGGACTTCTAGTTTTTGCGATCTGGAGGATTTTACATACGTGCACACATAGGATCACATGCGCGGAAAATATTGAGCCCAAAAAGGGCCATCTGGGCCCTCAAAAAGGGCCTGCAGAATTGGAAAAAATGAAAGTTATTGCAATTACAGCTCAAATTTCGATGAGCCGGCACATCCCTTTGGTGTTCAGGAACCGGGCGCCCCACCCATGTATGGATACAATAGGATCTTAGGTCAACTCTCGCAAAGAAATGGTGATAAAAGAAAATACAAAAATCAACATAGAGTCTGAATTGATCGAGACTCTCAAAGCAAGTGAGAACAAGCTCCGATTTCATTGTTTTCATAGGCGTTGGAAAGCTATTGGGGAATTAAGCTGATAGGACTTCTAGTTTTTGTGATTTGGAGGATTTTACATACGTGCACACGTAGGATCACGTGTGCCGAAAATATTGAGCCCAAAAAGGGTCGTCTGGGCCCTCAAAAATGGCCTGCAGGATTGGAAAAACGAAAGTTATCACAATTACAGCCCAAATTTCGATGAGCCGGCACATCCCTTTGGTGTTCAGGCCCTGGGCGCCCCACCCATGTATGGATACAATAGGGTGTTAGGCCAACTCTCACAAGGAAACGGGAGCAAAGAAAATACAAAAATCAACATAGATTTCGAATTGACCGAGACTCTCAAAGCAAGTGAGAACAAGCTCCGATTTCGTCGTGTTCATAGGCGTTGGAAAGCTATTGGGGAATTGAGCTGATAGGACTTCTAGTTTTTGCGATCTGGAGGATTTTACATACGTGCACACACAGGATCACATGCGCGGAAAATATCGAGCCCAAAAAGGGCCATCTGGGCCCTCAAAAAGGGCCTGCAGAATTGGAAAAAACGAAAGTTATTGCAATTACAGCTCAAATTTCGATGAGCCGGCACATCCCTTTGGTGTTCAGGAACCGGGCGCCCCACCCATGTATGGATACAATAGGGTCTTAGGTCAACTCTCGCAAAGAAATGGTGATAAAAGAAAATACAAAAATCAACATAGAGTCTGAATTGATCGAGACTCTCAAAGCAAGTGAGAACAAGCTCCGATTTCATCGTTTTCATAGGCGTTGGAAAGCTATTGGCGAATTAAGCTGATAGGACTTCTAGTTTTTGTGATTTGGAGGATTTTACATATGTGCACACGTAGGATCACGTGTGCCGAAAATATTGAGCCCAAAAAGGGTCGTCTGGGCCCTCAAAAATGGCCTGCAGGATTGGAAAAACGAAAGTTATCACAATTACAGCCCATATTTCGATGAGCCGGCACATCCCTTTGGTGTTCAGGCCCTGGGCACCCCACCCATGTATGGATACAATAGGGTTTTAGGCCAACTCTCACAAGGAAACGGTGAGCAAAGAAAATACAAAAATCAACCTAGATTCCGAATTGACCGAGACTCTCAAAGCAAGTGAGAACAAGCTCCGATTTCGTCGTGTTCACAGGCGTTGGAAAGCTATTGGTGAATTGAGCTGATAGGACTTCTAGTTTTTGCGATCTGGAGGATTTTACATACGTGCACACACAGGATCACATGCGCGGAAAATATTGAGCCCAAAAAGGGCCATCTGGGCCCTCAAAAAGGGCCTGCAGAATTGGAAAAAACGAAAGTTATTGCAATTACATCTCAAATTTCGATGAGCCGGCACATCCCTTTGGTGTTCAGGAACCGGGCGCCCCACCCATGTATGGATACAATAGGATCTTAGGTCAACTCTCGCAAAGAAATGGTGATAAAAGAAAATTCAAAAATCAACATAGAGTCTGAATTGATCGAGACTCTCAAAGCAAGTGAGAACAAGCTCCGATTTCATCGTTTTCATAGGCGTTGGAAAGCTATTGGGGAATTAAGCTGATAGGACTTCTAGATTTTGTGATTTGGAGGATTTTACATACGTGCACACGTAGGATCACGTGTGCCGAAAATATTGAGCCCAAAAAGGGTCGTCTGGGCCCTCAAAAATGGCCTGCAGGATTGGAAAAACGAAAGTTATCACAATTACAGCCCAAATTTCGATGAGCCGGCACATCCCTTTGGTGTTCAGGCCCTGGGCACCCCACCCATGTATGGATACAATAGGGTGTTAGGCCAACTCTCGCAAGGAAACGGAGAGCAAAGAAAATACAAAAATCAACCTAGATTCCGAATTGACCGAGACTCTCAAAGCAAGTGAGAACAAGCTCCGATTTCGTCGTGTTCACAGGCGTTGGAAAGCTATTGGGGAATTGAGCTGATAAGACTTCTAGTTTTTGCGATCTAGAGGATTTTACATACGTGCACACACAGGATCACATGCGCGGAAAATATCGAGCCCAAAAAGGGCCATCTGGGCCCTCAAAAATGGCCTGCAGGATTGGAAAAACGAAAGTTATCACAATTACAGCCCAAATTTCGATGAGCCGGCACATCCCTTTGGTGTTCAGGCCCTGGGCACCCCACCCATGTATGGATACAATAGGGTTTTAGGCCAACTCTCACAAGGAAACGGTGAGCAAAGAAAATACAAAAATCAACCTAGATTCCGAATTGACCGAGACTCTCAAAGCAAGTGAGAACAAGCTCCGATTTCGTCGTGTTCACAGGCGTTGGAAAGCTATTGGGGAATTGAGCTGATAGGACTTCTAGTTTTTGCGATCTGGAGGATTTTACATACGTGCACACACAGGATCACATGCGCGGAAAATATTGAGCCCAAAAAGGGCCATCTGGGCCCTCAAAAAGGGCCTGCAGAATTGGAAAAAACGAAAGTTATTGCAATTACAGCTCAAGTTTCGATGAGCCGGCACATCCCTTTGGTGTTCAGGAACCGAGCGCCCCACCCATGTATGGATACAATAGGATCTTAGGTCAACTCTCGCAAAGAAATGGTGATAAAAGAAAATACAAAAATCAACATAGAGTCTGAATTGATCGAGACTCTCAAAGCAAGTGAGAACAAGCTCCGATTTCATCGTTTTCATAGGCGTTGGAAAGCTATTGGGGAATTAAGCTGATAGGACTTCTAGTTTTTGTGATTTGGAGGATTTTACATACGTGCACACGTAGGATCACGTGTGCCGAAAATATTGAGCCCAAAAAGGGTCGTCTGGGCCCTCAAAAATGGCCTGCAGGATTGGAAAAACGAAAGTTATCACAATTACAGCCCAAATTTCGATGAGCCGGCACATCCCTTTGGTGTTCAGGCCCTGGGCACCCCACCGATGTATGGATACAATAGGGTTTTAGGCCAACTCTCGCAAGGAAACGGTGAGCAAAGAAAATACAAAAATCAACCTAGATTCCGAATTGACCGAGACTCTCAAAGCAAGTGAGAACAAGCTCCGATTTCGTCGTGTTCACAGGCGTTGGAAAGCTATTGGGGAATTGAGCTGATAGGACTTCTAGTTTTTGCGATCTGGAGGATTTTACATACGTGCACACATAGGATCACATGCGCGGAAAATATTGAGCCCAAAAAGGGCCATCTGGGCCCTCAAAAAGGGCCTGCAGAATTGGAAAAAATGAAAGTTATTGCAATTACAGCTCAAATTTCGATGAGCCGGCACATCCCTTTGGTGTTCAGGAACCGGGCGCCCCACCCATGTATGGATACAATAGGATCTTAGGTCAACTCTCGCAAAGAAATGGTGATAAAAGAAAATACAAAAATCAACATCGAGTCTGAATTGATCGATACTCTCAAAGCAAGTGAGAACAAGCTCCGATTTCATCGTTTTCATAGGCGTTGGAAAGCTATTGGGGAATTAAGCTGATAGGACTTCTAGTTTTTGTGATTTGGAGGATTTTACATACGTGCACACGTAGGATCACGTGTGCCGAAAATATTGAGCCCAAAAAGGGTCGTCTGGGCCCTCAAAAATGGCCTGCAGGATTGGAAAAACGAAAGTTATCACAATTACAGCCCAAATTTCGATGAGCCGGCACATCCCTTTGGTGTTCAGGCCCTGGGCACCCCACCCATGTATGGATACAATAGGGTTTTAGGCCAACTCTCGCAAGGAAACGGTGAGCAAAGAAAATACAAAAATCAACCTAGATTCCGAATTGACCGAGACTCTCAAAGCAAGTGAGAACAAGCTCCGATTTCGTCGTGTTCACAGGCGTTGGAAAGCTATTGGGGAATTGAGCTGATAGGACTTCTAGTTTTTGCGATCTGGAGGATTTTACATACGTGCACACATAGGATCACATGCGCGGAAAATATTGAGCCCAAAAAGGGCCATCTGGGCCCTCAAAAAGGGCCTGCAGAATTGGAAAAAACGAAAGGTATTGCAATTACAGCTCAAATTTCGATGAGCCGGCACATCCCTTTGGTGTTCAGGAACCGGGCGCCCCACCTATGTATGGATACAATAGGGTCTTAGGTCAACTCTCGCAAAGAAACGGTGATAAAAGAAAATACTAAAATCAACATAGAGTCTGAATTGATCGAGACTCTCAAAGCAAGTGAGAACAAGCTCCGATTTCATCGTTTTCATAGGCGTTGGAAAGCTATTGGGGAGTTAAGCTGATAGGACTTCTAGTTTTTGTGATTTGGAGGATTTTACATACGTGCACACGTAGGATCATGTGTGCCGAAAATATTGAGCCCAAAAAGGGTCGTCTGGGCCCTCAAAAATGGCCTGCAGGATTGGAAAAACGAAATTTATCACAATTACAACCCAAATTTCGATGAGCCGGCACATCCCTTTGGTGTTCAGGCCCTTTGCGCCCCACCCATGTATGGATACAATAGGGTGTTAGGCCAACTCTCGCAAGGAAACGGTGAGCAAAGAAAATACAAAAATCAACCTAGATTCTGAATTGACCGAGACTCTCAAAGCAAGTGAGAACAAGCTCCGATTTCGTCGTGTTCATAGGCGTTGGAAAGCTATTGGGGAATTGAGCTGATAGGACTTCTAGTTTTTGCGATCTGGAGGATTTTACATACGTGCACACACAGGATCACATGCGCCGAAAATATTGAGCCCAAAAAGGGCCATCTGGGCCCTCAAAAAGGGCCTGCAGAATTGGAAAAAACGAAAGTTATTGCAATTACAGCTCAAATTTCGATGAGCCGGCACATCCCTTTGGTGTTCAGGAACTGGGCGCCCCACCCATGTATGGATACAATAGGGTCTTAGGTCAACTCTCGCAAAGAAACGGTGATAAAAGAAAATACAAAAATCAACATAGAGTCGGAATTGATCGAGACTCTCAAAGCAAGTGAGAACAAGCTCCGATTTCATCGTTTTCATAGGCGTTGGAAAGCTATTGGGGAATTAAGCTGATAGGACTTCTAGTTTTTGTGATTTGGAGGATTTTACATACGTGCACACGTAGGATCACGTGTGCCGAAAATATTGAGCCCAAAAAGGGTCGTCTGGGCCCTCAAAAATGGCCTGCAGGATTGGAAAAACGAAAGTTATCACAATTACAGCCCAAATTTCGATGAGCCGGCACATCCCTTTGGTGTTCAGGCCCTGGGCACCCCACCCATGTATGGATACAATAGGGTGTTAGGCCAACTCTCGCATGGAAACGGTGAGCAAAGAAAATACAAAAATCAAACTAGATTCCGAATTGACCGAGACTCTCAAAGCAAGTGAGAACAAGCTCCGATTTCGTCGTGTTCATAGGCGTTGGAAAGCTATTGGGGAATTGAGCTGATAGGACTTCTAGTTTTTGCGATCTGGAGGATTTTACATACGTGCACACACAGGATCACATGCGCGGAAAATATCGAGCCCAAAAAGGGCCATCTGGGCCCTCAAAAAGGGCCTGCAGAATTGGAAAAAACGAAAGGTATTGCAATTACAGCTCAAATTTCGATGAGCCGGCACATCCCTTTGGTGTTGAGGACCCGGGCGCCCCACCTATGTATGGATACAATAGGGTCTTAGGTCAACTCTCGCAAAGAAACGGTGATAAAAGAAAATACTAAAATCAACATAGAGTCTGAATTGATCGAGACTCTCAAAGCAAGTGAGAACAAGCTCCGATTTCATCGTTTTCATAGGCGTTGGAAAGCTATTGGGGAGTTAAGCTGATAGGACTTCTAGTTTTTGTGATTTGGAGGATTTTACATACGTGCACACGTAGGATCATGTGTGCCGAAAATATTGAGCCCAAAAAGGGTCGTCTGGGCCCTCAAAAATGGCCTGCAGGATTGGAAAAACGAAAGTTATCACAATTACAGCCCAAATTTCGATGAGCCGGCACATCCCTTTGGTGTTTAGGCCCTTTGCGCCCCACCCATGTATGGATACAATAGGGTGTTAGGCCAACTCTCGCAAGGAAATGGTGAGCAAAGAAAATACAAAAATCAACCTAGATTCCGAATTGTTCGAGACTCTCAAAGAAAGTGAGAACAAGCTCCGATTTCGTCGTGTTCACAGGCGTTGGAAAGCTATTGGGGAATTGAGCTGATAGGACTTCTAGTTTTTGTGATCTGGAGGATTTTACATACGTGCACACACAGGATCACATGCGCGGAAAATATCGAGCCCAAAAAGGGCCATCTGGGCCCTCAAAAAGGGCCTGCAGAATTGGAAAAAACGAAAGGTATTGCAATTACAGCTCAAATTTCGATGAGCCGGCACATCCCTTTGGTGTTTAGGACCCGGGCGCCCCACCTATGTATGGATACAATAGGGTCTTAGGTCAACTCTCGCAAAGAAATGGTGATAAAAGAAAATACTAAAATCAACATAGACTCTGAATTGATCGAGACTCTCAAAGCAAGTGAGAACAAGCTCCGATTTCATCGTTTTCATAGGCGTTGGAAAGCTATTGGGGAATTAAGCTGATAGGACTTCTAGTTTTTGTGATTTGGAGGATTTTACATACGTGCACACGTAGGATCATGTGTGCCGAAAATATTGAGCCCAAAAAGGGTCGTCTGGGCCCTCAAAAATGGCCTGCAGGATTGGAAAAACGAAAGTTATCACAATTACAGCCCAAATTTCGATGAGCCGGCACATCCCTTTGGTGTTCAGGCCCTTTGCGCGCCACCCATGTATGGATACAATAGGGTGTTAGGCCAACTCTCGCAAGGAAATGGTGGGCAAAGAAAATACAAAAATCAACCTAGATTCCGAATTGACCGAGACTCTCAAAGCAAGTGAGAACAAGCTCCGATTTCGTCGTGTTCACTGGCGTTGGAAAGCTATTGGGGAATTGAGCTGATTGGACTTCTAGTTTTTGTGATCTGGAGGATTTTACATACGTGCACACACAGGATCACATACGCGGAAAATATCGAGCCCAAAAAGGGCCATCTGGGCCCTCAAAAAGGGCTTGCAGGATTGGAAAAAATGAAAGTTATTGCAATTACAGCTCAAATTTTGATGAGCCGGCACATCCCTTTGGTGTTCAGGAACCGGGCGCCCCACCCATGTATGGATACAATAGGGTCTTAGGTCAACTCTCGCAAAGAAACGGTGATAAAAGAAAATACAAAAATCAACATAGAGTCTGAATTGATCGAGACTCTCAAAGCAAGTGAGAACAAGCTCCGATTTCATCGTGGCGTTGGAAAGCTATTGGGGAATTAAGCTGATAGGACTTCTAGTTTTTGTGATTTGGAGGATTTTACATACGTGCACACGTAGTATCACGTGTGCCGAAAATATTGAGCCCAGAAAGGGTCGTCTGGGCCCTCAAAAATGGCCTGCAGGATTGGAAAAACGAAAGTTATCACAATTACAGCCCAAATTTCGATGAGCCGGCACATCCCTTTGGTGTTCAGGCCCTTTGCGCCCCACCCATGTATGGATACAATAGGGTGTTAGGCCAACTCTCGCAAGGAAACGGTGAGCAAAGAAAATACAAAAATCAACCTAGATTCCGAATTGACCGAGACTCTCAAAGCAAGTGAGAACAAGCTCCGATTTCGTCGTGTTCATAGGCGTTGGAAAGCTATTGGGGAATTGAGCTGATAGGACTTCTAGTTTTTGCGATCTGGAGGATTTTACATACGTGCACACACAGGATCACATGCGCGGAAAATATCGAGCCCAAAAAGGGCCATCTGGGCCCTCAAAAAGGGCCTGCAGAATTGGAAAAAACGAAAGTAATTGCAATTACAGCTCAAATTTCGATGAGCCGGCACATCCCTTTGGTGTTCAGGACCCGGGCGCCCCACCTATGTATGGATACAATAGGGTCTTAGGTCAACTGTCGCAAAGAAACGGTGATAAAAGAAAATACTAAAATCAACATAGAGTCTGAATTGATCGAGACTCTCAAAGCAAGTGAGAACAAGCTCCGATTTCATCGTGGCGTTGGAAAGCTATTGGGGAGTTAAGCTGATAGGACTTCTAGTTTTTGTGATTTGGAGGATTTTACATACGTGCACACGTAGGATCACGTGTGCCGAAAATATTGAGCCCAAAAGGGTCGTCTGGGCCCTCAAAAATGGCCTGCAGGATTGGAAAAACGAAAGTTATCACAATTACAGCCCAAATTTCGATGAGCCGGCACATCCCTTTGGTGTTCAGGCCCTTGGCGCCCCTCCCATGTATGGATACAATAGGGTGTTAGGCCAACTCTCGCAAGGAAACGGTGAGCAAAGAAAATACAAAAATCAACCTAGATTCCGAATTGACCGAGACTCTCAAAGCAAGTGAGAACAAGCTCCGATTTCGTCGTGTTCACAGGCGTTGGAAAGCTATTGGGGAATTGAGCTGATAGGACTTCTAGTTTTTGTGATCTGGAGGATTTTACATACGTGCACACACAGGATCACATGCGCGGAAAATATCGAGCCCAAAAAGGGCCATCTGGGCCCACAAAAAGGGCCTGCAGGATTGGAAAAAACGTTATTGCAATTACAGCTCAAATTTTGATGAGCCGGCACAACCCTTTGGTGTTCAGGAACCGGGCGCCCCACCCATATATGGATACAATAGGGTCTTAGGTCAACTCTCGCAAAGAAACGGTGATAAAAGAAAATACAAAAATCAACATACAGTCTGAATTGATCGAGACTCTCAAAGCAAGTGAGAACACGCTCCGATTTCATCGTGGCGTTGGAAAGCTATTGGGGAATTAAGCTGATAGGACTTCTAGTTTTTGTGATTTGGAGGATTTTACATACGTGCACACGTAGGATCACGTGTGCCGAAAATATTGAGCCCAAAAAGGGTCGTCTGGGCCCTCAGAAATGGCCTGCATGATTGGAAAAATGAAAGTTATCACAATTACAGCCCAAATTTCGATGAGCCGGCACATCCCTTTGGTGTTCAGGCCCTGGGCACCCCACCCATGTATGGATACAATAGGGTGTTAGGCCAACTCTCGCAAGGAAACGGTGAGCAAAGAAAATAGAAAAATCAACCTAGATTCCGAATTGACCGAGACTCTCAAAGCAAGTGAGAACAAGCTCCGATTTCGTCGTGTTCATAGGCGTTGGAAAGCTATTGGGGAATTGAGCTGATAGGACTTCTAGTTTTTGCGATCTGGAGGATTTTACATACGTGCACACACAGGATCACATGCGCGGAAAATATCGAGCCCAAAAAGGGCCATCTGGGCCCTCAAAAAGGGCCTGCATGATTGGAAAAACGAAAGTTATTGCAATTACAGCTCAAATTTCGATGAGCCGGCACATCCCTTTGGTGTTCCGGACCCGGGCGCCCCACCTATGTATGGATACAATAGGGTCTTAGGTCAACTCTCGCAAAGAAACGGTGATAAAAGAAAATACTAAAATCAACATAGAGTCTGAATTGATGGAGACTCTCAAAGCAAGTGAGAACAAGGTCCGATTTCATCGTTTTCATAGGCGTTGAAAAGCTATTGGGGAATTGAGCTGATAGGACTTCTAGTTTTTGCGATCTGGAGGATTTTACATACGTGCACACACAGGATCACATGCGCGGAAAATATCGAGCCCAAAAAGGGCCATCTGGGCCCTCAAAAAGGGCCTGCAGGATTGGAAAAAATGAAAGTTATTGCAATTACAGCTCAAATTTCGATGAGCCGGCACATCCCTTTGGTGTTCAGGACCCGGGCGCCCCACCCATGTATGGATACAATAGGGTCTTAGGTCAACTCTCGCAAAGAAACTGTGATAAAAGAAAATACAAAAATCAATATAGAGTCTGAATTGATCGAGACTCTCAAAGCAAGTGAGAACAAGCTCCGATTTCATCGTTTTCATAGGCGTTGGAAAGCTATTGGGGAATTAAGCTGATAGGACTTCTAGTTTTTGTGATTTGGAGGATTTTACATACGTGCACACGTAGGATCACGTGTGCCGAAAATATTGAGCCCAAAAAGGGTCGTCTGGGCCCTCAAAAATGGCCTGCAGGATTGGAAAAACGAAAGTTATCACAATTATTGCCCAAATTTCGATGAGCCGGCACATCCCTTTGGTGTTCAGGCCCTGGGCACCCCACCCATGTATGGATACAATAGGGTGTTAGGCCAACTCTCACAAGGAAACGGTGAGCAAAGAAAATACAAAAATCAACCTCGATTCCGAATTGACCGAGACTCTCAAAGCAAGTGAGAACAAGCTCCGATTTCGTCGTGTTCACAGGCGTTGGAAACCTATTGGGGAATTGAGCTGATAGGACTTCTAGTTTTTGCGATCTGGAGGATTTTACATACGTGCACACACAGGATCACATGCGCGGAAAATATCGAGCCCAAAAAGGGCCATCTGGGCCCTCAAAAAGGGCCTGCAGAATTGGAAAAAACGAAAGTTATTGCAATTACAGCTCAAATTTCGATGAGTCGGCACATCCCTTTGGTGTTCAGGAACCGGGCGCCCCACCCATGTATGGATACAATAGGGTCTTAGGTCAACTCTCGCAAAGAAATGGTGATAAAAGAAAATACAAAAATCAACATAGAGTCTGAATTGATCGAGACTCTCAAAGCAAGTGAGAACAAGCTCCGATTTCATCGTTTTCATAGGCGTTGGAAAGCTATTGGGGAATTAAGCTGATAGGACTTCTAGTTTTTGTGATTTGGAGGATTTTACATACGTGCACATGTAGGATCATGTGTGCCGAAAATATTGAGCCCAAAAAGGGTCGTCTGGGCCCTCAAAAATGGCCTGCAGGATTGGAAAAACGAAAGTTATCACAATTACAGCCCAAATTTCGATGAGCCGGCACATCCCTTTGGTGTTCAGGCCCTGGGCACCCGACCCATGTATGGATACAATAGGGTGTTAGGCCAACTCTCGGAACGAAACGGTGAGCAAAGAAAATACAAAAATCAACCTAGATTCCGAATTGACCGAGACTCTCAAAGCAAGTGAGAACAAGCTCCGATTTCGTCGTGTTCACAGGCATTGGAAAGCTATTGGGGAATTGAGCTGATAGGACTTCTAGTTTTTCCGATCTGGAGGATTTTACATACGTGCACACATAGGACCACATGCGCGGAAAATATCGAGCCCAAAAAGGGCCATCTGGGCCCTCAAAAAGGGTCTGCAGAATTGGAAAAAACGAAAGTTATTGCAATTACAGCTCAAATTTCGATGAGCCGGCACATCCCTTTGGTGTTCAGGAACCGGGCGCCCCACCCATGTATGGATACAATAGGGTCTTAGGTCAACTCTCGCAAAGAAATGGTGATAAAAGAAAATACAAAAATCAACATAGAGTCTGAATTGATCGAGACTCTCAAAGCAAGTGAGAACAAGCTCCGATTTCATCGTTTTCATAGGCGTTGGAAAGCTATTGGGGAATTAAGCTGATAGGACTTCTAGTTTTTGTGATTTGGAGGATTTTACATACGTGCACACGTAGGATCATGTGTGCCGAAAATATTGAGCCCAAAAAGGGTCGTCTGGGCCCTCAAAAATGGCCTGTAGGATTGGAAAAACGAAAGTTATCACAATTACAGCCCAAATTTCGATGAGCCAGCACATCCCTTTGGTGTTCAGGCCCTGGGCACCCCACCCATGTATGGATACAATAGGGTGTTAGGCCAACTCTCGCAAGGAAACGGTGAGCAAAGAAAATACAAAAATCAACCTAGATTCCGAATTGACCGAGACTCTCAAAGCATGTGAGAACAAGCTCCGATTTCGTCGTGTTCACAGGCGTTGGAAAGCTATTGGGGAATTGAGCTGATAGGACTTCTAGTTTTTGCGATCTGGAGGATTTTACATACGTGCACACACAGGATCACATGCGCGGAAAATATTGAGCCCAAAAAGGGCCATCTGGGCCCTCAAAAAGGGCCTGCAGAATTGGAAAAAACGAAAGTTATTGCAATTACAGCTCAAATTTCGATGAGCCGGCACATCCCTTTGGTGTTCAGGAACCGGGCGCCCCACCCATGTATGGATACAATAGGGTCTTAGGTCAACTCTCGCAAAGAAATGGTGATAAAAGAAAATACAAAAATCAACATAGAGTCTGAATTGATCGAGACTCTCAAAGCAAGTGAGAACAAGCTCCGATTTCATCGTTTTCATAGGCGTTGGAAAGCTATTGGGGAATTAAGCTGATAGGACTTCTAGTTTTTGTGATTTGGAGGATTTTACATACATGCACACGTAGGATCACGTGTGCCGAAAATATTGAGCCCAAAAAGGGTCGTCTGGGCCCACAAAAATGGCCTGCAGGATTGGAAAAACGAAAGTTATCACAATTACAGCCCAAATTTCGATGAGCCGGCACATCCCTTTGGTGTTCAGGCCCTGGGCACCCCACCCATGTATGGATACAATAGGGTGTTAGGCCAACTCTCGCAAGGAAACGGTGAGCAAAGAAAATACAAAAATCAACCTAGATTCCGAATTGACCGAGACTCTCAAAGCAAGTGAGAACAAGTTCCGATTTCGTCGTGTTCACAGGCGTTGGAAAGCTATTGGGGAATTGAGCTGATAGGACTTCTAGTTTTTGCGATCTGGAGGATTTTACATACGTGCACACACAGGATCACATGCGCAGAAAATATCGAGCCCAAAAAGGGCCATCTGGGCCCTCAAAAAGGGCCTGCAGAATTGGAAAAAACGAAAGTTATTGCAATTACAGCTCAAATTTCGATGAGCCGGCACATCCCTTTGGTGTTCAGGAACCGGGCGCCCCACCCATGTATGGATACAATAGGGTCTTAGGTCAACTCTCGCAAAGAAATGGTGATAAAAGAAAATACAAAAATCAACATAGAGTCTGAATTGATCGAGACTCTCAAAGCAAGTGAGAACAAGCTCCGATTTCATCGTTTTCATAGGCGTTGGAAAGCTATTGGGGAATTAAGCTGATAGGACTTCTAGTTTTTGTGATTTGGAGGATTTTACATACGTGCACACGTAGGATCACGTGCGCCGAAAATATTGAGCCCAAAAAGGGTCGTCTGGGCCCTCAAAAATGGCCTGCAGGATTGGAAAAACGAAACTTATCACAATTACAGCCCAAATTTCGATGAGCCGGCACATCCCTTTGGTGTTCAGGCCCTGGGCACCCCACCCATGTATGGATACAATAGGGTGTTAGGCCAACTCTCGCAAGGAAACGGTGAGCAAAGAAAATACAAAAATCAACCTAGATTCCGAATTGACCGAGACTCTCAAAGCAAGTGAGAACAAGCTCCGATTTCGTCGTGTTCACAGGCGTTGGAAAGCTATTGGGGAATTGAGCTGATAGGACTTCTAGTTTTTGCGATCTGGAGGATTTTACATACGTGCACACGTAGGATCACGTGTGCCGAAAATATTGAGCCCAAAAAGGGTCGTCTGGGCCCTCAAAAATGGCCTGCAGGATTTGAAAAACGAAAGTTATCACAATTACAGCCCAAATTTCGATGAGCCGGCACATCCCTTTGGTGTTCAGGCCCTGGGCACCCCACCCATGTATGGATACAATAGGGTGTTAGGCCAACTCTCGCAAGGAAACGGTGAGCAAAGAAAATACAAAAATCAACCTAGATTCCGAATTGACCGAGACTCTCAAAGCAAGTGAGAACAAGCTCCGATTTCGTCGTGTTCACAGGCGTTTGAAAGCTATTGGGGAATTGAGCTGATAGGACTTCTAGTTTTTGCGATCTGGAGGATTTTACATACATGCACACACAGGATCACATGCGTGGAAAATATCGAGCCCAAAAAGGGCCATCTGGGCCCTCAAAAAGGGCCTGCAGAATTGGAAAAAACGAAAGTTATTGCAATTACAGCTCAAATTTCGATGAGCCGGCACATCCCTTTGGTATTCAGGAACCGGGCGCCCCACCCATGTATGGATACAATAGGGTCTTAGGTCAACTCTCGCAAAGAAATGGTGATAAAAGAAAATACAAAAATCAACATAGAGTCTGAATTGATCGAGACTCTCAAAGCAAGTGAGAACAAGCTCCGATTTCATCGTTTTCATAGGCGTTCAAAAGCTATTGGGGAATTAAGCTGATAGGACTTCTAGTTTTTGTGATTTGGAGGATTTTACATACGTGCACACGTAGGATCACGTGTGCCGAAAATATTGAGCCCAAAAAGGGTCGTCTGGGCCCTCAAAAATGGCCTGCAGGATTGGAAAAACGAAAGTTATCACAATTACAGCCCAAATTTCGATGAGCCGGCACATCCCTTTGGTGTTCAGGCCCTGGGCACCCCACCCATGTATGGATACAATAGGGTGTTAGGCCAACTCTCGCAAGGAAACAGTGAGCAAAGAAAATACAAAAATCAACCTAGATTCCGAATTGACCGAGACTCTCAAAGCAAGTGAGAACAAGCTCCGATTTCGTCGTGTTCACAGGCGTTGGAAAGCTATTGGGGAATTGAGCTGATAGGACTTCTAGTTTTTGCGATCTGGAGGATTTTACATACGTGCACACATAGGATCACATGCGCGGAAAATATCGAGCCCAAAAAGGGCCATCTGGGCCCTCAAAAAGGGCCTGCAGAATTGGAAAAAACGAAAGTTATTGCAATTACAGCTCAAATTTCGATGAGCCGGCACATCCCTTTGGTGTTCAGGAACCGGGCGCCCCACCCATGTATGGATACAATAGGGTCTTAGGTCAACTCTCGCAAAGAAATGGTGATAAATGAAAATACAAAAATCAACATAGAGTCTGAATTGATCGAGACTCTCAAAGCAAGTGAGAACAAGCTCCGATTTCATCGTTTTCATAGGCGTTGGAAAGCTATTGGGGAATTAAGCTGATAGGACTTCTAGTTTTTGTGATTTGGAGGATTTTACATACGTGCACACGTAGGATCACGTGTGCCGAAAATATTGAGCCCAAAAAGGGTCGTCTGGGCCCTCAAAAATGCCCTGCAGGATTGGAAAAATGAAAGTTATCACAATTACAGCCCAAATTTCGATGAGCCGGCACATCCCTTTGGTGTTCAGGCCCTGGGCACCCCACCCATGTATGGATACAATAGGGTGTTAGGCCAACTCTCGCAAGGAAACGGTGAGCAAAGAAAATACAAAAATCAACCTAGATTCCGAATTGACCGAGACTCTCAAAGCAAGTGAGAACAAGCTCCGATTTCGTCGTGTTCACAGGCGTTGGAAAGCTATTGGGGAATTCAGCTGATAGGACTTCTAGTTTTTGCGATCTGGGTGATTTTACATACGTGCACACACAGGATCACATGCGCGGAAAATATTGAGCCCAAAAAGGGCCATCTGGGCCCTCAAAAAGGGCCTGCAGAATTGGAAAAACCGAAAGTTATTGCAATTACAGCTCAAATTTCGATGAGCCGGCACATCCCTTTGGTGTTCAGGAACCGGGCGCCCCACCCATGTATGGATACAATAGGGTCTTAGGTCAACTCTCGCAAAGAAATGGTGATAAAAGAAAATACAAAAATCAACATAGAGTCTGAATTGATCGAGACTCTCAAAGCAAGTGAGAACAAGCTCCGATTTCATCGTTTTCATAGGCGTTGGAAAGCTATTGGGGAATTAAGCTGATAGGACTTCTAGTTTTTGTGATTTGGAGGATTTTACATACGTGCACACGTAGGATCACGTGTGCCGAAAATATTGAGCCCAAAAAGGGTCGTCTGGGCCCTCAAAAATGGCCTGCAGGATTGGAAAAACGAAAGTTATCACAATTATTGCCCAAATTTCGATGAGCCGGCACATCCCTTTGGTGTTCAGGCCCTGGGCACCCCACCCATGTATGGATACAATAGGGTGTTAGGCCAACTCTCACAAGGAAACGGTGAGCAAAGAAAATACAAAAATCAACCTCGATTCCGAATTGACCGAGACTCTCAAAGCAAGTGAGAACAAGCTCCGATTTCGTCGTGTTCACAGGCGTTGGAAACCTATTGGGGAATTGAGCTGATAGGACTTCTAGTTTTTGCGATCTGGAGGATTTTACATACGTGCACACACAGGATCACATGCGCGGAAAATATCGAGCCCAAAAAGGGCCATCTGGGCCCTCAAAAAGGGCCTGCAGAATTGGAAAAAACGAAAGTTATTGCAATTACAGCTCAAATTTCGATGAGTCGGCACATCCCTTTGGTGTTCAGGAACCGGGCGCCCCACCCATGTATGGATACAATAGGGTCTTAGGTCAACTCTCGCAAAGAAATGGTGATAAAAGAAAATACAAAAATCAACATAGAGTCTGAATTGATCGAGACTCTCAAAGCAAGTGAGAACAAGCTCCGATTTCATCGTTTTCATAGGCGTTGGAAAGCTATTGGGGAATTAAGCTGATAGGACTTCTAGTTTTTGTGATTTGGAGGATTTTACATACGTGCACATGTAGGATCATGTGTGCCGAAAATATTGAGCCCAAAAAGGGTCGTCTGGGCCCTCAAAAATGGCCTGCAGGATTGGAAAAACGAAAGTTATCACAATTACAGCCCAAATTTCGATGAGCCGGCACATCCCTTTGGTGTTCAGGCCCTGGGCACCCCACCCATGTATGGATACAATAGGGTTTTAGGCCAACTCTCGCAAGGAAACGGTGAGCAAAGAAAATACAAAAATCAACCTAGATTCCAAATTGACCGAGACTCTCAGAGCAAGTGAGAACAAGCTCCGATTTCGTCGTGTTCACAGGCGTTGGAAAGCTATTGGGGAATTGAGCAGATAGGACTTCTAGTTTTTGCGATCTGGAGGATTTTACATACGTGCACACACAGGATCACATGCACGGAAAATATTGAGCCCAAAAAGGGCCATCTGGGCCCTCAAAAAGGGCCTGCAGAATTGGAAAAAACGAAAGTTATTGCAATTACAGCTCAAATTTCGATGAGCCGGCACATCCCTTTGGTGTTCAGGAACCGGGCGCCCCACCCATGTATGGATACAATAGGGTCTTAGGTCAACTCTCGCAAAGAAATGGTGATAAAAGAAAATACAAAAATCAACATAGAGTCTGAATTGATCGAGACTCTCAAAGCAAGTGAGAACAAGCTCCGATTTCATCGTTTTCATAGGCGTTGGAAAGCTATTGGGGAATTAAGCTGATAGGACTTCTAGTTTTTGTGATTTGGAGGATTTTACATACATGCACACGTAGGATCACGTGTGCCGAAAATATTGAGCCCAAAAAGGGTCGTCTGGGCCCTCAAAAATGGCCTGCAGGATTGGAAAAACGAAAGTTATCACAATTACAGCCCAAATTTCGATGAGCCGGCACATCCCTTTGGTGTTCAGGCCCTGGGCACCCCACCCATGTATGGATACAATAGGGTGTTAGGCCAACTCTCGCAAGGAAACAGTGAGCAAAGAAAATACAAAAATCAACCTAGATTCCGAATTGACCGAGACTCTCAAAGCAAGTGAGAACAAGCTCCGATTTCGTCGTGTTCACAGGCGTTGGAAAGCTATTGGGGAATTGAGCTGATAGGACTTCTAGTTTTTGCGATCTGGAGGATTTTACATACGTGCACACATAGGATCACATGCGCGGAAAATATCGAGCCCAAAAAGGGCCATCTGGGCCCTCAAAAAGGGCCTGCAGAATTGGAAAAAAAGAAAGTTATTGCAATTACAGCTCAAATTTCGATGAGCCGGCACATCCCTTTGGTGTTCAGGAACCGGGCGCCCCACCCATGTATGGATACAATAGGGTCTTAGGTCAACTCTCGCAAAGAAATGGTGATAAAAGAAAATACAAAAATCAACATAGAGTCTGAATTGATCGAGACTCTCAAAGCAAGTGAGAACAAGCTCCGATTTCATCGTTTTCATAGGCGTTGGAAAGCTATTGGGGAATTAAGCTGATAGGACTTCTAGTTTTTGTGATTTGGACGATTTTACATACGTGCACACGTAGGATCACGTGTGCCGAAAATATTGAGCCCAAAAAGGGTCGTCTGGGCCCTCAAAAATGGCCTGCAGGATTGGAAAAACGAAAGTTATCACAATTACAGCCCAAATTTCGATGAGCCGGCACATCCCTTTGGTGTTCAGGCCCTGGGCACCCCACCCATGTATGGATACAATAGGGTTTTAGGCCAACTCTCGCAAGGAAACGGTGAGCAAAGAAAATATAAAAATCAACCTAGATTCCAAATTGACCGAGACTCTCAGAGCAAGTGAGAACAAGCTCCGATTTCGTCGTGTTCACAGGCGTTGGAAAGCTATTGGGGAATTGAGCAGATAGGACTTCTAGTTTTTGCGATCTGGAGGATTTTACATACGTGCACACACAGGATCACATGCGCGGAAAATATTGAGCCCAAAAAGGGCCATCTGGGCCCTCAAAAAGGGCCTGCAGAATTGGAAAAAACGAAAGTTATTGCAATTACAGCTCAAATTTCGATGAGCCGGCACATCCCTTTGGTGTTCAGGAACCGGGCGCCCCACCCATGTATGGATACATTAGGGTCTTAGGTCAACTCTCACAAAGAAATGGTGATAAAAGAAAATACAAAAATCAACATAGAGTCTGAATTGATCGAGACTCTCAAAGCAAGTGAGAACAAGCTCCGATTTCATCGTTTTCATAGGCGTTGGAAAGCTATTGGGGAATTAAGCTGATAGGACTTCTAGTTTTTGTGATTTGGAGGATTTTACATACATGCACACGTAGGATCACGTGTGCCGAAAATATTGAGCCCAAAAAGGGTCGTCTGGGCCCTCAAAAATGGCCTGCAGGATTGGAAAAACGAAAGTTATCACAATTACAGCCCAAATTTCGATGAGCCGGCACATCCCTTTGGTGTTCAGGCCCTGGGCACCCCACCCATGTATGGATACAATAGGGTGTTAGGCCAACTCTCGCAAGGAAACGGTGAGCAAAGAAAATACAAAAATCAACCTAGATTCCGAATTGACCGAGACTCTCAAAGCAAGTGAGAACAAGCTCCGATTTCGTCGTGTTCACAGGCGTTGGAAAGCTATTGGGGAATTGAGCTGATAGGACTTCTAGTTTTTGCGATCTGGAGGATTTTACATACGTGCACACACATGATCACATGCGCGGAAAATATCGAGCCCAAAAAGGGCCATCTGGGCCCTCAAAAAGGGCCTGCAGAATTGGAAAAAACGAAAGTTATTGCAATTACAGCTCAAATTTCGATGAGCCGGGACATCCCTTTGGTGTTCAGGAACCGGGCGCCCCACCCATGTATGGATACAATAGGGTCTTAGGTCAACTCTCGCAAAGAAATGGTGATAAAAGAAAATACAAAAATCAACATAGAGTCTGAATTGATCGAGACTCTCAAAGCAAGTGAGAACAAGCTCCGATTTCATTGTTTTCATAGGCGTTGGAAAGCTATTGGGGAATTAAGCTGATAGGACTTCTAGTTTTTGTGATTTGGAGGATTTTACATACGTGCACATGTAGGATCATGTGTGCCGAAAATATTGAGCCCAAAAAGGGTCGTCTGGGCCCTCAAAAATGGCCTGCAGGATTGGAAAAACGAAAGTTATCACAATTACAGCCCAAATTTCGATGAGCCGGCACATCCCTTTGGTGTTCAGGCCCTGGGCACCCCACCCATGTATGGATACAATAGGGTTTTAGGCCAACTCTCGCAAGGAAACGGTGAGCAAAGAAAATACAAAAATCAACCTAGATTCCAAATTGACCGAGACTCTCAGAGCAAGTGAGAACAAGCTCCGATTTCGTCGTGTTCACAGGCGTTGGAAAGCTATTGGGGAATTGAGCAGATAGGACTTCTAGTTTTTGCGATCTGGAGGATTTTACATACGTGCACACACAGGATCACATGCACGGAAAATATTGAGCCCAAAAAGGGCCATCTGGGCCCTCAAAAAGGGCCTGCAGAATTGGAAAAAACGAAAGTTATTGCAATTACAGCTCAAATTTCGATGAGCCGGCACATCCCTTTGGTGTTCAGGAACCGGGCGCCCCACCCATGTATGGATACAATAGGGTCTTAGGTCAACTCTCGCAAAGAAATGGTGATAAAAGAAAATACAAAAATCAACATAGAGTCTGAATTGATCGAGACTCTCAAAGCAAGTGAGAACAAGCTCCGATTTCATCGTTTTCATAGGCGTTGGAAAGCTATTGGGGAATTAAGCTGATAGGACTTCTAGTTTTTGTGATTTGGAGGATTTTACATACATGCACACGTAGGATCACGTGTGCCGAAAATATTGAGCCCAAAAAGGGTCGTCTGGGCCCTCAAAAATGGCCTGCAGGATTGGAAAAACGAAAGTTATCACAATTACAGCCCAAATTTCGATGAGCCGGCACATCCCTTTGGTGTTCAGGCCCTGGGCACCCCACCCATGTATGGATACAATAGGGTGTTAGGCCAACTCTCGCAAGGAAACGGTGAGCAAAGAAAATACAAAAATCAACCTAGATTCCGAATTGACTGAGACTCTCAAAGCAAGTGAGAACAAGCTCCGATTTCGTCGTGTTCACAGGCGTTGGAAAGCTATTGGGGAATTGAGCTGATAGGACTTCTAGTTTTTGCGATCTGGAGGATTTTACATACATGCACACACAGGATCACATGCGCGGAAAATATCGAGCCCAAAAAGGGCCATCTGGGCCCTCAAAAAGGGCCTGCAGAATTGGAAAAAACGAAAGTTATTGCAATTACAGCTCAAATTTCGATGAGCCGGCACATCCCTTTGGTGTTCAGGAACCGGGCGCCCCACCCATGTATGGATACAATAGGGTCTTAGGTCAACTCTCGCAAAGAAATGGTGATAAAAGAAAATACAAAAATCAACATAGAGTCTGAATTGATCGAGACTCTCAAAGCAAGTGAGAACAAGCTCCGATTTCATCGTTTTCATAGGCGTTGGAAAGCTATTGGGGAATTAAGCTGATAGGACTTCTAGTTTTTGTGATTTGGAGGATTTTACATACATGCACACGTAGGATCACGTGTGCCGAAAATATTGAGCCCAAAAAGGGTCGTCTGGGCCCTCAAAAGTGGCCTGCAGGATTGGAAAAACAAAAGTTATCACAATTACATGCCCAAATTTCGATGAGCCGGCACATCCCTTTGGTGTTCAGGCCCTGGGTACCCCACCCATGTATGGATACAATAGGGTTTTAGGCCAACTCTCGCAAGGAAACGGTGAGCAAAGAAAATACAAAAATCAACCTAGATTCCGAATTGACCGAGACTCTCAGAGCAAGTGAGAACAAGCTCCGATTTCGTCGTGTTCACAGGCGTTGGAAAGCTATTAGGGAATTGAGCTGATAGGACTTCTAGTTTTTGCGATCTGGAGGATTTTACATACGTGCACACACAGGATCACATGCGCGGAAAATATTGAGCCCAAAAAGGGCCCTCTGGGCCCTCAAAAAGGGCCTGCAGAATTGGAAAAAACGAAAGTTATTGCAATTACAGCTCAAATTTCGATGAGCCGGCACATCCCTTTGGTGTTCAGGAACCGGGCGCCCCACCCATGTATGGATACAATAGGGTCTTAGGTCAACTCTCGCAAAGAAATGGTGATAAAAGAAAATACAAAAATCAACATAGAGTCTGAATTGATCGAGACTCTCAAAGCAAGTGAGAACAAGCTCCGATTTCATCGTTTTCATAGGCGTTGGAAAGCTATTGGGGAATTAAGCTGATAGGACTTCTAGTTTTTGTGATTTGGAGGATTTTACATACGTGCACACGTAGGATCACGTGTGCCGAAAATATTGAGCCCAAAAAGGGTCGTCTGGGCCCTCAAAAGTGGCCTGCAGGATTGGAAAAACGAAAGTTATCACAATTACATGCCCAAATTTCGATGAGCCGGCACATCCCTTTGGTGTTCAGGCCCTGGGCACCCCACCCATGTATGGATACAATAGGGTTTTAGGCCAACTCTTGCAAGGAAACGGTGAGCAAAGAAAATACAAAAATCAACCTAGATTCCGAATTGACCGAGACTCTCAGAGCAAGTGAGAACAAGCTCCGATTTCGTCGTGTTCACAGGCGTTGGAAAGCTATTGGGGAATTGAGCTGATAGGACTTCTAGTTTTTGCGATCTGGAGGATTTTACATACGTGCACACACAGGATCACATGCGCGGAAAATATTGAGCCCAAAAAGGGCCCTCTGGGCCCTCAAAAAGGGCCTGCAGAATTGGAAAAAACGAAAGTTATTGCAATTACAGCTCAAATTTCGATGAGCCGGCACATCCCTTTGGTGTTCAGGAACCGGGCGCCCCACCCATGTATGGATACAATAGGGTCTTAGGTCAACTCTCGCAAAGAAATGGTGATAAAAGAAAATACAAAAATCAACATAGAGTCTGAATTGATCGAGACTCTCAAAGCAACTGAGAACAAGCTCCGATTTCATCGTTTTCATAGGCGTTGGAAAGCTATTGGGGAATTAAGCTGATAGGACTTCTAGTTTTTGTGATTTGGAGGATTTTACATACGTGCACACGTAGGATCATGTGTGCCGAAAATATTGAGCCCAAAAAGGGTCGTCTGGGCCCTCAAAAGTGGCCTGCAGGATTGGAAAAACAGAAGTTATCACAATTACATGCCCAAATTTCGATGAGCCGGCACATCCCTTTGGTGTTCAGGACTTGGGTACCCCACCCATGTATGGATACAATAGGGTTTTAGGCCAACTCTCGCAAGGAAACGGTGAGCAAAGAAAATACAAAAATCAACCTAGATTCCGAATTGACCGAGACTCTCAGAGCAAGTGAGAACAAGCTCCGATTTCGTCGTGTTCACAGGCGTTGGAAAGCTATTGGGGAATTGAGCTGATAGGACTTCTAGTTTTTGCGATCTGGAGGATTTTACATACGTGCACACACAGGATCACATGCGCGGAAAATATTGAGCCCAAAAAGGGCCATCTGGGCCCTCAAAAAGGGCCTGCAGAATTGGAAAAAACGAAAGTTATTGCAATTACAGCTCAAATTTCGATGAGCCGGCACATCCCTTTGGTGTTCAGGAACCGGGCGCCCCACCCATGTATGGATACAATAGGGTCTTAGGTCAACTCTCGCAAAGAAATGGTGATAAAAGAAAATACAAAAATCAACATAGAGTCTGAATTGATCGAGACTCTCAAAGCAAGTGAGAACAAGCTCCGATTTCATCGTTTTCATAGGCGTTGGAAAGCTATTGGGGAATTAAGCTGATAGGACTTCTAGTTTTTGTGATTTGGAGGATTTTACATACGTGCACATGTAGGATCATGTGTGCCGAAAATATTGAGCCCAAAAAGGGTCGTCTGGGCCCTCAAAAATGGCCTGCAGGATTGGAAAAACGAAAGTTATCACAATTACAGCCCAAATTTCGATGAGCCGGCACATCCCTTTGGTGTTCAGGCCCTGGGCACCCCACCCATGTATGGATACAATAGGGTTTTAGGCCAACTCTCGCAAGGAAACGGTGAGCAAAGAAAATACAAAAATCAACCTAGATTCCAAATTGACCGAGACTCTCAGAGCAAGTGAGAACAAGCTCCGATTTCGTCGTGTTCACAGGCGTTGGAAAGCTATTGGGGAATTGAGCAGATAGGACTTCTAGTTTTTGCGATCTGGAGGATTTTACATACGTGCACACACAGGATCACATGCACGGAAAATATTGAGCCCAAAAAGGGCCATCTGGGCCCTCAAAAAGGGCCTGCAGAATTGGAAAAAACGAAAGTTATTGCAATTACAGCTCAAATTTCGATGAGCCGGCACATCCCTTTGGTGTTCAGGAACCGGGCGCCCCACCCATGTATGGATACAATAGGGTCTTAGGTCAACTCTCGCAAAGAAATGGTGATAAAAGAAAATACAAAAATCAACATAGAGTCTGAATTGATCGAGACTCTCAAAGCAAGTGAGAACAAGCTCCGATTTCATCGTTTTCATAGGCGTTGGAAAGCTATTGGGGAATTAAGCTGATAGGACTTCTAGTTTTTGTGATTTGGAGGATTTTACATACATGCACACGTAGGATCACGTGTGCCGAAAATATTGAGCCCAAAAAGGGTCGTCTGGGCCCTCAAAAATGGCCTGCAGGATTGGAAAAACGAAAGTTATCACAATTACAGCCCAAATTTCGATGAGCCGGCACATCCCTTTGGTGTTCAGGCCCTGGGCACCCCACCCATGTATGGATACAATAGGGTGTTAGGCCAACTCTCGCAAGGAAACGGTGAGCAAAGAAAATACAAAAATCAACCTAGATTCCGAATTGACTGAGACTCTCAAAGCAAGTGAGAACAAGCTCCGATTTCGTCTTGTTCACAGGCGTTGGAAAGCTATTGGGGAATTGAGCTGATAGGACTTCTAGTTTTTGCGATCTGGAGGATTTTACATACGTGCACACACATGATCACATGCGCGGAAAATATCGAGCCCAAAAAGGGCCATCTGGGCCCTCAAAAAGGGCCTGCAGAATTGGAAAAAACGAAAGTTATTGCAATTACAGCTCAAATTTCGATGAGCCGGCACATCCCTTTGGTGTTTAGGAACCGGGCGCCCCACCCATGTATGTATACAATAGGGTCTTAGGTCAACTCTCGCAAAGAAATGGTGATAAAAGAAAATACAAAAATCAACATAGAGTCTGAATTGATCGAGACTCTCAAAGCAAGTGAGAACAAGCTCCGATTTCATTGTTTTCATAGGCGTTGGAAAGCTATTGGGGAATTAAGCTGATAGGACTTCTAGTTTTTGTGATTTGGAGGATTTTACATACGTGCACACGTAGGATCACGTGTGCCGAAAATATTGAGCCCAAAAAGGGTCGTCTGGGCCCTCAAAAATGGCCTGCAGGATTGGAAAAACGAAAGTTATCACAATTACAGCCCAAATTTTGATGAGCCGGCACATCCCTTTGGTGTTCAGGCCCTGGGCACCCCACCCATGTATGGATACAATAGGGTTTAGGCCAACTCTCGCAAGGAAACGGTGAGCAAAGAAAATACAAAAATCAACCTAGATTCCGAATTGACCGAGACTCTCAGAGCAAGTGAGAACAAGCTCCGATTTCGTCGTGTTCACAGGCGTTGGAAAGCTCTTGGGGAATTGAGCTGATAGGACTTCTAGTTTTTGCGATCTGGTGGATTTTACATAC
>LR738716.1:311779464-311807211 GCA_902687465.1 Secale cereale
TAACACTCGCGGTTTTGGCCGATTCTGACCCGTTTCGTGGATTATTACTCACCGTTTTGGGGTCCAGAAGCGAAATCCATAGTTGTTGAACCCCAAGGAGCGCTTACGTGTCGGTTATCAACACTCGAAGTTTTGGCCGATTGTGGCATGTTTCGTGGACTATTACTCACCGTTTGGGCCGATTCTGACCAGTTTCGTGGACTATTACTAACCGTTTTGGGTCCAGAAGCGATATCCGTATTTGTTGAACCCCAAGGTGCGCTTACATGTCGGTTATCAACACTCGCAGTTTTGGCCGTTTCTGGCTTGTTTCGTTGACTATTACTCACTGTGTCGGTGTACTAAAGTAGGGATACCTTAGTATCCCGACTAGTGCACGGGCAGTAGCAGCGTCCCGTGGCAGGGCTTGCCACGCGCTCGCCAAGGCCCGCTTTGGTTCCTTTGGAGCCATTCAAGAACAAAGTATTCAAGTTAAAGAAACAAGGCCCCGGCAAGAGGAGCTTGCCGGGAAGGCCGCTCCAGGCTCAAAACGACCCTTTTAGCACAAGACCCTGGCAGGAGGAGCTTGCCAGGAAGGCCAAAACATGGCATTTCAGGAGACTTACCGTGGCGCATCGCGCGCCCCGGCAAGGCCCGGAGAGCGACAAGCTTCCGGGCACGGCAAGGCGCTTGCCGCGGCAAGCTTCCACTGTGTGCCTGCGCTCCAGTTCATCCGGCCACGCGTCGCCCTGAGGCCCTTCCAGGGGCACGTGGCGGAAGGCTGTGCAGCCTGGGGTACACGGTGGCAAGCCACGATGACGAGGCCACCGTCGTGGCGAACGGAGACGCCCGGACGGACGCTTTTTGCACTATTTGGGGCGACGGTGACGGGAATTCGATACCCTTGTCCCCCACCGTCAGGGTTAGGTACAGAGCACTGTACATACACTGTTACAACTACCACCATTTTTACATTTTTACCCTCACCTACGTTGCCACCTGTCGGTGACCCCTTTGACCTATAAAAGGAGGCCCATGCACAACGTAGGGGGGGTTCCGATCTTCGATCACTCCCGCGCTCGGTGTAGCTAGCAACAATTACTGTAGCTCTTCTCGCTCCCGAGCCAAGAACACAATGCAAACCAAGGCAGGAGTAGGGTTTTACGCATCCGTGCGGCCCGAACCTGGGTAAACTGCCCGCGTGCTCGCCTCGATCTGCTCTTCGTGCACCCTCCGCTCCCTTGCCGTACCGAAAAGGGGCTCCGGTCCGATAGGTGTTCGTGGGCGATCAGTTTCCCCGACATCTTTGGCGCGCCAGGTAGGGGGCGTCGAGGTTGTGTGGACCTGATCCGGCGTTCACGCGGGCGAAATCTTCAGCAACTTCATCAACTTCGTTAACTTCATCGACATGCCGCCAAAGAAGAAAGCTTCGGAGGTAGGAGGCCCGTCCGCATCGATCCCGCCACCACCAGAACCAACGGTTGGTGGGGTAGACGCTGGAGGAAGGACGGACGCCGGCAAGGAAACTCACGGCGCCGCCAAGTCCAAGGACAAGACGGACGACCGGGCGCACTCCAAGACCTCGGCGTCCGTGCATGCACCGCACCCCTCTCAGGAGGTGCCGGAACGGCAGCGACGTGGTACGCAGGGTACCATCCGCTTGCTGGGCCAAGGACAAATTGGCGGGTCGCGGGACGCTCAAGACCAACGCGCTGGCACGAGCAAGACGCGATCGCCGGGGCGAGAACCTGCTCCTTCTAACGCAGTTAGAAGTCCGAGCATATCTCGCTCCTCGCACCGCTCGCCACCGCTCCCCTCCACTCCAGCAGAAGCTCTAGCTAGAGCTCAGCTACTCCTCGACTTCCCTCCAGCGGCAGACAAGGCCGAAGACTAGAGGGCTACCATCCAAAGCCTCATCGCCTTCGCCAACAACGACACGCCGCAGCAGCCGGCGACGTCACGGCCGCGGCAAGTCAGCCAGGCGCGGGCTGATGGAGACAAGACCGCAGGGGGTGCAACTACCGCGCACTCCCCGCCCAGAAGGCCGAAATCGCCGACTCGTCGGATCAACATCGACGACGACTCCACGGCGTCGTCGGATCCACGAGCTCGCCGCGATCAACGCCAAGTCCTCGACGACAGACGACAAGAAGACGCTCGAACTCGCATCGAGCGTCGAAGAGAAGCGCGACGACAGTCCGACCAGCGCGCTGGGACCGCTGTCGACATGCACGCGCCCGGTGAACTGGGCGACTTGCCGTACGCGGCAGGTTGCCCTGCGTTCACCCGTGAGCTGCTGCAAGTCCAGTGGCCCAGCATGAAAAACTTCAAGCCCGACGTACCCGAGAAGTACGACGGCAAGACCCATCCCTCAGAGTTCCTCAGCATCTACACCATTGCGGTGCAAGCTGCCGGCGGACGGGACGAGAAGATACTGGCTAACTACTTCCCGCTCGTGCTCAAGCCAAACGTTAGATCTTGGCTCATGCACTAGCCGGAAAACTCCATCTCTTCTTGGGCCGACCTATGCCCTGGCCGACAAGTGTGCGCGCGCTGAAGAGGGGAGGAGACTCCCCGGAGAAGATGCTGGAGCAGGAGGAACGGACAGTGAGGATGCCGCCCCGGCAAGGAAAAACCAGCGGCGGAACAACAAGAAAAAGAAGATCAAGGAAGTACTGGCCGTCGAGCAGTCCGGCAAGGAGGCAGGCGCCAAGAAAGCTCAGGCTGGTGGCTCCGGCAAGGAAGCTGCCACTGTAGCCGCCGCCGACAAGCAGGACGGCTCCGACAAAAAGTACTGCAAGATCCACCGCACCAAGGGCCACGATCTCCAGAACTGCAAAAGGGTCGAATACCTCGTCGAACAGCAGAAGGCTGAGTACGAGCGACGCGACAAAGAGAAGGCCCAGGGAGGCGGAGGAGAGTCCGGCAAGAAGCGGCCATTCAATGGCCGGGGAGGACGCCGCGGCAAGGCCAAGCAGCGGCAAGGAGATAGACCTCCCCGTGGCCGCGACAAGGACGAAGACGAAGACGACGACGAGGACATGGACGACAGAGACAACAGCGAGCAGGAGTTCCAGAAGGCCACAGAAGTTATGTGCGTTGATGGAGGTGCCTCTCTGCATACTTCCCACCGCCAACTCAAGCAATGGGTGCGGGAAGTTAATGCAGCAGAGCCACCCGTCGAGTCGCGCAAACTCCTGAAGTGGTCTAGCACGCCCATCATCTTCGACATTGAGGATCACCCTGACTGCACAACTGCGGTCGGGTGCTTAACGATGTTGGTTTCGCCAACCATCCGCAACCTTAAGGTCACTAAGATGCTGGTTGAGGGCGGGGCCGGCCTGAACCTGATCTCCTCTGCTTTAGTCCGAAAGCTACAGATCCCCGACAGCGAGCTCGAGGAAACCGGAACTTTCCAAGGAATTAACCCGGGAAGGAGCAAGCCGAAGGGGAAGATCACACTGGCAGTAACCTTTGGCGGAGAGCTGAATTTCAGAACTGAGAGGATCACCTTTGACGTTGCCGATATCCCATTGCCATACAATGGGATACTTGGCCGTCTGGCGCTTGCCAAGTTCATGGCAGCCTCTCATTACGCCTACAACATGCTCAAGATGCCAGGGTCGATAAGCGTCATCTCTGTCCCCGGCGACAAGAAGGACGCGCTTATCTGCGCCGACAAGATTTACCGGGACGCAGCAGCTGCAACAGATAACGAGACACTTGCCACTGAAGCTCCCGGAGGGAAGAACAAGACGAAGTCCGGCAAGTGCTCTGGGGCCCACTCTGGCAAACGCACCTCTTTGGAGTGCTGCGCTGCCGTCGAGGACGCACCATCGAGCTCCACCGGCAAGTGCAAGAAGGGAATGGCAGCTCCACCTGCATCCAAGAAGGTGTCCGCCAAGGAGGACGACACTGGTGGTACTTTCACCATCAGTGCCACGCTCGATCCTAAATAGGAAAGCGTGCTCGTTGCTTTCCTGCGGGCAAATGTCGACGTGTTTGCATGGCAACCGTCTGACATCCCCGGTGTTCCCAGGAAAGTAACTGAGCACAAGCTTGCCGTTTGTCCTCACGCGCGGCCCATCAAGTAGAAGGTCAGAAAGCAAGCAGTGGAGCGCCAAGAGTTTATCGCTGAAGAAATCAAGAAGCTGGAAGCGGCAGGCCTTGTTAGAGGTGTACTTCATCCCACGTGGTTGGCCAACCCTGTTGTCGTGCGCAAAGCTAATGGGAAGTGGAGGCTTTGTATAGACTTCACTGATGTGAATAAAGCTTGTCCCAAGGATCCATTTCCCTTGCCGCGCATCGACCAGATCGTTGACTCCATGGCTGGATGTGAGTTGCTTTCATTCCTTGATGCATACTTCGGATACCACCAGATATTCATGGCCGAAGAGGATGAAGAGAAGACCGCATTCATTACTCCATGTGGCACTTACTGTTTCATACGCATGCCCTTTGGATTGAAGAACGCGGGTTCAACATTTGCGAGGGTGGTCCACACTGCTTTTGAGCCACAGATACACAGGAATGTAGAGGCTTACATGGATGATATAGTGGTCAAGAGCAAGGACAAGGATACCCTGATTCAAGACCTAGATGAAACTTTTGCGAATCTGCGCAAGATACAACTCAAGCTTAACCCCGAGAAGTGTGTGTTCGGAGTCCCCTCCGGCAAGCTTCTCGGGTTCTTTGTGTCCCAGAGGGGGATTGAAGCCAATCCCGACAAGATCAAAGCCATCGAGCAGATCGAAGCTCCGAAGTGCGTCAAGGATGTACGAAGGCTTGCCGGCTGCATGGCTGCTCTCAGCAGGTTCATTTCTAAGTCTGCGGAACGCGCCCTGCCGTTTTTCAAAATCTTGAAAAAGGCAGGTCCAATGAAATGGACTCCGGAAGCGGAGGCAGCGCTGCAAGACCTGAAAGAGTACCTGTCGGTGTACTAAGATAGGGGTACCTTAGTACCCCAACTTGTGCACGGGCAGTAGCAGCTTCCCGTGGCGGGGCTTACCACGTGCTTGCCGGAAACCTTTCTGGTCCCTATGAAGCCATTCAAGAACAAAGTATACAAGTCAGAAGATCAAGGCCCCGGCAAGAGGAGCTTGCCGGGAAGGCCGCACTAGGCTCAAGGATATCATTTTAGTACAAGACCCTGGCAATAGGAGCTTGCCAGGAAGGCCAAGGAATGCACACCTCAAGAAACGCCTTGGCACATCATGCACCTCAGCAGGGCCCGGGGAGCGACAAGCTTCCGGGCCCGGCAAGATCATGGCCCCGGCAAGGTGCTTGCCGGGGGAAACTTACGCTGTGTGCCCGCGCTCCAGCTCATCTGCCCACGCGTTGCCCTGGGGCCCCTCCAGGGACACGTGGCGGAAGGCTGTGCAGCCTGGGGGATACGGTGGCAAGCCGCGGTGACGAGGCTACCGCCATGGCGAACGGGGAAGCATGGACGGACACTTTTGGGGTCGACGGTGACGGGCATTTAATGCCCTTGTCCCCCACTGTCAAAGTTAGGTGAAGACCACTGTTCATCCACTGTTCACGCACTATTCCCGCACTGTTACAACTACCACCAAGTTTACATTTTTGCCCTCCTCTACGTTGACACCTGTCGGTGACCCCTTGAGCTATAAAAGGAGGCCCATGCGCAACGTAGAAAGGGTTCGAAACCTAAGCAACTCTCTCGCTCGGTGTAGCTGGTACTGTAGCTCTTCAAGCTCCCGAGCTCAATACAACCTAAGGCAGGAGTAGGGTTTTACGCGTCCGCGCGGCCCGAACCTGGGTAAATTGCCCGCGTGCGCCCCTCGATCTGCTCTCCGCGCTCCCTCCGCTCCCTTACCGCAACGTAGAAGGGGCTCCGGTCCCATAGGTGCTCGTGGGAGGACAGTTTCCCCCGACATCTTTGGCGCGCCAGGTAGGGGGCGTCGAGGTTGTAAGAACCTGATCCGGTGCTCACGCGGGCGCATTCTTCATTAACTTCTCCAGCTTCATCAACTTCATCAGCAGCACCAGCATGCCTCCGAAGAAGAAGGCTTCGGAGGTCGGAGGCCCGTCTGCGTCGATTCCACCGCCACCAGAACCAACGGTTGGCGAGGGAGACGCCGGCGGAAGGGTGGTCGCCGGCGAGGAAACTCACGGCGCCACCAAATCTAAGGACAAGACGGACGACCGGGCGAATTCCAAGGCCTCGGTGTCCGTAGATGCGCCACGCCTCTCTCGGGAGGTGCCAAGCCAGCAGCGCCGTGGTACAGGAGGTACCATTCGCTTGCTGGGGCAAGGACAAACCGGAGGTTCGCGGGACGCTCAAGGCCATCGTCCTGGTACGAGCAAGGCGCGGTCGCCGGGGCGAGAAACTGCTCCTTCTAACCCTATTAGAAGTCCGAGCATATCTCGCTCCTCGCATCGCTCGCCACCGCTCCCCTCCTCTCCAGCAGAAGCTCTCGCAAGAGCGCAACTGCTCCTCGATTTCCCTCCAGCGGCAGACAAGGCCGAAGACTGGAGGGCGACGATCCAAAGCCTCATCGCCTTCGCCAACAACGACACGCCGCAGCAGCCGGCGACATCGCGGCCACGGCAAGTCGACCAGGCGAAGGCCGATGGCGACAAGACCGCCGGGGGTGCAACCACCGTGCACTCCCCGCCGCGGAAGCAGAAGATGCCACCCCGCCGGATTAACGTCGACGACGACTCCACGGCGTCGTCGGATCCGCGGGCTCGTCGGGACCAGCGCCAAGTCCTCGACGATCGGCGGCAAGAAGACGCTCGGACGCGCATCGAGCGCCGACGAGAAACCCGACGACAGTCGGATCAGCGCGCTGGGACCGCTGTCGACACGCACGCGCCCGGTGAACCAGGCGACTTGCCGTACGCGGCAGGTTGCCCTGCGTTCACCCGTGAGCTGCGGCGAGTCCAGTGGCCCAGCATGAAAAACTTCAAGCCCGACGTACCCGAGAAGTACGACGGCAAGATGCACCCCTCGGAGTTCCTCAGCATCTACACCATCGCAGTGCAGGCTGCCGGGGGACGCGACGAGAAGATACTAGCTAATTACTTCCCGCTGGTGCTTAAGCCAAACGTTCGTTCTTGGCTTATGCACTTGCCGGAAGGCTCCATTTCTTCGTGGGCAGATCTGTGCCACCAATTTGTTGGCGCCTTCACAGGCGGACACAAACCCCACGGCCAAGAGAGCGATCTCCACATCCTAGCCCAGAAGGAAGGAGAATCCCTGCGCAAGTACATCCAGCGGTTCAGCCGCGTGCAACACAACATTCCCGATGTCCACCCTGCCGCGGTTATCAGCGCGTTCCACCAGAACGTGCGTAACCGCCGCATGAGGGAAGAGATGGCCATGACCAAGATCCGGGATGTCAGCGAGCTCTACGCTCTGGCTGACAAGTGCGCGCGCGCCGAAGAGGGGAGGAGACTCCCCGGAGAGGATGCTGGCGCAGGAGGAAGCGATAGCGAGGATGCCGCCCCGGCAAAGAAGAGCCGGCGGCGGAACAACAGAAAGAAGAAGAGCAAGGAGGTGCTAGTCGTCGAGCAGTCCGGCAAGGAGGCTCCCGCCAAGAAGGCACAGGCTGGCGGTTCCGGCAAGGAACTCGCCCCTGTAGCGGCAGCCGACAAGCAGGACGACTCCGACAAGCAATACTGCAAGATCCACCGCACCAAGGGCCACGATCTTTCGAACTGCAAACGAGTCGAGTACCTCGTAGAACAGCAGAAGGCTGAATACGAGCGTCGCGACAAGGAGAAGGCCCAAGGAGGTGGGGGAGAGCCAAGCAAGAAGCGGCCGTTCAATGGCCGGGGAGGATGCCGCGGCAAGGCCAAGCAGCGGCAAGGTGATCGACCTCCCCGGGGCCGCGACAAGGATGAGGAAGAAGACGACGACGACGACATGGAGGAAGGAGATAACAGCGAGCAGGAGTTCCAGAAGGCCACAGAAGTTCTGTGTGTCGACGGAGGCGCCTCTCTGCACACTTCCCACCGCCAACTCAAGCAGTGGGTGCGGGAAGTGAATGCAGCTGAGCTGCCCGTCGAGTCACGCAGGCTGCTGAAGTGGTCCAGCACGCCCATCATTTTTGACCTTGAGGATCACCCTGACCGCACAACGGCGGTCGGGTGCTTGCCGATGTTGGTCTCACCAACTATCCGAAACCTCAAGGTCACCAAAATGTTGGTTGACGGCGGGGCCGGCCTGAACTTGATCTCCTCAGCTGTGATCAAGAAACTCCAGATCCCAGACGGCGAGCTCGAAGAAACCGGGTCGTTCCAAGGAATAAACCCGGGAAGGAGCAAGCCGAAGGGCAAGATTACACTGCCCGTGACCTTTGGCGGGGAACTCAACTTCAGGACGGAGAGGATAACCTTCGACGTTGCCGATATCCCGTTGCCATACAACGGGATACTTGGCCGTCCTGCCCTCGCCAAGTTCATGGCAGCTTCCCACTTTGCCTAAAACGTACTCAAGATGCCGGGGCCGATAAGCGTCATCTCTGTCCCTGGCGACAAGAAGGACGCCCTTATCTGCGCCGACAAGATCTACCGGGATGCAGCAGCCGCAGCAGAAAGCAACACACTTGCCGCTGAAGCTCCCGGGGGGAAGACCAAGACCAAGTCCGGCAAGAGCTCTGGGGCCCACTCTGGCAAACGCACCTCTTCGGAGTGCTGCGCTGCCGTCGAGGACGCACCATCGAGCTCCACCGGCAAGTGCAAGAAAGGGATGGCGGCTCCACCGGCAACCAAGAAGGTGTCCGCCAAGGAGGACGGCACTGGTGGTACCTTCACCATCAGTGCTACGCTCGACAACAAATAGGAAAGCCCGCTCGTTGCCTTCCTGCGGGCGAATGTCGATGTGTTTGCGTGGCAACCATCTGACATCCCCGGCGTTCCCAGGAAGGTAATTGAGCACAAGCTTGCTGTTTGTCCTCATGCGCGGCCCGTCAAGCAAAAGGTCAGGAAGCAAGCCGTGGAGCGCCAAGAATTCATCGCGGAAGAGATAAAGAAGTTGGAAGCAGCGGGCCTAGTTAGAGGCGTGATCCATCCTACGTGGTTGGCCAATCCAGTTGTCGTACGCAAGGCCAATGGGAAGTGGAGACTTTGTATAGACTTCACTGATGTGAATAAAGCATGTCCCAAGGATCCATTTCCCTTGCCGCGTATTGACCAGATTGTTGACTCCACCGCTGGATGCGAGCTGCTTTCCTTCCTTGATGCATACTCAGGTTACCACCAGATTTTCATGGCCAAGGAAGATGAAGAGAAGACTGCATTCATTATTCCATGTGGCACATATTGCTTCATACGCATGCCCTTTGGATTGAAGAATGCAGGCTCAACATTTGCAAGGGTGGTGCACACTGCTTTTGAGCCACAGATACACAGAAATTTGGAAGCATACATGGATGACATAGTGGTCAAGAGCAAGAGCAAAGATACCCTGATCCAAGACTTAGAAGAAACCTTTGGGAATCTGCGCAAGATCCAGCTCAAGTTGAACCCCGAGAAGTGCGTCTTCGGAGTCCCCTCCGGCAAGCTTCTCGGGTTCTTTGTGTCCCAGAGGGGGATTGAAGCCAATCCCGACAAGATAAAAGCCATCGAGCAGATCGAAGCCCCGAAGCGCGTCAAGGACGTAAGGAGGCTTGCTGGTTGTGTGGCTGCCCTCAGCAGGTTCATTTCAAAATCTGCAGAACGCGCCTTGCCTTTCTTTAAAATCTTGAAAAAGGCAGGTCCTATGAAATGGACTCCGGAAGCGGAGGCAGCGCTGCAGGATTTGAAAGGATACCTATCCTCCACTCCAATACTTGTCGCACCTAAACCACAAGAGAAGTTGCTACTGTACTTAGCGGCAACCAATCAAGTGGTTAGTGCTGCGTTGGTAGCGGAAAGGGAGGCAGAGGAAGAGCCCGCAACCCCGGCAAGTAATCTCAGCGACAAGCAGGGGGCTTCCCCGACGAGCTCTGGCCCCGACAAGGACAAGTCTGCGCAGGAACAAGGAGAAGTGCAAAAGAAGATGGTGCAGCGCCCAGTGTATTTTGTAAGTTCCCTCTTGCAGGGGGCTAGATCAAGATACTCTGGGGTGCAGAAGCTGCTTTTCGGCCTCCTCATGGCCTCGAGAAAGCTGCGCCATTACTTCCAAGCACACGAGATAACAGTGGTCACTCGCTTTCCGTTGAAGAGGATATTGCAGAATCCAGAAGCAACAGGCAGGATCGTCGAGTGGGCACTAGAGCTGTCAAGTTTTGGTCTCAAGTTTGAAAGTACTTCAACCATACAGAGCAGAGCTTTGGCAGAATTCATAGCAGAATGGACCCCAACGCCAGATGAAGAAGTTCCAGAGACAAGCGTCCCCGTACAAGAAGCAAGCAGTGAATGGGTAATGTACTTTGATGGTGCCTTCTCGCTGCAAGGCGCCGGTGCCGGCGTGGTACTCATAGCGCCCACCGGAGAGCACCTCAAGTATGTTGTCCAGATGCACTTTCCCAAGGAACAAGCGACAAACAATACTGCTGAGTATGAAGGCTTGCTTGCCGGCCTTAGAATTGCGGCCGAGCTTGGGATTAAGAAGTTGATTGTGCGGGGAGACTCGCAGTTGGTGGTCCGACAAGTGAACAAGAGTTATCAGAGCCCTTTGATGGAAGCCTATGTTGATGAAGTGAGGAAGCTTGAAGAGCACTTTGAAGGTCTACAAATGGAGCACGTTTCAAGAGCTCAGAATGATATTGCAGATGGCCTCTCAAAGTGTGCTGCAATGAAGTTACCTGTGGAACCAGGGACCTTCCTGCTCAAGCAAACTCAGCCATCCGTTACACCATCAGTTGGGCAGAACAAGAAGAGAAAGTTGCTCTCCGACGACTACTTGCCGGCGGATCTTCCAGAAGCCGCCGCCAAGGTCCCCAGGATCAACAGCCAAGATGCTGAGGAACAGTTTGCTCCTGCAGATCCAAGGGTCTGTACAGTTGAAGCAAGCGTTCCCGACAAGCCTTGCCCCGGCAGGCTTGCCGGGGGACCATCAGCTCCGGCAGAACCACAGGTTCTTGCCGTAGAAGCTGAGGTTCCCGCAGCAGCCCTCATGCCTTTAGTCCTTGTTGTTGAGCCTCAAGCTCCATCATGGGCACAGCCAATCGTCCGTTTTCTGCAAACTGGAGAGCTTCCCGATGACCCAGAGGAGATAGAGAAAATAACCAGGCAGTCAAGTATGTACCAGTTCGTTGACAATGAACTGTACAGAAGAAGACTCAATGGTGTCAGGTTGAAGTGCATTTCCAGGGAAGATGGACGGAAGCTGTTGGCAGAGATACATGAAGGCATATGTGGCCACCATATTGGCGCAAGGGCACTTGCCGGAAAGGCATTCCGGCAAGGGTTCTTCTGGCCAGAAGCACTCCAAGATGCAACTGCACAAGTAACCAAGTGTGAAGCGTGCCAGTTCCATGCCAAGCAAATTCACCAGCCAGCTCAAGCTCTCCAGATGATCCCTTTGTCCTGGCCCTTCTCGGTCTGGGGGCTCGATATCCTCGGCCCCTTTCCCCGCGCAGTCGGGGGCTTTGAGTACTTGTACGTTGCAATCGACAAGTTCACAAAGTGGCCAGAAGTGGAACCGGTGAGAAAGGTGACAGCACAGTCAGCAGTCAGGTTCTTCAGGTCAATTGTTTGCCATTTCGGGATCCCTAACAGGATCATCACCGACAACGGCACACAATTTACAAGTCGCACCTTCATGCAGTACGTCCAAGACCTTGGCGCCAAGGTCTGCTTCGCTTCTGTTGCTCACCCGAGGAGCAATGGTCAAGCGGAGAGGGCCAATGCTGAAGTGCTGCGCGGGCTCAAGACAAGAACCTTCGGCAGGCTGCACAAGTGCGGAAGAAACTGGATAGAGGAGTTGCCGGCAGCTCTTTGGTCAATCAGAACGACACCAAGTCGAGCCACCGGGCAGACACCCTTTGCTCTAGTCTACGGAGCAGAGGCAGTTCTCCCCAAGGAACTCGTATACGGATCTCCTCGAGTGCTCGCTTATGATGAGCTCGAGCAAGAGCAACTGCGACAAGATGATGCATTGCTCCTCGAGGAGGAACGTCTCCAGGCTGCTGTACGAGCTGCTCGATACCAGCAAGCCTTGCGTCGCTACCATAGCCGCAAGGTCAAGGCCAGGAGTCTCGAGGAAGGCGACCTTGTTCTTCGGCGTGTTCAGTCCGCCAAGAATTCCAACAAGTTGACGCTGAAGTGGGAAGGCCCTTATCGGGTGAGACAAGTCACAAGGCCCGGAGCTGTCCGCCTTGAGACCGAAGAAGGCTTACCGGTGAGCAATTCCTGGAACATAGAGCATCTTCGCAAGTTTCACCCATAAGGCGCGGTTGCCGTGATCCGCTCCGGCAACCACCTTTTGTACAAGTCTTGCCGCTGTTGCATGTAAACCTTTGTACAAAGCCGGGCGCAGATCCCGTGCATCAGTAAAGTTTTTGTGCTTCGCACTATTTGCCATTTCCATGCTTTTCTTTGTTATTTGCATGCATTGTTTGGCACCTTGTGCAATGCACATCCCCGGTAAGCACTAGCAAGCCGTGAGGCCATATACTTGTTTTCCCTCCTCTTTTTTTTCTTTCCCTCTTAAGCAGAAGGAACATTCCTCGCGCACAAGTTTGCCGGGGGGGAAGGAGGTGGAGGATGAACCAAGTGCTGTTCAAGAAAGATTGAACCAAGTGCTGTTCAAGAAAGAGAAGCCTTGTCGAGGAGCAAACAATATATGAAAGCTAAGTTACCAGAATTTGAGCAGTTCAAAATTTTAAATTCTAGTTATCTTCCTTGAACAACCACACTTTGTATGGAAAACCTGTGCGCGGAGGAACCTACCCGTGGCTAGCCGCACCCTTACTTTGTTTTCGAGCACGCTCAACGACTTAAGTGAGCTGCGACAAGTGTCGCACCCTTACTTCGTTTTCGAGTTCGCTCAGCAAGCTAATTGCGCTGCGACTAGCTGCGGCAAGGTTACTTGCCGACGAGGTCCTTTGCCAGCAGGCTGCTAAGAGTCCAGCACTCAGCGCTCGTGGTAAGGGCCCCTTGCCGGCAAGTCCCCCAAAAGCGTAGGGCAAAAAGCATACAAAGTGGAGGACCAAAAGCAAGGGAGATAGAACCGCATTGATTGATTAAAATAAGATTGTATATTACAAAGATAACTTGCCACAATAACTAATTGATTCATGTCCATAACATACTTTGCAGCAGCAAAGGAAACAGAAAGAGAGAAATCTAATCTACGCGATCGCCTTCACGCCTTGTGACCTTGTTCACCTTGGCGACGATGTGGGCGACCTGCGCCTTCAACGCCTCCTGATCTGCATCGTCCGGCAAGCTGCGGAGGACGTTCACAACGTTGATACCGGGGTTGCGGTAGACGATCTTCGTCAAGACGCGCTCCAAGGTGCCCGCGCAGAGCCGACGCGACTCGTCGGCCAACTGCACGGGGAGCTTCTCCCGCAGCCGTGCAAGCGCCGGCGCGATTCCCCTGAAGAAGAGACTTAACTTGGCGCTGTGGGGGAGGTCCTCGTCGGGAGAGTACACGAGGTGCTCCGCCCTCAGCGCCATCATCTCCTTGTCAATGTTGGCGGCGGAGGTGACCAGATCGTTAGTCCACTACTCCACTGCTCGGCTGAACTGGTTCGCCGAGACGACGGCGCTCTCCACCAGGCCTCGTTCCTTGCGGAGCTCGTCCTTCTGCTTCGTCTCGCGATCCCGGGCGGCGTCGAGCGAATCAGTCAGAGTAGAGACCTTCAACTCTAAGTCAGCGATTGAATCCTTGGCGGCAGTGAGCTCGTAGCCTTTCTTGGAGAGACGTACCTGCAAGTCAGAGTTGGTGTGGGCATCTTTCTCCCGCTCCACATTGAGCGCGGTGACTCTGTCCTCGCTTGCCTTCAGGTACCGCTCCAGCTGATCCACCTTAAGCTCCAGGTCCCTCTTGGCGGTTTCCGCGGCGGCTGCGACATCCTTTGCCTCCTTCAGGGCCCCGCCAATGGCCTGCTCCCGGGCGGTGAGTTCGTCGTCATGGGCGTCGAGCTCGACCTTCCGCTGGTTGAGCGCCCCCTCCCGCCGAGACAACTCCTCGGCGGCCAGCCGCTGCCGCTCTTCTGCCTCAACCTTCTCCAGGAGGAAGGCTTGCTACTCCCCGGCAAGCTCTTCCCGCTCCTCCGCCAAGTTGCGGAGGGCTGCCTGGTTGGCGGCGCGGAGCTCCGCGGCGCGCTTCTCCAAATCAGCTCCAGCCTTGGCGGTGAGAGCTTCCCGGGACTCCAGTTTCTCCTGCCTGGCCAGGTACAGGGCCAGGAGCTGGCGAAGAAGCTTCTCCTCTTCAGGCTCGTCTCCACCGCCAAGCGCTTCAACAACCTTCAACCCCACGGAGGAGAGGACCTCTCCGTCGTAGGTCTCTCCCTCCACGGGGGCTCGCGACGAGGACGCCCACGGGACTTGTATAAAGACCCCGTTGGGGGCCTCAAGATAGACGCCCGACCGCTCCGTGGAGGCGGAGGGGTCGGCGGCCGGTGCAGCACTTGACGCTCCTGCTGCCTCTGGGCCAGCAGTGTGGTTGCCGGTCCCCTCTCCAGCCGCGGCGTCTGCGGTCGGGACGGTCTCCTCAGCGGCAGGCTCGTCGGCTCCAGCCATGCCCTCAGTGGCAGTGGCGTTGCCGCCGTCGCCGTGCACGCCCTCCTCGCCGGCGGTCTCCGTCTCCATCCGCTCCGGTGCAGGAGGATCTAACAGAAGAAAAAGGAAAGAAAGAGTCAAGCAAATATCCAAAAAGACAAGTCCAAGGAGAAGAAGCTACAAGACTCACCTTCGCGGACTTCTTCAACGACAGGCTCCCTCGCCGGGGAATCCTCCCTTGGCGATGGAGCAGTGGCCCCTGCTGGCGGAGGGCCGCCCGCGCCCTCCCTTGGCGGGGTGGTCACCCTTGTCGGGCTGCTCACCCTTGGCGGGGTGCCCGCCCTTGGCGGGGTGCCCGTCCTTGGCGGAGCGTTCTCCCTCGCCGGGGAGTTCACCCTTGGCGGGGAGGGTGGAGCAAGTGGCTCGTCGGGGGCAGTCTCCGGGCGCTCTTGCGGCTGCGGCTCCACTTCTGCACAAGACAAACAAGACAACAAAATATCAGTACAAACAACAACCTCAAGCGCGCCCGCCAAGCAGAAATATAAAAACCAGACTTACGCTGGGGGCTGCTCCTCGGAGCAGCGGGTTGATCCGGCAAGTTTGCCGCCGGCGCGTCTCCGGTCGCCGCGGCGGGCGAGTCGTCTTCAACCTCAACCATAGGGATCTTGGCCCTCTTCGCCATCTGCTGTGCCAGGGTCCTGAAAGCAAAACAAAAACAAGATCAGAATCATCAAGGAAGATCAAGACAAAGTCAAAGAAATTACAAGTTGCAAGTACTTACTCCTCTTCCTCGTCGTCGGAGCTGAGGGCGGAGAAGTCGAACTCCACCTGAGATGCTCCCGCGCGAGGAGCAGGAGGAGAAGGCTCCCTCGGGCGCTGGGCGGTCTCCGGGGCTGTGGGCTGCGAAGACCCACCCTCCGTTGACGCCGAGGCCCGAGGAGCAGGAGGAGCGGCCGTTCCGCTCCGGGAGGATCCCCCTCCGCTTGGCGCTGGCGCGCGGGGCGCCTCCTCCACAACTTTGCTCGCCCTGGTGGCGCGCGTCGCCCGGCGCGCAGGCTGCTGTCGAGGCGCCTGCGGCCTCGTCGATGTAGCCGCCTTGCGGAGGCGCTTCCTCGGTGGTTGCGTAGGACTTGCCGGAGGCGGGGAGTTCTCTGAGGACGAGGATGCATCGTCGTCAAGTCCCAGGGACCCACCGGTGTCTTCATCAGCCTCGACGTCCTCCTCCTCCTCCCCGGCAGGCCCGCTGGGTCCAGCACCATGCCCTGCGGCCTCGCTCCCTCCGGCGGCCTCGCTCCCTCCGGCGACCTCGCTCCCTCCGGCGGCCTCGCTCACCCCGGCAACCCCGGCTATCCCGGAAAGCCTCAGGGAAGGCACCCCGGCAAACTCTTCGGGCGGAAGCTTGAGCAGCCTGAGGATTTCCGCCTCCTCTGCTCGGTTCGCCTCGTCTGCGGCCTGCGCCTCGTCCACGGTGTATCCAAAATCTCCCGCCGCTGCGGCTGCGGCGGCCTCCTCCATCCTGGAGGCGATGTAGGCTATATCCCGAGCCGTAGTGGCCCGGGTGAGGCCCCTGTTCTCCTCGGTGTTCTTGGGCGTCTCGACCAGGTTGTCGAAAAAGCTTAGCACAGTATCCGGCGGAGGCTCGATCCAGGTGGGGACGACACCGTGGGAGTCGCACGCTGGCATCATTGCGTGCAAGGAATCCCGGGCGGTGCTGTTGCACAGAGGCACCACTCCCCGGGCAGGTCTGAACCACTCCGGATGGGCCGGGTCATGCTTGAAGAGCTCTCGGACCATCCCCTTCAGCTCCAAAGCAGTGAAATTGAAGTTCAATCCAGGGCGTAGCCTCATGATATCCGCCGCATTGCCGAATTCCCAGGCGGGCCTTTTCCTTTCTTGTAAAGGGGCGATGCGGCGGTGGAGGAAATCTGCCCCAACCTCTCCGATGGTCAGATTGGCTACCCGGAGACGGATAATCCTGACGAGGGCAATACTGAGCTTGTTGTCCTCCGGGGCCAATTCGCTCCAATTCCTGCCGCGCACTATGGCAGTTGTGCGCGGCGCGGTGAAAGGCTCCGGCTTATCCTCCACTACCCAGCACCAATCTGCACGCCATTCTTCCCACTTGCCATGGAGTTCTCCCATCAGGTATGAATCCTTCTTGTTCAGCCGGAAGATCCAGGAGATGCCGCCGGAAAGGGGAGCGCCAGCATCTACTCTAGGCATGAAGAAATGGCGGAAAAGTGCTACGTTTGGATGAATCCCAACATAGTTTTCGCACAGATGTGCGAAAACAGCCATCGTAAGGATGGCGTTGGGAGTAAAATCTAGAAGGTGGAGGCCATACCTGTTCATAATATCACAAAAGAACTCCGAGAACGGAGGGCACAATCCACAATGGAAGAAAGCAGCGAAGAAGAAGTACCCGCCGGGGAACATATCTTTGGCGACGGCGGGGAAGGCTCTGGTGCGGGGGTGAGCTTTGGTCTCCCCTGACCAGAACAGATAATACTTGTTCCGCAGCTCCTTCGCGCCAAGCCTCGGCGCGAAGACCACGCTCCTCTTCCGCAGGGCGGCCAGCTTCGCCGCCTGCTCGGACTTCTCCTTCTTGGTCTTGTCCGCTTTCGCCTTGTCGCTCTTCGGAGCCATGGCGGAGGCGGCGAGGGAAGAGGCGAGGAGCTCGACGGCGCCGCGGATGCGGAAGACGGCGGAGGAGGGGTGGAGGCAAGGGGCAGCGGGGGTTTCAGGAGAGTCAAGACGCAATGAAGACGAAGGAGGAAACTGCCCCTGCTTCCTCTGCTTTTAAGGGGGAAGTGGGGGATGCTCCGCATTTCCCATTAAATAACAGGCCACGATCTCTCCCACGACGCCGCAATCGACGCGTGCCGTTAGGGAGGGATGCGGCGGATACGGAAGGAGACACGGCTTGCCGTGGGCCGCGCGTGCCCGTGCACTGTTTTAGGCCTGGCCCAACAGCGCTCGGCACCGTGTGTGGCCCAGGCCCGGGGGCTCCTGTCGGTGTACTAAGATAGGGGTACCTTAGTACCCCAACTTGTGCACGAGCAGTAGCAGCTTCCCGTGGCGGGGCTTACCACGTGCTTGCCGGAAACCTTTCTGGTCCCTATGAAGCCATTCAAGAACAAAGTATACAAGTCAGAAGATCAAGGCCCCGGCAAGAGGAGCTTGCCGGGAAGGCCGCACTAGGCTCAAGGATATCATTTTAGTACAAGACCCTGGCAATAGGAGCTTGCCAGGAAGGCCAAGGAATGCACACCTCAAGAAACGCCTTGGCACATCATGCACCTCAGCAGGGCCCGGGGAGCGACAAGCTTCTGGGCCCGGCAAGATCATGGCCCCGGCAAGGTGCTTGCCGGGGGAAAATTACGCTGTGTGCCCGCGCTCCAGCTCATCTGCCCACGCGTCGCCCTGGGGCCCTTCTAGGGACGCGTGGCGGAAGGCTGTGCAGCCTGGGGGATACGGTGGCAAGCCGCGGTGACGAGGCTACCGCCGTGGCGAACGGGGAAGCATGGACGGACACTTTTGGGGTCGACGGTGATGGGCATTTAATGCCCTTGTCCCCCACTGTCAAAGTTAGGTGAAGACCACTGTTCATCCACTGTTCACGCACTATTCCCGCACTGTTACAACTACCACCAAGTTTACATTTTTGCCCTCCTCTACGTTGACACCTGTCGGTGACCCCTTGAGCTATAAAAGGAGGCCCATGCGCAACGTAGAAAGGGTTCGAAACCTAAGCAACTCTCTCGCTCGGTGTAGCTGGTACTGTAGCTCTTCAAGCTCCCGAGCTCAATACAACCTAAGGCAGGAGTAGGGTTTTACGCGTCCGCGCGGCCCGAACCTGGGTAAACTGCCCGCGTGCGCCCCTCGATCTGCTCTCCGCGCTCCCTCCGCTCCCTTACCGCAACGTAGAAGGGGCTCCGGTCCCATAGGTGCTCGTGGGAGGACAGTTTCCCCCGACAGTACCTGTCCTCCACTCCAATACTTGTCGCACCTAAGCCGCAAGAGAAGTTGCTGCTGTACTTAGCAGCAACCAATCAAGTGGTTAGTGTTGTGTTAGTAGCGGAAAGGGAGGCAGATGAGGAGCCCACAGCCCCGGCAAGTGCATCCAGCGACGAGCAGGGGGCTTCCCCGACAAGCTCTGGCCCCGACAAGGGTGAGTCTGCGCAGATGCAAGAAGAAGTGCGAAAGAAGATGGTGCAGCGCCCAGTTTATTTTGTCAGTTCCCTCTTGCAGGGAGCTAGGTTAAGATACTCTGGGGTGCAGAAGCTGCTTTTCGGCCTCCTCATGGCCTCGAGAAAGCTGCGCCACTACTTCCAAGCACATGAGATAACAGTGGTCACTCGCTTTCCGCTGAAGAGGATATTGCAAAATCCAGAAGCAACAGGCAGGATTGTCGAGTGGGCACTGGAGCTGTCAAGCTTTGGTCTTAAGTTTGAAAGTACTTCAACTATCCAGAGCAGAGCATTGGCAGAGTTCATAGCGGAATGGACACCAACGCCAGACGAAGAGATTCCAGAGACAAACGTCCCCGCCAAAGAAGAAAACAAAGAATGGATAATGTACTTCGATGGAGCCTTCTCGCTGCAAGGCGCCGGTGCTGGTGTGCTGCTTGTCGCACCCACCGGAGAACACCTCAAGTACGTTGTCCAAATGCACTTTCCCAAGGAGCAAGCGACAAACAATAAGGCAGAGTATGAAGGTTTGCTTGCCGGCCTCAGAATTGCAGCAGAACTTGGGATCAAGAAGCTGATTGTGCTGGGAGATTCGCAATTGGTTGTCCGACAAGTGAACAAGAGCTACCAGAGCCCATTGATGGAAGCTTACGTCGACGAAGTGAGAAAGCTTGAAGAGCACTTTGAAGGCATACAGATGGAGCACGTTCCAAGAGCTCAAAATGACGTCGCAGACGGCCTGTCAAAGTGTGCTGTACTAAAGCTACCTGTGGAACCAGGGATCTTCGTGCTCAAGCTAACACAACCATCCGTTACACCATCAGTTGGGCAAAGTAAGAAGAGAAAGTTGGTCTCTGGCGACTACTTGCCGGCGGATCTTCCTGAAGTCGCCGCCAAGGTCCCCAAGATCAACGACCGAGTTGCTGACGAACAGTCTGCTCCTGCGGACCCAAGGGTCCGTACAGTTGAAGCAGGCGTTCCCGACAAGTCTTGCCCCGGCAAGCTTGCCGGGGAACGTCCAGCTCCGGCCGAGCCGCAGGTTCCTGCCGTAGAAGCTGACGTTCCCGCAGCCGCACTGATGCCTTTAGTCCTTGTTGTTGAGCCTCGAGCTCCAGCCTGGGCGCAGCAAATTGTCCATTTCCTTCTAACTGGAGAACTTCCCGAAGAGCCAGAAGAAGCAGAAAGAATAACCCGGCAGTCAAGTATGTATCAGTTCGTCGGCGATGAACTGTACAGAAGAAGACTCAATGGTGTCAGATTGAAGTGCATCCCCCGGGAAGATGGGCAAAAGCTGTTGGCAGAGATACATGGAGGCATATGTGGTCACCACATTGGCGCAAGAGCACTTGCCGGGAAGGCATTCCGGCAAGGTTTCTTTTGGCCAGAAGCCCTCCAAGATGCAACTGCACAAGTAACCAAGTGTGAAACGTGCCAGTTCCATGCCAAGCAAATACATCAGCCAGCTCAAGCTCTCTAGACGATCCCTTTGTCCTGGCCATTTTCGGTGTGGGGGCTCGACATCCTCGGCCCCTTTCCCCGCGCAGCCGGGGGCTTTGAGTACATGTACCTCGCCATCGACAAGTTCACAAAGTGGCCGGAAGTGGAACCGGTGAGAAAGGTGACCGCACAGTCAGCAGTCAAGTTCTTCAGGTCAATTGTTTGCCGTTTCGGAATCCCTAACAGGATCATCACCGACAACGGCACACAGTTCACAAGTCGCACCTTCATGCAGTACGTCCAAGACCTTGGCGCCAAGGTCTGCTTCGCTTCTGTTGCTCACCCGTGGAGCAATGGTCAAGCGGAGAGGGCAAACGCTGAAGTGCTGCGCGGACTCAAGACAAGAACTTTCGACAGGCTGCACAAATGCGGAAGAAACTGGATTGAGGAGTTGCCGGCGGCTCTTTGGTCAATCAGGGCGACACCAAATCGAGCCACTGGACAAACACCCTTTGCTCTAGTCTATGGAGCAGAGGCAGTTCTCCCCACGGAACTCGTATACGGGTCGCCTCGAGTGCTCGCTTATGATGAGCTCGAGCAAGAGGAGCTGCGGCAAGATATTGCACTGCTCCTCGAGGAGGACCGTCTTCAGGCTGCTGTACGAGCTACTCGATACCAGCAAGCTTTGCGCCGCTACCATAGCCGCAAAGTTAGAGCCAGAAGTTTCGAGGAAGGCGACCTTGTTCTTCGGCGCGTTCAGTCCGCCAAGAACTCCAACAAGTTGACGCCGAAGTGGGAAGGCCCTTATCGGGTGAGACAAGTCACAAGGCCCGGCGCTGTCCGCCTTGAGACCGAAGAAGGCTTACCGGTGAGCAACTCCTGGAACATTGAGCACCTTCGCAAGTTTCACCCATAAGGCGCGGTTGCCGCGATCCGCTCCGGCAACCACCTTTTGTACAAGTCTTGCCGCTGTTGCATGTAAACCTTTGTAAAAAGCCGGGCGCAGACCCCGTGCATCAGTAAAACTTTTGTGCCTTGCACGACTTGCCGTTTCATGCCTTATCGTTTTTCTTGCATGCATTATCTGACACCTTGTGCAGCACGCACCCCCGGTAAGCAATAACGAGCCGCAAGGCCCCATATCTGTGTTTCCTCCCTTTTTCTTTTCTCTCAAGCAGAAGAAGTTTCCCTCGCGCACAAGTTTGCCGGGGTGGAAGGAGACAGTAGTATCGACCAAGTGCCGTTCAAGAAAGCCTTGCCTTGCGGGGAAGCAAACCGCACACAAAAGCTAAGTTACCAAAGTTTGATCATTCAAATTTTTAAATTTTTAAAGTTATCTTCCTTGAACGACCGCACTTTGTATGGAAAACCTGTGCGCGGAGGAACCTACCCGTAGCTAGCCGCGCCCTTACTTTGTTTCGAGCACGCTCAACGGCTTAAGTGTGCTGCGACAAGTGTCGCGCCCTTACTTCGTTTTCGAGTTCGCTCAACAACCTAAGTGTGCTGCGACTAGCTGCGGCAAGGTTTCTTGCCGGTAGAGGCGTTGCCAGCAGGCTGCTGAAGTTCCGCACTCAGCACTCGCGGCAAGGGTCCCTTTGCCGGCAGGTTCCCTAAAAGCGTAGGGTAAAAGCATACATAGTGAAGAAGTCGAACAAAGGAAATAACACTTCATTAACTACCCAAAATAAAGTTATGTTACAAGATGACTTGTCGCTGTTCTAACAAACTACTGTCCATAACGTGATTGACAGCGACAAGGGAAGCAAGAAGGAAGACAGTCTAGTCCACGCGGTCGCCGCCGACTCTTCTGATCTTGCCCACCTTGGCCACGATGGGGGCGACAAGGGCCTTTAGCGCCTCCTGGTCGGCGTCGGGCGGCAAGGTCCTGAGGACGTTCTCAAGGTTGAGCCCGGGGTTGCGGTAGACTATCTTCGTCAGCACTCTCTCCACAACTCCCGTGCAAAGCCTGCGCACCTCGTTCGCCAGCTGCGTAGGGATCCTCTCCCGGAGCTGCTCAAGGGCCGGCGCCACTCCCCTGAAGAATAAGCTCAGATTGGCGCTGTGAGGGAGGTTCGCGTCGGGAGAGTACCCGAGGTGCTCCGTCCCCAGCCCCGCCAACTCCCTGTCGATGTCCGCGGCGGCGGCGACAAGCTCCTCGGTCCACTTCTCCACAGTCTGCGTGAAGTTGTTTTGCGTGAGGGCGGCGCTGTCCAGCAGTGCCCTCTCAGCCCGGAGGTCCTCCTTCAGCTTCGTATCCCGGTTCCTGGCGCTGTCAAGTGATGCAGTGAGGGTGGACAGATTCAATTCCAAGTCCGCGACAGAATCCTTGGCGATGGCGAGCTCCTTGCCCTTGTCGGAGAGACGGACCTGCAGCTCCGAGTGGCTGTGGGCGTCTTTCTCCCTCTCCAACGTGAGCACGGCAACTTTCTCCTCGCTCGTCCTCAGGTTGGTCTCCAATTGTGCCACCCTCGCCTCCAAGTCTCTCTTGGCGGTCTCTGCAGCTGCAGCGGTGTCCCTCGCTTCCTGCAGAGCTCCGCCAAGGGATTGCTCGCGCGCGGTAAGGTCGTCCTCATGGCTATCGAGGTCGACCTTCCGCTGCGTCAGCTCACCTTCCCGCTGAGACAGATCTTCGGCGGCGAGCCGTTGCTGCTCCTCTGCTTCGGCCTTTTCAAGGATGACAGCCTGGTGCGCCTCGGCGAGCTCCTCCCGCTCCTCCGCCAAGGATCGGAGGGCCGCCTGGTTGGCGGCCCGGAGCTCTTCGGCGCGCTTCTCCAAGTCGATGCTCGCCTTGGCGGCCAGAGCCTCTCGGGACTCCAGCTTGGCCTGCCTGGCACGGTACAGGGCCAGGAGCCTCCGCAGGAGCTGCTCCTCCTCGGGCTCGCTACTGCTGCCGGGCGCGTCGACGAACTTCAGCCCCGCGGAGGCGAGGACTTCCCCATGAAAGTCCTCTCCCTCCGCGGGCGCCCTTCACGTAGAAGCCCACGGGAGCTGAATGAAGATCCCGTTCCAGGCCTCCAAGTAGGCACTGGTTCCGGCCGCGACAGCAGCAAGGTCGGCGGTCGGCGCAGCGTCAAACGCTCCTGCGGCCTCAGGGCCGTCAGTGCGACCGCCGGTCCCCTCCTCAGCTGTCGTGCCGGCGTCCCTGGTTGCCTCTTCGATGGCGGGCTCCTCAGTGCCGATCGCCTCCTCGGTGGCCGCGGCGCCGCCAGTGTTGCCACGCGCGGCCTCCTCGGTGGCGGCCTCCGTCTCCATAGGCTCTGGAGCGGACGAGTCTGAAGGCAAGAAAAAGAAAGAAGAATGGTCAAGCAAATATCCATAAAGAAAAATTCAAGAGAGGAAAAGTTCAAGGGTTACCTGCGCGGGCCTCTTCATCGACGGGGTCCCTTGCCGGGGAGTTCTCCCTCGGCGGCGTGGTGGTGGCCCCCGCCGGCGGAGGGCCGCTGGCGCCTTCCCTTGGCGGAGTGCCCACCCTTGGCGGGGTGCTCGCCCGTGGCGGGGTACTCGCCCTTGGCGGAGTATTCTCCCTCGCCGGGGAGCTCCTCCTTGGCGGGGAGATTGAAACGCGCCGATCGTCGGGAGCAGTCTCTTGCCGCTCCTGAGGCTGCGGCTCCGCTTCTGTACAAGCCAACAAACAAGCAAAGCGTTAATGAAGATAAGAAGCCCAAGCGCGCCCGACAAGTAAAGAGCGAACAGAAAACTTACGCTGGGGGCTGCTCTGCGGGGCAACTGGCTGGTCTGGCAAGCCTGTCGCAGGCGCATCCCCTACTGCTGCGACGGGCTCGTCCTCAAGGTTGACCACCGGGATCTTGGCCCTCTTCGCCACCCTTTGGGCCAGGGTCCTGGAAGACAGACATCAAACAGAATCAGACAAAGAAGATTCAAGACAAGAATAGCAAATTGAAGAAAACAAGAGTTGCTTCACTTACTCTTCCTCCTCCTCGTCGGAACTGAGAACGGAGAAGTCGAAATCCGCCTCGCGCGTCCCGGCGCGAGGAGCTGGAGGAGTAGGCTCCCTCGGGTGCTTGGCGGGCGCCGGAACAGTGGTCTGCGAAGACCCCGCTCCGGTCGCCGCCGAGGCCCGAGGGGTGGAAGGAGCAGTGGAGCCGGTGCGAGAAGACCCTCCTCCAGCCGCTGCAGAGGCGCGGGGCGCTCCCTTGACGGCCTTGCCCGCCGCGGTGGCGCGCGTCGGGCGGCGCTGCGGCCGCGGGGCCGCCGGACGCTCCGCCACGACTGCAGCTTTGCGGGGGCGCCTCCTCGCTGGAGCTGGGGGACTTGCCGGTGGCGGTGAACTTCCCGAGGATGAAGAAGAGTCAAGGTTCAGAGACCCGCCCGAGTCTTTGGCAGAATCGCTCGATTCAGCGCCCTGCTCGGCGGGCTCGCTCGACTCTGTTCCTTGCCCGGTGGCCTCGCTCGTCTCGGCGGGTTGCCCGGCAGGCTTTAACAGTTTGAGGATCTCTTCCTCCTCGGCCCGACTCACTGCCTCCGCTGCATTTGCCTCCTCAAAGGTATACCCAAACTTGCCCGCGGCCTCGGCTGCGGCTGCCTCTTCCAACCTGGGGGCGATATACGCCATCTCCCGGTCGGTGGTGTCGCGGGTGAGGCCCTTCTTCTCGTCGGGATCGATGGGCAGCTCCACCAAGTTATCGAAGAATGTTTGCACGGCTTCGTCAGAGGGCGCCAGCCAAGTGGGGTCAATCCCATGGGAGTCGCACCACGGCATCGCCGCACGGATAGCGCTGAGCGACGAGTTGTTGCATAACGGGACCACGCCCCGCGGCAATGCAAACCACTCCGGGTGCTTGGCGTCGTGCTTGAATAGCTCACGGAGCATCCCTTTGAGCTCCAGGACAGTGAAATTATAGTTAAGGCCTGGGCGCAGCCTCATACAGTCTGCCGCATTACCAAAATCCCAAGCAGGCCTCTTCCTCTCCTGCAAGGGGGCGATGCGGCGGCGAAGGAAATCTGCCCCGACAGCCCCTACAGTGAGTTTGGCTTGCCGGAGGCGGAGGATCCTAGTGATGGCTATCTTCAGCTTCTCGTCCTCGGGGTCCAGGTCACTCCAATCGTTGCCGCGCACTATTGCAGCTCGGCGCGGGGAAGTGAACTGCTCCGGGGCATCCTCCATGATCCAGCACCAATTAGCCCTCCACTCCTCCCACTTGCCGCGGAGTTCCCCAGTCAAGTATGCCTCTTTCTTATGGAGCCTAAATATCCAAGAAATCCCGACGGACAGAGGAGACCCAGACTCTACTCGAGGTGTAAACTAATGGTGGAAGAGGGCTACGTTGGGATACACCCCGACAAAGTTCTCGCACAGATGTGCGAAAACGGCCATGGTCAAGACGGCGTTTGGGGTGAAATCAAGAAGATGAAACCCGTAGGTGTTCATAACATCGCAGAAGAACTCGGAGTATGGAGGGCAGAGTCTACAATGGAAGAACAGAGCGAAATAGGCGTACCCTCCCGGAAACATGTCGCAGGCCTCGGCGGGGAGTACCCTGGTGCGTGGGTGCGCCTTTGTCTCCCTCGACCAGAAGAGGTAGAAGGAGTCCTTCAGCTCCCTCGCGCCGAGCCTCGGCGGGAAGACCACCATCTTCTTCCGCATTGCTGCTAGTTTCTGCGCCCGGTCGGTCTTCGCGGCTTTCTCCTTGTCGCCCTTCGGGGCCATGGCGGGGACGGCGAGGGAAGTCGACGGCGCTGGAGAGGCTGGCGGCGGCGGAAGAAGGGCGGAGCGCTGCTCTCTTTCGACCTTCAGGGAGGAGGAGAGCGGCGGGGGTTTCTGGAGGTTGAAGAAGCAATGAGCGAATGGGAGGAACTGCCCCTGTTTCCCCTGCTTTTAAGGGTGAGAGGGGGACGTTCCGCATTTTCCCCATTAAAGAAACAGGCCACGATCTCTCCCACGACGCCGCAATCGACGCGTGCCGTTGGGGAGGGATGCGGCGGATACAGAGTGGGATGCGGCGCGCCGTGGGCCGCGTGTGCCCGCGCACTGTTTTGGGCCTGGCCCAACAGCGTTCGGCGCCGTGTGTGGCCCAGGCCCGGGGGCTCCTGTCGGTGTACTAAAGTAGGGATACCTTAGTATCCCGACTAGTGCACGGGCAGTAGCAGCGTCCCGTGGTAGGGCTTGCCACGCGCTCGCCAAGGCCCACTTTGGTTCCTTTGGAGACATTCAAGAACAAAGTATTCAAGTTAAAGAAACAAGGCCCCGGCAAGAGGAGCTTGCCGGGAAGGCCGCTCCAGGCTCAAAACCACCCCTTTAGCACAAGACCCTGGCAGGAGGAGCTTGCCAGGAACGCCAAAAAATGGTATTTCAGGAGACTTGCCGTGGCGCATCGCACGCCCGGGCAAGGCCCGGAGAGCGACAAGCTTCCGGGGGCGGCAAGGTAGCGACCGCGGCAAGGCTCTTGCCGCGGCAAGCTTCCACTGTGTGCCTGCGCTCCAGTTCATCCGGCCACGCGTCGCCCTGGGGCCCTTCCAGGGGCACGTGGCGGAAGGCTGTGCAGCCTGGGGTACACGGTGGCAAGCCACGATGACGAGGCCACCGTCGTGGCGAACGGAGATGCTCGGACGGACGCTTTTTGCACTATTTGGGGCGACGGTGACGGGCATTCAATACCCTTGTCCCCCACCATCAGGGTTAGGTACAGAGCACTGTACATACACTGTTACAACTACCACCATTTTTACATTTTTAACCTCACCTACGTTGCCACCTGTCGGTGACCCCTTTGACCTATAAAAGGAGGCCCATGCACAACGTAGGGGGGGTTCCGATCTTCGATCACTCCCGCGCTCGGTGTAGCTAGCAAAAAGTACTGTAGCTATTCTCGCTCTCGAGCCAAGAACACAATACAAACCAAGGCAGGAGTAGGGTTTTACGCATCCGTGCGGCCCGAACCTGGGTAAACTGCCCGCGTGCTCGCCTCGATCTGCTCTTCGTGCACTCTCCGCTCCCTAGCCGTACCGAAAAGGGGCTACGGTCCCATAGGTGTTCGTGGGCGATCAGTTTCCCCGACACACTGTTCTGGGGCCCCAGAGTGATTTCCAAGATTGACGAACCCAGGGGTGACTTTACGTGTCGGTCATCAACACTCGCGGTTTTTGCCTATTCTGACCCGTTTCGTGGACTATTACTCACCGTTTTGGGGTCCAGAAGCGATATCCATAGTTGTTAAACCCCAAGGTGCGCAACACTCGCAGTTTTTGGCTTATGTTGGCCTGTTTCGTTGACTATTACTCACTGTTCTGGGGTCCGAGAGTGATTTCCAAGATTGACGAACCCAGGGGTGAGTTTACGTGTCGGTTATCAACACTTGTAGTTTTGGCCGATTCTGACCCGTTTCGTGGACTATTACTAACCGTTTTGGGGTCCAGAAGCGATATCCATAGTTGTTGAACCTCAAGGTGCGCTTACGTGTCGGTCATCAACACTCGCGGTTTTGGCCGATTCTCGCATGTTTCGTTGACTATTACTCACTATTTTGGGGTCCGAGTGTGATTTCCAAGATTGACGAACCCA
>LR738716.1:311808951-311838320 GCA_902687465.1 Secale cereale
TTCAAAAAAAAAAAAAAAAACAGATAAGGGTGCTCTTACCAGTTTCATTTTCATATTTTTGAAAGAAATACGAACGCGAATATGAAAATTCTTGAATGCGAATGCAGATCAGATATTACGTACTCGGATGCGGATACATATCAATGCTTACTCGGTTCGGAGCGGATACGAATAATAGTGACATCCTAGTTAAAGGAAATAAGAAGATAACTAGATCACACAAAATAATCAACATGCAACATATAATAAATCAATCATATAGACAAAATAATCTACCGTGTGTGGATTTAACGACTCTGCTGTGCTTTTGTTTTAGAACTTTGTGGTTGCTTGAAGTTTATACCTTGCTTCCGCACCGCTAAGCTATAATTGAGTCAAATAATTGAGTCAACAACGGGTTCAGATACGGACGCGGCGTAACACCGCGCTTCTGAAGCGCTAGTATACTATTGATCCAGTGTAACTGTCAACCTTTGGTTCGCCCCTGTTTTCTGAAAGAAAAGAAGAAGAAAAGTGCAGAGGAAGATTTTTTCATTTTTCTGAGCATGTGAAAATGGGCGCGAAAGCTCCGGTCGTGAAACGTGACAAACTATACGAGCGGATAGTCCAAAAATTAAAGAGAGATATTTTTGACTGTGTGCTAATCCTTTGCAGCAGCCTTTCATCCACGTACAACGTTGGATTGGATACGCGCAGCCCACATGGAGACGGAGGAATAGGATGGCGACGGCACATGATTCCACCCGCCACCAACACAAGGGTAAACTTCTTCCTTCACAGTTCATCATCCAAAAGAAAAGCGGTCAAACCAAATCTTCATCTTGCATAGTGAACCGACGGAATATTAAAATTGATTGATTCATTCCTATATATGTATACATGATGCTACTGGTACGCTGCTATTGCTACTACCTCGCTACGATTTGCACGGCCGTATAAACTGCTTTTACAGAGTTGAATCAAGAAAAATTCAGAGAGACATATGCTACGGAAGCAGCAAAGGACTTCAGGCGATGGCGATGGCGATGGCGATGGCTCCGGAGGCAAAGGACTTCAGGCGATAGCTAGCCAACTAAAGACTCACTAGGGACATATTATGGTCTATGTATTCACACATTTATTACGGTTTCCGGTTAACACAATTATAGAATGAATAATAAACGATTATCATGAACAAGAAAATATAATAATAACCATGTTATTATTGTCTCTAGGGCATATTTCCAACATTAACGCAACTCATTGCCGTCGCTATCAGGTTGCGTTACGTTTGGTCGGACCAAACACCTCCTTTATCCCTTGCTTCCGCACCGCTAAGATATAATTGAGTGAACAATGGGTTCAAATACGAACGGTGCGCTTCTGTAGCGCTAGTATACTATAGATCCCGTGTAACTGTCAACCTTTGGTTTGAGAAAAAGGGTTTCCCCTGTTTTATATTATAAAACAACGAACCAAGCATCCGACATAGAAGTACAAAGTACAATCAAGTCATAAAGTCATGCTGGGGGCACAGCAGGACAAGCCCCAAAGAAATCAAAAGAAAACTAATCCGGCTCGGGAGGGGGTGGCGGTGGTGGCGGTGGTGGAGCAAAAGTTGATGCCGAGGAACGAAGGCCCGCAATGATGTTGCCGATGATATCCCGATCGCGCCGCTTGCTAAGCGGTCTCCAGAGCTATAAGAAGCGACACATTTTATAGATTGCATCAGTCACACGCCATGGAATCACACGCTCGATGACAAGTTTATTGCGGGTACACCAGAGGGTCCAAGCTAGGGTTCCCAAAGCCACCCAAGTGGGGGCTTTCCTAGGACCCGGGAGCCAAAAGGCCTCCCCAAACAAGTCCGGGAGGTTATCGTGGCACCAGTTGCCGCCCATGACCTCCCGGAAGCAACTCCATAGGAATTGTGCCGCAGGACACCGAAAGAAGATGTGGTTGCAATCCTCCGGCACCAAACAAATGGGGCAGAGACCATCCCCAAGGCTACTACGCTTTCGGACCTCCGTGCCCGAGGGGAGCCGGCCTCGGACCCATTGCCATAGAAATATGCGGATTTTCAAGGGGAGTTTGATTTCCCAAAGAACGGATAATTCCACCGGGCCCGGTGTGGGAACAATCCCCTGATAGAGGGACCTAGTCGAGAATCGGCCACTTGGCTCAAGATGCCAAGATAGCGCATCCGGCTCGAGGGAGGGGGTGTGGAGGGCAATACATTCGACTAGTTCGTCCCATTGCGCTAGTTCCACCGCCCCGAAGGTACGGCGGAAGGAAATAGCACCCAAGTCAGCTAAGGCCACGGCCACCAATAGGAGTGGTGATAACCCTCAACCGTAAGGGATCGAGATAGTCTTCGCGGGTAAGAATAACCCAATTTATTGATTCGACACACGGGGAGCCAAAGAGTATTTATAAGCTTTGACAGTTGAGTTGTCAATTCAACCGCACCTGAAATATACTTACTTGCAACAAAAGATAAGTGGTAACAGTGATATGATAGTGATGATGGTGATAGTAAAAGTAAACAGCAAAAGTAAATAGCAAGAGTAAATGGCAAAAGTAGCAACTAGTAACCAGCAGGATTTAAAACACTGTAGGCTAGGGAGGTGGATGGTTGGGCGCTGCATGGATGAGATATATCATGATTCCAACTTGGGGCAAGGCACACGGAAAAGTAATGATCATCTAGGCAAATATCAAACATTAGGCATGTATCCCGTAGGTAGTTGTACGTGCTTGCAATAAGAACTTGCACAACATCTTTTGTCCTACCATCCCGCTACGAACGGGGCCAAAAGGAACTTATGGAGATTAAGGTGCTCCTGTCAAAGAGCGTCGGAACAAAGCAATAAACTCAATGGATACATGTAATCCTCAAACTACGGACCATCCCCTTTGGTGTCCCAAGCTGTCACTTTTGGGATCGCCGGTTCCGAACCGTAATAGGTGCAAACAACTCATAGATAGGATCAAGAACACAAATATATTCATGCAAACACATATGGTTCAGATCTGAAATCATGGCACTCGGACCCTAAGTGACAAGCATTAAGAATAACAAGTTGAAGCAAAGATGATAAACACCCTAGTAGATGATAGGCAACATGCCCCCAACGATCTGGCAAACTATTACATGATCTAACTCATCCAATCCCTACCACCCCCTTTGCCTACAGCAGGGGATTACTCACACATGAAAGGAGAAGTCATGGAGGGAGGATGGAGTGGTGATGATGATGACGAAGGCGACGATATCCCCTCTCCGGAGGCCAAATCAGCCTCCAGATTAGCCCTCCCGAAGAAGAACAGAGGGTGGCGGCAGCTCCGCGACGAAAACTGGGAAAAGAACTTCTGATCTGAGATTTCTCCGTCACGAGCTAAAATACGGGTCAAAGTAGGGCACCAGGGGAGGTGGGGCCCACCCAGGCGGCCTCCCGGCGCGACCAGGGGGTGGGCCGCGCCACCAGGGCGCCTGGAGCCCCCCTGGCCCCCCTCTGGCCCCTCTTCTGGCTCCGGGTTCCTTCGGGTGCGTGGATTTTCTGTGATTTTTCATGGAATTTTCTGAGATACCTAAAAATCCGTTTTCCTGCGCACAATAAAACCATACAGGCAGCTCTGCTGAAAACAGCGTCAGTCCGGGTTAGTTTAGTTCAAATCATGCAAGAATGAGGTCAAAACAATATCAAAATTGTTTGGAAAAGTAGATACGTTTGAGACGTATCAACTCCCCCAAGCTTAGCATATTGCTTGTCCTCAAGCAATTCAATTCAACAAACTGGACGCGACAAAGAAAACTTTGACAAACTCTTTTGCTTCATTAGATGTATATAAGCATGTACTACGAAAAGAGTCTAGCAAGTATTGAAACAATGCTATGAGGACAATGCACGGAGCATTCCTTCTTTCAAGTGACCAATCACAAATAACCAAAAGTAAATAATATGCTACTGAAAATCAAGACAAGATTACATTGCACATAGCTTGAACATACTAGAGTGGTATCTCGCTAGCCTCCATGAATGAAGCAAAACATAAATGCAGAAACTCCTCCAGAGTTTTAAAAGAGACTAGAACTAAGAATTTCAGAATAGATAATACCATAAGCATGCAGAAGACAATGTAATACTTTGGGACAATGCACATTACACTCAGAATGACAATTATGCTCTCCTAGTTGGTGCTTTGAAGAAAGAAGGTGGAGACTCTCGAACCGTGGCTTTTGTTGACAAGGTTGAAAACCCGTGGTCGGAAACAAAAACTAAATCATGTACCAGAGCTCTTGGTTTTAAAAACAGAGGTAAAAATGATTTTGGGAGGTGCATATCTCGTCAACGAATGTTAGTAGACAACCCAATTACTTCTCGAGCTGGACAAGTTTCGAGGAACGGCTCCCGCACGAGGACGATCACATCCTCTTAATCTCCTTTGTTTATCACTGCCAAAGTTTTCTGATTTCTCATGAACAAAGCGTGAAGGAGGGTTTGTTTGTTGTATTATCTTTTATGAGCCGGGCGCACTCTATGGCAGTTCCTTCTCGTATTAGGGGTTTGCACATTAGACATGCAATCCCGGGGTGAAACTTGTCCAACTTAAAAAGATCATGAATTAACTACTACTTCCTCGTGAGCTAAAATAGGGGCACAAAAAGAGAAATGCTTTTGATTAATTTCGAGATGGTACACGAAAGTCTTCGTTAGGAATGGCAGGTAAATACCATGTATAGGAAGGTATGGTGTACTCATATGGCATAACAGGTTTTAAGGATTTTGGATGCACAAGCAGTCAGTCCGCTTAGTACAGGTGGAGGTTAGCAAAAGACTGGGAAGCGACCAACTAGAGAGCAATAACGTCCATAATCATGCAGAGCGACAAAGCAACATTGAATCGGGCATGAAAGTGATATAACTATTCTGAAACTCAAAGATCATCAAGGCAGAGCAGACTCTTTAGTCTTAAACATGTGTAAACATGTGCCAAGTCAATCCAAAAATTCTCTAAAGGGAAATACCACCTTAGTATACCAGACTATGAACAGTGCAATGCATGTAAATCATTTCAATAACACATTATATACTCTAGCTATTCGAGACTAGCCACAAGGAAAGCATGAACCACTGGAAGAGCATTGTAAACATAGCACTATATCGCTACAAGCTGGTCTCTAGATCATAAGTACAGGCATATGTACAAAAGTAGAAACAAGAAGAGTTCATACCGGTCTTCCTTGTTCCTTCCCTTCAGTCGATCTTCGTCATTACTGCCTCGTCACTTGCATGATCGAACGTAGGAAATATAATTAAATGCTATCACGGACTCGAGCTGAACTCTGAAAACAAAGCAAACTAAAGAGAGAAAGGGAATCTTTCTGAGTTATTTCAAAGGTTGAACGAAAGCAAAAGAAAGAGAAAATCTTTTTGTTGTTTTTGCAAAGAGAGAAATAAAGAAGAACGGGCAAAAACTTCGAAAAGATCAAAGCGAATAAAACGGATAATACAATGGAAAGATGAGAGGAGCACGTACTCCCCCAAGCTTAGGCTTTTGGCCTAAGTTGGTAACAGCTACTGCCCCCAGGAGCCTCCTGCTCCGGGGGAACAGTGGTGAGTCCAAGGATCGTAGAAGGATGCTGGCGCGTACATCGAACTCCTCGGAGTCTCCCACGAGGAAGGGTCCGTGCGCCAAGCAGAGGAAGACCCTTCACCAAGCTCGGTGGCGGTTTCTTCCTGAAAAGGTGGTAACTCACCGTGCTCCTCCTCGTCGGGCACAACCCCCTCCATGGGGTTATGAAACTGATGTTGGGCCATGAACTCATCGAACTGGACAACATCAAAGGACCATCCGTTCCTGCGAGAAAAATCAAACAAAAGAGGTGCAGGTAGACGGATCTCGCGTTTGATACGTCTCAAACGTATCTACTTTTCCAAACACTTTTGATATTGTTTTGACCTCATTCTTGCATGATTTGAACTAAACTAACCCGGACTGACGCTGTTTTCAGCAGAGCTGCCTGTATGGTTTTATTGTGTGCAGGAAAACGGATTTTTAGGTATCTCAGAAAAATCCACGAAAAATCACAAAAAATCCACGCTCCCGAAGGAACCCGGAGCCAGAAAAGGGGCCAGAGGGGGGCCAGGGGGGCCCCAGGCGCACTGGTGGCGCGGCCCACCCCCTGGCCGCGCCTGGGGGTCGCCTGGGTGGGCCCCACCTCCCCTGGTGCCCTACTTTGACTCGTATTTTAGCTCGTGACGGAGAAATCCCAGATCAGAAGTTCTTTTCGCAGTTTTCGTCGCGGAGCCGCCGCCACCCTCTGTTCTTCTTCGGGAGGGCTAATCTGGAGGCTGATTTGGCCTCCGGAGAGGGGAGATCGTCGCCATCGTCATCACCATCACCACTCCATCATCCCTCCATGACTTCTCCTTCCATGTGTGAGTAATCCCCTGCTGTAGGCGAAGGGGATGGTAGGGATTGGATGCGTTAGATCATGTAATAGTTTGTTAGATCGTTGGGGGCATGTTGCCTATCATCTACTATGGTGTTTATCATCTTTGCTTCAACTTGTTATTCTTAATGCCTGTCACTTAGGACCCGAGTGCCATGATTTCAGATCTGAACCATATGTGTTTGAATGAATATATTTGTGTTCTTGATCCTATCTATGAGTTGTTTGCACCTATTACGGTTCGGAACCGGCGATTCCAAAAGTGACAGCTTGGGACACCAAAGGGGATGGTCCGTAGTTTGAGGATTACATGTATCCATTGAGTTTATTGCTTTGTTCCGGTGCTCTTTGACAGGAGCACCTTAATCTCCATAAGTTCCTTTTGGCCCCGTTCGTAGCGGGATGGTAGGACAAAAGATGTTGTGCAAGTTCTTATTACAAGCACGTACAACTACCTACGGGATACATGCCTAATGTTTGATATTTGCCTAGATGATCATTACTTTTCCGTGTGCCTTGCCCCAAGTTGGAATCATGATATATCTCATCCATGCAGCGCCCAACCATCCATCTCCCTAGCCTACAGTGTTTTAAATCCTGCTGGTTACTAGTTACTACTATTGCCATTTACTCTTGCTATTTACTTTTACTATCACTATCATCACTATCATATCACTGTTACCACTTATCTTTTGTTGCAAGTAAGTATATTTCAGGTGCGGTTGAATTGACAACTCAACTGTCAAAGCTTATAAATACTCTTTGGCTCCCCGTGTGTCGAATCAATAAATTGGGTTATTCTTACCCGCGAAGACTATCTCGATCCCTTACGGTTGAGGGTTATCAAGTACCGTTTTCTGGCGCCGTTGCTGGGGAGCATAGCAATATTTACAAGTCTACTTGAAGTATCCTACCTGCTGCACTTCATCCGCTATGGGTAAGAAAGGAGACCCCAAGGTTCCGATCTTACTATCCACTACAAGAAGAGGTATTGTTCTGAGCACTAGTGCTACACTTGATTCACCTTCTGTTATGAGTAAGTTTGCCTCATCGCCACCATATGATGCTCCTACTGAATCTGTTACTATGTCTGATACTCTTGATGATGCTTCTACTACTGTTGATGATATTAGTTCCCTTGGTTATGCTCTTGAGAAACAGATCGCTGCTGCTGCTAAAAAGTCTGGAATTGAAATTCGTGTTACTCGCTACCCTATTGGGGAAACTTATGATTATCCTGATTTGAGTAAACTCAAGGAGAGACTCCTTGATGATGATTACTATATGCTTGATGAAGATTTATGCAGGGAACTGACAGAGTTTTCTGGCTCTGACCCTGAAGTTATTAAGAAGCTGTTTGAAAAACACTCTTTGAAGAACAAAACCGTTCCTGATCCTCAATTTGCTACATCTCCTATATGCATTGATGATCCTAATTATGATTTCTCTGTTGATCTTTCACTTATACCTATGGTTGAAGCTGACCCCTTTTATGGCAGAGAAAATGATGATACTATTGCACACCTGACTAAACTCGGTGAGTTGGGTGGCCTGTTTACCACAGATGAGAAGATACGATACTTTTATGTGACCAAGCTTCTTCCTTTCTCCTTGAAAGAAGGTGCTAAAGCATGGTATGATTCACTCCCATGTGGTTCCATTAAGAGTCCTCAAGACTTAGCTCACTCTTTTGTTGATAAGTACTTTCCTGCTCACATGCAACATGCTGCTTTACAAAGAATTTATAACTTTAAACAGTTGCAGGATGAGTCCCTCCCTGAAGCTTGGGGGAGGTACCGCGGTCTGATTCGGGCTAGACCAGGACAAAGTCCCTAAGAACGAATTAATAGATATATTCTATGCTGGTCTAACTGATGAATCCAGATCCTATTTGGACAGTTGTGCTGGTTGTGTTTTTAGGAAAAGGACGCCGAAAGATGCAGAAGATTTGATGGGCAGGATTGCCAAAAACCATGAAGATTGGTCCGTCCCTGAACCACCTCCACCACCAAAGAAGAGGGGCATGTTTGTTCTAAGCCCCGAAGATATGCGAGAAGCAAAGAAGTCTATTAAAGAGAAAGGTATTAAAGCTGAAGACGTGAAGAATCTACCCCCTATTGAGAAGCTGTGTGAGCCTACCACTCACCCTCCTATGGTAGAGGTACACTCTCTTTTAGATTTCAACGCAAGTGACATCCCTCATGGTAAGCCTCCTGATCAATGTTTAGATGAGTTTGATAATTTTATTATGAAACAAAATCATTTTAATGAGATGATACAAAGTTAGTTGCATGATAATTCCCTTGCTATCAAATGTTTGCTTGATGTTCTAGGTAGAACGGTTAATGATGTTCAATGTCTTGTGAAACATTTTCATATGGTTCAAACTCAGCTTGACCAAATTTCTAATGTGCAAAAAGATTTGCTTGCTAACAATGCCAAACAAGATGATTTGCAGGCTTTCGGGATTAAGACCCGAGGAGGAACTAGCACTCAAGATCCTCTCTATCCAGAGGGGCATCCGAGGAGAATCGAGCAAGATTCTCAAATGCAGGAAGAAGAAATTGTTGGCTCTCCAAAGAAGAAGAAGAAACATAAGGAGGCTGACAATTCTAATGATCCTATTGCAGATGAAGAGCCAGCTGTTGATCCCAACAGTGTATCTATCTCCGATGCTGAGACTGAAGACGATGCTGAACCTGAAGGTAAAGATAATGAGAAGAATGATCCGCCTGAAGCTCGAGAAGAAGAAGCACCTGACAAACATAAGAGGTACACTAAAGAAGACTTCATCGCAAGAAAACATGGGAAGGAAAGAGAACCATGGGTACAGAAACCCATGCCCTTTCCAGGTAAGTCCATCAAATCTAAAGAAGAAGAGCATTACAATAAGTTTTGTGAGTGGATTAAGCCTCTTTTCCTTCAAATTCCTTTGACTGATGCTATTAAGTTACCTCCTTATTCAAAATATATGAAAGATAGTGTCACTATTAAAAGAAAAGTTCCTAATGAAGCAATATCTACTATGCTTGCTAACTACTCTTTCAGTGACAAGATTCCTGAGAAGCTCGGTGATCCAGGTATACCCACCATTCCTTGCTCCATAAAGAATAATTTTGTCAAAACTGCTTTATGTGATCTTGGAGCAGGAGTGAGTGTTATGCCTCTCTCTCTTTACGAGAGGCTCTGTTTAGAGAAACTAATTCCTACAGATATCTCCCTTCAGATGGCTGACAAGTCAACCGCCGTTCCGATAGGTATTTGTGAGGATGTTCCCGTAGAAGTTGCTAATTGTTTGACTCTTACTGATTTTGTTGTGCTTGAGATGCCCGAGGATGGTAGCATGTCCATTATTCTTGGTAGACCTTTTCTTAACACCGCAGGTGCTATTATTGATTGCAATAAAGGGAAGGTTACCTTCAATGTGAATGATAAAGAACACACGGTGTATTTTCCAAAGAAGACCGACAGGAGGCATGGCCTCAACTCTATAGAGAATATCGAGACGGTGAAGATTGGAGAATGGGACTGTCCACTACATGTTCCTCACATTAAAAACTATCATGGTGGGGACAATGTCCATCAAAGTAAAGGTTCAGTGATTACTTCGTAAGAGGTGAGACTTTTTGCTCTATATATCGCCTGCTTGTTGTTAAGACTTGATCAACCTTACTAGTAAACATGTTTTATATAGATAAAAAGTTGAGCTTGTTATGTTTTCATTTATTTTAGTTCTTGTTCTACTTGTTGTACCAAGTATTTATGTTTTGAAGCTTCACAATACTACTCACTGCTTCAAGTTTTCAGAGAGTTTCGCAGCTTTTTGAACTTCGAAAAAATTTCAACAGTGAAGTTTTCAGAAAAATTCCAGAAAAAATTAAAATAAAAATCTCCACATCGGGAGTGACCCAGAGGGACCTGGGGCCAGTCAGGGGGACCCACCAATGGCCCAGGCGGCCAGCTGGCGCGGCCTGCCCCCTGGCCGCGCCCACAGGGCGCCTGGGGCCCACAAGGCCCCCCTCCAGGTATGTCTTCTTCCTCCCTCTCTCTTTCTCTCCAAAAACGCGAGTTCTGCACTTGTTCTTGCGTTCTTGCTGTTCTTGGAGGCGATTCTTCGATCTCTCTCTACAACCTATCATTTGAGCTGAGATTTTGAACAAATACTACCTGGTATGTGACTCCTCCACCTCTCCAATTAGATTTCTGATTGGTGGCTTCATTTGTGAGTATTTAGTAGTTCTTGGTGCTGTATAGATGGGCTTGCATGCATGTGTAGAAAGTTATTTTCCAAGTTTTGATGCAAGTTTATGCCTTGGGCAAGTGAGTTGAGTAGTTTGCCTTAACTCACCTTGTTTTAATCCTTGTTTTTGTAAATTGCCAAAAATTTCAGAAATGAGTTTGTTAGGAAGGGCAAAAGGGTGGCTTGAGAAGAGGAGGCCCGCACACTCCGATCGAGTTACTAAAGCCGCAGCTTCACCCTCGACTGCTAGGGTGAGCTATAATGAAGATCATGTGCCCCTGGAGTTGTTGGAAGACACAAGTCCAGCACGTGCTATGACGTTTCCATGTGATGAATTCCTTGAAGCTGCGGGAATCAAGGATGAGTTTTATAATCTTTGTGCTAATGCAGGTCTGACACGGCTCGTCACGTGCCGTGTTACTCAGTATCAAAAGCTCACCTCCAGTTTCATTAACAGTTTTAAATATAATCCTGATTCAGGTGCTATTGAGTTTAAAATTTACAATGATCTTATCACCATGCCTTTGGGAAAGTTTTGTGAAATAATAGGCGTGCCAAACGTTAGGAGGACGGCTAGGATAGCCACTCAGCCCTCCGAGCTGAAAACCGTCATCAACTCTCTCTGCAGCATGGGTACGAGGGATATTCATCGGTCGAAGATCTCCAGCATCTTATTTCCTCACCTCAGGTATTTTGCATATTATGTTGCTAGAGAGGTGTTAGCTCGTGACAACACGAGCAACATTTCTGCTCTGGATATTGCTATCCTGGCAGCAGCCCTCTCAGGGAGGTCTGATTATAATCTGGGTGCCTTAATTGCTCGACGCCTTGCTATGAACGGTAACAAGGGAGACTTATATGGTGGCGCTTATGCCACACTTATCTTAGAACATCTTGGAGGCACCCCACACCCTGATGATAATCCTTTTACTTATTTAAGCTTTGATCTTGCTCCTATGAAAAGGCATATGTTTGTTACCATGGCTTCTGAGCTTGATAATCTTGTTTATATCTTGCGTTTCAGAACTACCGCGGAACGCGAGATCCGTCTACCTGCACCTCTTTTGTTTGATTTTTCTCGCAGGAACGGATGGTCCTTTGATGTTGTCCAGTTCGATGAGTTCATGGTCCAGCATCAGTTTCATAACCCCATGGAGGGGGTTGTGCCCGACGAGGAGGAGCACGGTGAGTTACCACCTTTTCAGGAAGAAACCGCCACCGAGTTTGGTGAAGGGTCTTCCTCTGCTTGGCGCACGGACCCTTCCTCGTGGGAGACTCCGAGGAGTTCGGTGTACGCGCCAGCATCCTTCTACGACCCTTGGACTCACCACCATACCCCCGGAGCAGGAGGCTCCTCGGGGCAGTAGCTGCCACCAACTTAGGCCAAAAGCCTAAGCTTGGGGGAGTACGTGCCCCTCTCGCTTTTCCATTGTATTATCCGTTTTATTCGCTTTGATCTTTTCGAAGTTTTTGCCCGTTCTTCTTTATTTCTCTCTTTGCAAAAACAACAAAAATATTTTCTCTTTCTTTTGCTTTCGTTCAACCTTTGAAATAATCCAAAAAGATTTTCTTTCTCTTTTTAGTTTGCTTTGTTTTCAGAGTTCAGCTCGAGTCCGTGATGGCATTTAATTATATTTCCTACGTTCGATCGTGCAAGTGACGAGGCAGTAATGCCGAAGATCGACTGAAGGGAAGCAACAAGGAAGACCGGTATGAACTCTTCTTGTTTCTACTTTTGTACATATGTCTGTACTTATGATCTAGAGACCAGCTTGTAGCGACATAGTGCTATGTTTACAATGCTCCTCCAGTAGTTCATGCTTTCCTTGTGGCTAGTCTCGAATAGCTAGAGTATATAATGTGTTATTGAAATGATTTACATGCATTGCACTGTTCATAGTCTGGTATACTAAGGTGGTATTTCCCTTTAGAGAATTTTTGGATTGACTCGGCACATGTTTACACATGTTTAAGACTAAAAAGTCTGCTCTGCCTTGATGATCTTTGAGTTTCAGAATAGTTATATCACTTTCATGCCCGATTCAATGTTGCTTTGTCGCTCTGCATGATTATTGCTCTCTAGTTGGTCGCTTCCCAGTCTTTTGCTAACCTCCACCTGTACTAAGCGGACTGACTGCTTGTGCATCCAAAATCCTTAAAACCTGTTATGCCATATGAGTCCACCATACCTTCCTATACATGGTATTTACCTGCCATTCCTAACGAAGACTTTCGTGTACCATCTCGAAATTAATCAAAAGCATTTCTCTTTTTGTGCCTCTGTTTTAGCTCATGAGGAAGTAGTAGTTAATTCATGATCTTTTTAAGTTGGACAAGTTTCACCCCGGGATTGCATGTCTAATGTGCAAACCCATAATACGAGAAGGAACTGGCATAGAGTGCGCCCGGCTCATAAAAGATAATACAACAAACAAACCCTCCTTCACGCTTTGTTCATGAGAAATCAGAAAACTTTGGCAGTGATAAACAAAGGAGATTAAGAGGATGTGATCGTCCTCATGCGGGAGCCGTTCCTCGAAACTTGTCCAGCTCAAGAAGTGATTGAGTTATCTGCTAGCATTCGTTGACGAAATATGCACCTCTCAAAAACATTTTACCTCTGTTTTTAAAACCAAGAGCTCTGGTACATGTTTAGTTTTTGTTTCCGACCACGGGTTTTCAACCTTGCCAACAAAAGCCACGGTTCGAGAGTCCCCACCTTCTTTCTTCAAAGCACCAACTAGGAGAGCATAATTGTCATTCTGAGTGTAATGTGCATTGTCCCAAAGTATTACATTGCCTTCTGCATGCTTGTGATATGATTTATTCTGAAATTCTTAGTTTTAGTCTCCTTTAAAACTCTGGAGGAATTTCTGCATTTATGTTTTGCTTCACTCATGGAGGCTAGCGAGATACCACCCTAATATGCTCAAGCTATGTGCAATGTGATCTTGTCTTGATTTTCAGTAATATATTATTTACTTTTAAGTATTTGTGATTGGTCACTTGAAAGAAGGATTGCTCCATGCATTGTCCTCATAGTACTGTTTCAATACTTGCTAGACTCTTTTCGTAGTACATGCTTATATACATCTAATGAAGCAAAAGAGTTTGTCAAAGTTTTCTTTGTCGCGTCCAGTTCGTTGAACTGAATTGCTTGAGGACAAGCAATATGCTAAGCTTGGGGGAGTTGATACGTCTCAAACGTATCTAGTTTTCCAAACACTTTTGATATTGTTTTGACCTCATTCTTGCATGATTTGAACTAAACTAACCCGGACTGACGCTGTTTTCAGCAGAGTTGCCTGTATGGTTTTATTGTGTGCAGGAAAACGGATTTTTAGGTATCTCAGAAAAATCCACGAGAAATCACAGAAAATCCACTCACCCGAAGGAACCCGGAGCCAGAAGAGGGGCCAGAGGGGGGCCAGGGGGGCCCCAGGCGCCCTGGTGGCACGACCCACCCCCTGGCCGCGCCGGGGGGTCGCCTGGGTGGGCCCCACCTCCCCTGGTGCCCTACTTTGACTCGTATTTTAGCTCGTGACGGAGAAATCCGAGATCAGAAGTTCTTTTCACAGTTTTCGTCGCGGAGCCACCGCCACCCTCTGTTCTTCTTCGGGAGGGCTAATCTGGAGGCTGATTTGGCCTCCGGAGAGGGGAGATCGTCGCCAATGTCATCACCATCACCACTCCATCATCCCTCCATGACTTCTCCTTCCATGTGTGAGTAATCCCCTGCTGTAGGCGAAGGGGATGGTAGGGATTGGATGAGTTAGATCATGTAATAGTTTGTCAGATCGTTGGGGGCATGTTGCCTATCATCTACTATGGTGTTTATCATCTTTGCTTCAACTTGTTATTCTTAATGCTTGTCACTTAGGGCCCGAGTGCCATGATTTCAGATCTGAACCATATGTGTTTGCATGAATATATTTGTGTTCTTGATCCTATCTATGAGTTGTTTGCACCTATTACGGTTCGGAACCGGCGATCCCAAAAGTGACAGCTTGAGACACCAAAGGGGATGGTCCGTAGTTTGAGGATTACATGTATCCATTGAGTTTATTGCTTTGTTCCGGTTCTCTTTGACAGGAGCACCTTAATCTCCATAAGTTCCTTTTGGCCCCGTTCGTAGTGGGATGGTAGGACAAAAGATGTTGTGCAAGTTCTTATTACAAGCACGTACAACTACCTACGGGATACATGCCTAATGTTTGATATTTGCCTAGATGATCATTACTTTTCCGTGTGCCTTGCCCCAAGTTGGAATCATGATATATCTCATCCGTGCAGCGCCCAACCATCCATCTCCCTAGCCTACAATGTTTTAAATCCTGCTGGTTACTAGTCACTACTTTTGCCATTTACTCTTGCTATTTACTTTTGCTGTTTACTTTTACTATCACTATCATCACTATCATATCACTGTTACCACTTATCTTTTGTTGCAAGTAAGTATATTTCAGGTGCGGTTGAATTTACAACTCAACTGTCAAAGCTTATAAATACTCTTTGGCTCCCCGTGTGTCGAATCAATAAACTGGGTTATTCTTACCCGCGAAGACTATCTCGATCCCTTACGGTTGAGGGTTATCAGCGTTCTGCGGTAGTTCCGAAACGCAAGATATACACAAGATTATCAAGCTCAGAAGCCATGGTAACAAACTTATGCCTTTTCATAGCAGCAAGATCAAAGCTTAAATAAGTAAAATGATTATCATCAGGGTGTGGGGTGCCTCCAAGATGTTTTAAGATAAGTGTGGCATAAACACCACCATATAAGTCTCCCTTGTTACCGTTCATAGCAAGGCGTCGAGCAATTAAGGCACCCAGATTATAATCAGACCTCCCTGAGAGGGCTGCCGCCAGGATAGCAATATCCGGCGCAGAAGTGTTGCTCGTGTTGTCACGAGCTAACACCCCTCTAGCAACATAATATGCAAAATACCTGAGATGACGAAATAAGATGCTGGAGATCTTTGACCGATGAATATCCCTCGTACCCATGCTGCCGAGAGAGTTGAAGACGGTTTTCACCTCGGAGGGCTGAGAGGTCATCCTAGCCGTCCTCCCAACGTTCGGCACACCTATTATTTCACAAAACTTCCCCAAGGTCATGGTGATAAGATCATTGTAAATTTTAAACTCAATAGCACCTAAATCAGGATTACATCTAAAACTGTTAATGAAACTGGAGGTGAGTTTTTGATACTGAGTAACACGACACGTGACGAGCCGTGGCAGACCTGCATTAGCACAAAGATTATAAAACTCATCCTTGATTCCCGCAGCTTCAAGGAATTCATCACATGGAAACGTCATAGCACGTGCTGGACTTGTGTCTTCCAACAACTCCAGGGGCACATGATCTTCATTATAGCTCACTCTAGCAGTCGAGGGTGAAGCTGCGGCTCTAGTAACTCGATCGGAGTGTGCGAGCCTCCTCTTCTCAAGCCACCCCTTTGCCCTTCCTAACAAACTCATTTCTGAAATTTTTGACAAATTACAAAAACAAGGATTAAAATAAGGTGGGTTAAGGCAAACTACTCAACTCACTTGCCCAAGGCATAAACTTGCATCAAAACTCGGAAAATAACTTTCTACACATGCATGCAAGCTCATCTATACAGCACCAAGAACTACTAAATACTCACAAATGAAGCCACCAATCAGAAATATAATTGGAGGGGTGGAGGAGTCACTTACCAGGGAGTATTTGTTCAAAATCTCAGCTCAAATGATAGGTTGTAGAGAGAGATCGAAGAATCGCATCCAAGAGCAGCAAGAACGCAAGAACAAGTGCAGAACTCGCGTTTTTGGAGAGAAAGAGAGAGGGAGGAAGAAGACTTACCTGGAGGGGGGCCTCGTGGGCCCCAGGCGCCCTGTGGGCGCGGCCAGGGGGCAGGCCGCGCCAGCTGGCCGCCTGGGCCACTGGTGGGTCCCCCTGGCTGGCCCCAGGCACCTCTGGTCACTCCCGGAGTGGAAATTTTTATTTTTATTTTTCTGGAATTTTACCGAAAACTTCACTGTTGAAATTTTTTCGAAGTTCAAAAAGCTGCAAGACTTTCTGAAAACTTAAAGCAGTGATTAGTATTGTGAAGCTTCAAAACATAAACACTTGGTACAGCAAAGAGAACAAAGACTAAAATAAATGAAAACATAACAAGCTCAACTTTTTATCAATATAAAACATGTTTACTAGTAAGGTTGATAAAGTCTTACCAACAAACAGGCGATATATAGAGCAAAAAGTCTCACCTCTTACGAAGTAATCACTGAACCTTTACTTTGATGGACATTGTCCCCACCATAATAGTTTTGTATTTGTGGTGCACATGTAGTGGACAATCCCATTCTCCAATCTTCACGGTCTCGATATTTTCTATAGAGTTGAGGGCATGCCTCCTGTCGGTCTTCTTTGGAAAATACACTGTGTGTTCTTTATCATTCACATTGAAGGTAACCTTCCCTTTATTGCAATCAATAATAGCACCTGCGGTGTTAAGAAAAGGTCTACCAAGAATAATCGACATGCTCCCATCCTCGGGCATGTCAAGCACAACAAAATCAGTAAGAATCAAACAATTAGCAACTTCTACGGGAACATCCTCACAAATACCTATCGGAACAGCGGTTGACTTGTCAGCCATCTGAAGGGAGATATCTGTAGGAATTAGTTTCTCTAAACAAAGCCTCTTGTAAAGAGAGAGAGGCATAACACTCACTCCTGCTCCAAGATCACACAAAGCAGTTTTAAAATAATTATTCTTTATGGAGCAAGGAATGGTGGGTATACCCGGATCACCGAGCTTCTCAGGAATCTTGCCACTGAAAGAGTAGTTAGCAAGCATAGTAGATATTGCTTCATTAGGAACTTTTCTTTTATTAGTGACAATATCTTTCATATATTTTGAATAAGGAGGTAACTTAATAGCTTCAGTCAAAGGGATTTGAAGAAAAAGAGGCTTAATCCACTCACAGAACTTATTGTAATGCTCTTCTTCTTTAGATTTGATGGACTTACCTGGAAAGGGCATGGGTTTCTGTACCCATGGTTCTCTTTCCTTCCCATGTTTTCTTGCGATGAAGTCTTCTTTAGTGTACCTCTTACGTTTTTCAGGTGCTTCTTCTTCTCGAACTTCAGGCGGATCATTCTTCTCATTATCCTTATCTTCAGGTTCAGCACCGTCTTTAGTCTCAGCATCAGAGATAGATACACTGTTGGGATCAACAGCTGGCTCTTCATCTGTAATAGGATCATTGGAATTGTCAGCCTCCTTATGTTTCTTCTTTTTTTTTGGAGAGCCAACAATTTATTCTTCCTGCATTTGAGAATCTTGCTCGATTCTCCTCGGATGCCCCTCTGGATAGAGAGGATCTTGAGTGCTAGTTCCTCCTCGGGTCTTAATCCCAAAGGCCTGCAAATCATCTTGTATGGCATTGTTAGCAAGCAAATCTTTTTGCACATTAGAAATTTGTTCAAGCTGAGTTTGAACCATATAAAAATGCTTCACAAGACATTGAACATCATTAACTGTTCTACCTAGAACATCAAGCAAACTTTTGATAGCAAGGGAATTATCATGCAATTGACTTTGTATCCTCTCATTAAAATGATTTTGTTTCATAATAAAATTATCAAACTCATCTAAACATTGATCAGGAGGCTTACCATGAGGGATGTCACTTGCGTTGAAATCTAAAAGAGAGTGTACCTCTACCATAGGAGGGTGAGTGGTAGGCTCACACAGCTTCTCAATAGGGGGTAGATTCTTCACGTCTTTAGCTTTAATACCTTTCTCTTTAATAGACTTCTTTGCTTCTCGCATATCTTCGGGGCTTAGAACAAACATGCCCCTCTTCTTTGGTGGTGGAGGTGGTTCAGGGACGGACCAATCTTCATGGTTTTTGGCAATCCTCCCCATCAAATCTTCTGCATCTTTCGGCGTTCTTTTCCTGAAAACACAACCAGCACAACTGTCCAAATAGGACCTGGATTCATCAGTTAGACCAGCATAGAATATATCGATTAATTCGTTCTTAGGGACTTCATGTCCTGGTCTAGCCCGAATCAGACCGCAGTACCTCCCCCAAGCTTTAGGGAGGGACTCATCCTGCAACTGTTTAAAGTTATAAATTCTTTGTAAAGCAGCATGTTGCATGTGAGCAGGAAAGTACTTATCAACAAAAGAGTGAGCTAAGTCTTGAGGACTCTTAATGGAACCGCATGGGAGTGAATCATACCATGCTTTAGCACCTTCCTTCAAGGAGAAAGGAAGAAGCTTGGTCACATAAAAGTATCGTATCTTCTCATCCGTGGTAAACATGCCACCCAACTCACCGAGTTTAGTCAGGTGTGCAATAGCATCATCATTTTCTCTGCCATAAAAGGGGTCAGCTTCAACCATAGGTATAAGTGAAAGATCAACAGAGAAATCATAATCAGGATCATCAATGCATATAGGAGATGTAGCAAATTCAGGATCAGGGACGGTTTTGTTCTTCAAAGAGTGTTTTTCAAACAGTTTCTTAATAACTTCAGGGTCAGAGCCGGCAAACTCTGTCAGTTCCCTGGATAAATCTTCATTAAGCATATAGTAATCATCATCAAGGAGTCTCTCCTTGAGTTTACTCAAATCAGGATAATCGTAAGTCTCACCAATAGGGTAGCGAGTAACAGGAATTTCAATTCCAGACTTTTTTGCAGCAGCAGCGATCTGTTTCTCAAGAGCATAACCAAGTGAACTAATATCATCAAGAGTAGTAGAAGCATCATCAAGAGTATCGGACATAGTAACAGATTCAGTAGGAGCATCATGTGGTGGCGGTGAGGCAAACTTACTCATAACAGAAGGTGAATCAAGTGTAGCACTAGTGCTCAGAACAGTGCCTCTTCTTGTAGTGGATAGTAAGATCGGAACCTTGGGGTCTCCTTTCTTACCCATAGCGGATGAAGTGCAGCAGGTAGGATACTTCAAGTAGACTTGTAAATATTTCTATGCTCCCCGGCAACGGCGCCAGAAAACGGTACTTGATAACCCTCAACCGTAAGGGATCGAGATAGTCTTCGCGGGTAAGAATAACCCAATTTATTGATTCGACACACGGGGAGCCAAAGAGTATTTATAAGCTTTGACAGTTGAGTTGTCAATTCAACCGCACCTGAAATATACTTACTTGCAACAAAAGATAAGTGGTAACAGTGATATGATAGTGATGATGGTGATAGTAAAAGTAAACAGCAAAACTAAATAGCAAGAGTAAATGGCAAAAGTAGCAACTAGTAACCAGCAGGATTTAAAACACTGTAGGCTAGGGAGGTGGATGGTTGGGCGCTGCATGGATGAGATATATCATGATTCCAACTTGGGGCAAGGCACACGGAAAAGTAATGATCATCTAGGCAAATATCAAACATTAGGCATGTATCCCGTAGGTAGTTGTACGTGCTTGCAATAAGAACTTGCACAACATCTTTTGTCCTACCATCCCGCTACGAACGGGGCCAAAAGGAACTTATGGAGATTAAGGTGCTCCTGTCAAAGAGCACCGGAACAAAGCAATAAACTCAATGGATACATGTAATCCTCAAACTACGGACCATCCCCTTTGGTGTCCCAAGCTGTCACTTTTGGGATCGCCGGTTCCGAACCGTAATAGGTGCAAACAACTCATAGATAGGATCAAGAACACAAATATATTCATGCAAACACATATGGTTCAGATCTGAAATCATGGCACTCGGGCCCTAAGTGACAAGCATTAAGAATAACAAGTTGAAGCAAAGATGATAAACACCCTAGTAGATGATAGGCAACATGCCCCCAACGATCTGACAAACTATTACATGATCTAACTCATCCAATCCCTACCACCCCCTTTGCCTACAGCAGGGGATTACTCACACATGGAAGGATAAGTCATGGAGGGAGGATGGAGTGGTGATGATGATGACGAAGGCGACGATCTCCCCTTTCCGGAGGCCAAATCAGCCTCCGGATTAGCCCTCCCGAAGAAGAACAGAGGGTGGCGGCGGCTCCGCGACGAAAACTGGGAAAAGAACTTCTGATCTGGGATTTCTCCGTCACGAGCTAAAATACAGGTCAAAGTAGGGCACCAGGGGAGGTGGGGCCCACCTAGGCGGCCTCCCGGCGCGGTCAGGGGGTGGGCCGCGCCACCAGGGCGCCTGGAGCCCCCCTGCCCCCCCTCTGGCCCCTCTTCTGGCTCCGGGTTCCTTCGGGTGCGTGGATTTTATGTGATTTTTCGTGGAATTTTCTGAGATACCTAAAAATCTGTTTTCCTGTGCACAATAAAACCATACAGGCAGCTCTGCTGAAAACAGCGTCAGTCCGGGTTAGTTTAGTTCAAATCATGCAAGAATGAGGTCAAAACAATATCAAAAGTGGTTGGAAAAGTAGATACGTTTGAGACGTATCAAGTGGGCGGGTGCAGATCGAGAATAATGCGGAAAAGCGATCCGCAAAGGGGCGGGTCCCAGCCCACCTATCAAGCCAGAATTGGGTACCAGACCCGGTACCCACTGTATTAGAGGTCCCAATGCGCAGGACATGCATTAGACGGATCATCGATTGCCAGAATTGGGATCCGCCCGATCTAGAGGCAAATGCCAGCGGTTGTTCACGAAGGTATTTCGCGCGGATAATCTCTAGCCACAGACAGCCCTCCTCGGTCTGAATCCGCCAAAGGCATTTAGAGAGGAGGGCAATATTCATCCGCTTGGACGAGATGACCCCAAGACCTCCTTGGTCTTTAGTTTTACAAATCTCGAACCACTTCACCATGTGGTATTTCTGTTTATTGTTCTCGCCAGCCCAGAAGAACCGGGATAAGAGTTTGGTAACCTCCTGATAGAGGGATTCATGTAAACTATAGAATCCCATGATGTACATCAATAGGCTAATAAGGGAGGAGTTCATCAGAATCACTCGAGCGGCCTTGGATAGCCATCTCCCTTGCCATGGCTCCATCCTTGGTTGGAGCTTGGCGATTATAGGGCGGAAGTCTTTCTCCAGAAGATGAGAGTCACTAATTGGCATGCCTAGGTAGGTGGACGGGAAAGACCCCAATTGACAATTCAAGCGATTGGCAATACTTTGCGCCTCCACATGGGAATACCCGAGCACCATCACCTCACTTTTGGCGAAATTAATCGTGAGGCCCGACATCTCCTGAAAGCGGAGGAGGAGGAACTTGAGGTTCTGGATATCCTCATCCGATCCCTCCACCATCATAATGGTGTCATCAGCATACTTGAGATAGGTCAGGCCACCATTGGCCACTAGATGGGGGCAGATCCCCCTAATGTGGCTAGCCCGTTTGGCCAAATCTAGGATCAAAGCCAGAGCGTCGACCACAAGGTTGAAAAGGAAAGGGGAAATCGGGTCCCCTTGTCGCACGCCCTGGCCCATCTTGAAGTAAGGTCCGATCTCCCCATTGATGTTGACAGCAGTACGGCTGCTCGTCACTAGCTGCATCACCCGGGCAACCCAATGGGGGTCGAGTCCACGTTTGAGCAACACTTCCCGAAGGAAGGACCAATGGACGGTATCATATGCTTTATGAAAGTCAATCTTGAAGAACACATTGGTTTGCCCCTGTTTTCTGAAAGAAAAAAAGAAGAAAAGTGCAGAGGAAGATTTTTTTTCATTTTGTCGCCGATGTACGCAGCCACGAGCAGGCTCTTCAGAGAAGGGTTCTTTGATCATACTCATCCGGTTAGGCCAGCCATAAGCAATCAATCCTCCGACGGTCGTTGTTGTATCGATCGATATGTCTCCGATCTGGTCAATAAAGGAGGATTAAGTAAGATCTAGCAAGATGATGTTCTTGACGTGCTGCTACAACGACCTGGACATGTTCGATCGATCACGAGACCATCTACCCCACCCGCCCCGACCGCACCGATGCCCCCAAGTCGCGCTTCAAGCCCAAGGCTCGCATGTGAGCTTCTGTCCTTTCTTCAACCCACATATTTGTTTTCTGCATTATGAATTGTTCCCATCTTGACATCTATGCCTTCACAACTTCGGGGACTACTGTCGGGGGATGACCCCAGGTAGGCAACAGAACCCGGATCCCTTTTTAAAACATCGGGGCAGGCCTGCTTGCCGGCTCCCCAGTGCGAGCCAGCTAGACAGGGCTACCCGGCCCGGCCGGCCGCAAAAAGACAACTCCTTACGACGGGGCAAGTGTGGCTACAACGCTCCCCCTTTACGTCGGTCCAAACAGGTGTGGCTATACTGCACCCTACGCCCCCACCAGGGGTAGGCGGAGCTCGGGCGACGCGACCCTATAGCAGAGCGACGCCAGGCGCCCCATGACGTAGGATGGGGCGTGCCACAATGACGTGCAGACAGTCGGACTCGTGCCCGAAGGCCCCGACACGGCCCGCGCCCGGCGAACCATGTGAGACTCGCACGTGACGGACCCGGAGGCCCCCACTACCTGCTCTGAGAGGATGACACCAGGGCCCGTGCCCATGTAATATTACCATTGTATCCCTGGGGTTCGACCTATAAGACCCCCAGGAGCCCCCACGCAAGGGGCGCCAGATCAGTAGAACACCCACACACACACACACACACACTCATCAGAGAGGCAAGACAGAGGTCTAGCCCTTCTTCCTCCTCCGCACAAACAGCTACAGGAGCAACCCTGTAACCGAGTGCATATCATCCATTCGACAGGACTATGGGTGTTACCTCCCACGGAGGGCCCCGAACCTGGGTACGTCTCATGGCACGCACCTGCGCGTGCCAACCTCACCCCTGAAACCCACCGGCGTCCTCGTGTAGCCTCCCACTTTTAGCCATCCCATGGCATCTGCCGTGAGATCATCACGACAGGCCTCCAGTGATACGTCCAAAACGTATCTATAATTTATGCTTGCTCCATGCCTCTTTTGTGTGATATTGCTATGATATTTATGCACTTCCATACACTTTTGGTCATATTTGGACTAACCTATTAACTCAGTGCACCACAGTGCCAGTTCCTGTTTTCTGCTGTTTTTCTATTTCAGGTTTCCTCCATATTAAAAGTGCCCTAAAAATTCCGGGAAAAATACAGGAAAAATCAGCGTATCGGGAGCTTCAAGAAAAACCAAAGCAGGGCCAGAGGGGAGCCTGGGGTGGCCCAGGCGGCCACCCGGCACGGCCCCACCCCTGGCCGTGCCAGGGGGGTGCCTGGGGCCCCACCTCCGCCTCTGGTGACCCCCTTTTGCATATATATTGCTCGCGTCCCGAAACCCTCGAGGACGGAACCCTTTTTCGCGATCTCGTCTCTGTTCCGCCGCCGCCGCGCTTCCATGATCGGGAGCACCAGGAGAACTCTGCCGGAGGATCGGGAGCACCCTGCCGGAGGGGAGAACCACCACCGGGAGCTTCTCCACCACCATGGACGCTTCCCGGATGAGTTGTGAGTAGTCCCCCTTGGACCATGGGTCCATGACCAGTAGCTATGTGATGTTCTCCTCCCCTCTTTGTTCTTCATCGATTAGACCTCGTGAGCTGCCCTACATGATCGAGGCACATATGTAATCTTTATGCTGTTGCTCTGCTGAGTTTGCTGGGATCCGATGGATTATGAGATTATGTTCAGATTGTGTGTGAGTAATATATTTGATTCACCTCTTTTATATTTATGTTCTTGAGTAATTCTTGCATGTTCTCTGTTGCTATTTATTGCTTTGGCCGAGTAGTAGGTAGTAACTCCAAGAGGAAACGTTATGCTTGATTGTGGGTTCATGCCCCTCGATGACTAGTTTGAGTGACAGAAACATGAGTCTAGGGGATGTGCTGTTGCCACAAGGGGGAAAACAACGGTGCTTGTACTTGCGGGTGCAAGGATTGTTTACTTTACGCAAAGTACTTTTAATGCAGTTGTCTGTTGCTTTGAGTTTACACTTTGGGTGGGACTCGCAACTTAATACCAGCGAGATGTTCTGGATAGATATCTCAAGGTGGATGATTAGTAGTAGATGCAGATTGATTTCGGTCTACTTGCCTTGGCGTACCGCCCATGCTTTTGAGCCTCTACCTTTCTTTACAACATAGTTAGCATTGGTTTGCACACATAATCCTGTCAATTGCCCAGCTGTAATTTGTTTACCTCGCTTAGCTGTTTTATCGTCTTTTGGGAGAGAGACATCACTAGTGAACATCATGGGACCCCGGTCCATATTACCATCACTGATTACACCCGCTATTTACTTCCTGTTCTTATTTCCTAGTTGCAGTCATACCTATCACTATTACCTCTTGCGTTTGATCCTTTGTAAACAGCAAGGCCGGAGGGATTGACAACCTCTCTGTACTCGTTGGGAGCAAAGTTATTTGTATCTGTGTGCAGGTCCTGTCAACCGCTAAGTTGGCGCCGTTAGCGTTGACACCTACTTGTTGGCCCTCGGAGTCTCACGGGATTCGATCCTTGGTATCTTGCCAAGGGAAACTTGCCGTTACGCTACATCTCAAACCTTCCACTTGGGGTAACTAACGAGGGGCGAGAAGCCATCATCCAGCACCACCACCACTTCACTGGCGACGAGCCACTAGCTGCCACGCACGTGCTAGCTAGCCGCTGCCGGCAGAGCATGCGTGCGTGTTGGTGCTGCTAGCCGCCGCGCATGTGACCCGGATCATGGGCGCAGGTGGAATGCATGGAGCGCGACCACGGGCGGGCACAACCCGAAGCGCGCGACGCAGAGAAGCGGGCACGTGCGCGAGCGCGCGACCCCATGGCTTGTCGCTGGCACGGCCTCATCCGCGAGCAGTTCAGCCTCAGAGTTGCCGGGCGTTGGCCTCGTCCGCGAGCAGGAGTGTGCGGCGGGAGCTCGGGGCGGCGGCCAAGGAGCTACGGGTAATTCACCCACCAGGTTTCGACGAAATGTCGGGCAGACATGACACAAAATGTGTTTGCCTCGTTGGACGCATAGATCGAGTCAATTAAAAAACGGGCACGGCAGAGCGGACGGATGACCCACACAAACAAAAAGCGAACAAAATCAACGTCTGGTTGGATCACGGCATTGGAGTTATAGCTGGCCAAATGGGCCGTTTTTTTCCGGCCGGCCCATGAGCACGTTGGCACGGCCCACCTTGGGTCAGGCATGGCACGGGCTAAACGGGCTAGGCCCGGCACGCGGCACGCCCTGGGCCGTGCCTGGGCCTGGAGGCTGGCGGCACGACACAGTCCGATTATGTTTTTTATTTTTTTTATACATCTATATATGGCTCAATGTGTAAAAATAGGCTAAAAATCGCTCAGTGCATCAAATAACAGGCTGGAAATATGCAGCCCACCGTGCTAAACGGGCCAACGTGCCGGCCCGTTTACTAACTGGGGCGCAGCACGCAAGCCGGCACGGCACGGCCCGTATAGTAATCGTGCCCTGATGGGCCATGCCGGGCGAGGCACGATTATGATGGGCCGGGCCGGGCCGTATCGGGCCGGCCCGTTTGGCCAGGTATAATTGGAGTTGCTCTTAGTGCACAAGCACCTAGCAGCCGGTGAAGTTACATTTGATTTTAGAATTTCATTTTGTAACCTTCTTCCGCGAACACAGGTACTTGGCCCAGACTGCAGCAGCACCCGCACACAGCCGCCGCCGCCGCCTATTCCCCTTCCACCCCACCATCTCGTCCGATTTCCCCGGCCTTCCGCTCCCGTCGGCGACCACTTCCCCTCCTCGACACCGCCGGTGGCCGGCAAAGAGATGGCCCCGACGCTGATGGGGCTCCCGGGCAGCCTCCTCACCGAAATCCTTCTCCGGCTGCCCGAGCCGGAGGACCTCGCCCGCGCCTCGGCCGCCTGCCCCGCCTTCCGCCGCCTCGCCACCGACGCCTCCTTCCTGGGCCGCTTCCGCCGCCTCCACGCCCCGCGGTTTCTAGCCTTCATCGACCTCGACGGGTTCCAGCCCGCGCTCCCGCCCCACCCCGCCGCGCCCGCCGCCCGCGCGCTTGCCAGCGCCGCTGACTTCTCCTTCTCCTTCCTCCCCTCCCACTGCCGCTGGATCCCGATGGACGTCCGCGACGGCCGCGTCCTCCTCGGCCGGGACCACGGGAAGGACGCGCGACCTCCGATCTGCAGGGAGCTCGCGGTGTGCGACCCCCTGCACCGGCGCTACGTCCTGCTCCCCCCGGTACCCGACGCCCTCGTCGCCTCGGTGGAGCGCCCGCGGCCCGCCCCCCGTGCTACGCAGGCCCTCCGACGAGCCTCTCCTCCTTACCCTCAGCGAGAACGATGCGGCGGCGGAAGGGACGGCATTCACGGTGATCTCTATGGTGCATTGCGAGACTAAGCTGGCCCCCTTTGTATTCTATTCGAGCACCGGGCAGTGGCGAGCCGCGGCACCCATGCTTTGGTCGGCCATGCCAGTGTCGCCCATGGATCCTGCTAATCTCAGGCGGCACCACGCCTATGGCTGCTTCTACTGGGACTCCACCAATATCAAGAGGAAAGAGTTGCTTGTGCTTAACATCCAGAGGATGGAGTTCTCCATTGCCGAGCTCCCATCCTCTGGTTGGGGCACCCTGGGTGTGGCCATTGTGGAGGCAGGCTTGGGCTGTTTGGCATCCGTGATGGAACCGCAGGCGGCAGCAAACATGACCTCTGCTATAGCGTTAGGCAGAACACAGGCAAGAATTCCGGCCAGTGGCAGATGGTGAAGACGTTCTCACTAGGTCCTCAGGGCCTGCATTATCTCAAAGCTGCAACAGAGAGGCATGTGCTCCTGATATGTTCTGAAGCCCCACGGCTCGTCGGCTTGTCTATGGTGATGCCAGACTTGTTGGAGTATATCTCGGTGGACGTCAAGAAGTTGCAGCTTGAGAGGGTCTGTGTGAAGCCTTTCGGGAAGTCCTTGTCCCGGACGCGCATATATGCCCACTTCCCACCATCGCTGTCTTCGCCGACAGTATGAAGTGGTATACTTTCTACTGAATTTCCAGTTATGTTACACGCGCCTTTCCCTTCATAGTTTTCACATGGATTGTCTAATGCTTAACAGTTCAGTGTTGAAAATTGGCCATTCTTATTTACACGGCCTAGTAGTGGTTATGTTCTTGTGCTCAATCATGAGAAAGTAAATATATTTTTGATCTGTGTTTGTTTCAATTCCAGTTTCAAGAGAATCGTACAAAAGAAAATATCTGCCTAATTACTGTGTTCACAAACAACTGCTTGAGTCACTGCTCTGAATAACAAAGAAAGAGCAGTGTGCGCTCACACTGTGTGATTTGGGTCAGTCTCATAAATCAGCTATAGGCTTCACATCTACTACCAGTTTATTGATTGTGGCTTAAGTGACTTAAGCTAGGCAATAAAAAATCCAAGGGCCCGCAAACACTAAGCTACAACCAGTTTAGAATGACCTAAGATTTTCAGTGCTTGTTTCTTTTTGTGTGCATTTCTCTGTCTTGTTACGTGCTCCATCCTGCATTGCAAATTACAGTGCTGAAGCTGAACACAGAACAGCCTCTTATATTTCAAATCCTGTTTAGATGAACCTTACTGATGGAACGGATGCTATTCTGCTGCTATATAATATAGCCCAATAGAATGCCTATAATTCGTTCCTTTAAGCTCGTAAACTCTCGAATATGTGTACAAATTGGACCCCAGAATTCTTCTCTGGTCTGATCTAAACTTCTGTCTTTTTGTTCAGATTTGATGGAGCCGCAAACAGATCAGCATTCTCAATTCAAGACGATTGAGATTTCAGCAGCGTGGGGGTTCATTGGACGTCATCACTTTGCCTACAAGATGGCACTATTTATATTGCTTCGCCTGATGTTCAGCAGCGTGGGAGTATATGTTTTGGTTAATTACTGTAGCATCATTGTGGATGTTCTTTTCTGAGTGGCAGTGTTCGTATCTATGTTGTGTTCTTCCTTTTTTTTTCGAGGGTACGCAAATTGCGTACCATACCATAAGAATGTTACATTTTAATTAACGTTCCCAATCAATGAACAACTGTAGTGAATCCACCTTTATTATTTATATTGACTAGTAACACTAAATACATACCAAAGGTTTATTTCCCAAATTTTACAAACACATTTACAATTCACTCATGTGTAGTGCTTATTAATGAATTTGACTGGAATAAGATGAAGTTATTAAAAGCTGGCAATTAATTCATTTCAATTTTATACACATTTCACACAAATTTCAAGTATTTTACTCACATTTTAATGCTTATCTATGAATTTGACTGAAATAGAAGAGAAATAAATACGTGTTTATGTTATTTCACTCATTTCTATGGCTTATTTATGAATTTTACTGAAAAACGTATAATTTCTTGAAAGCTGATACATTATTTCAGTTTTCTAGACAAGTATTTTCACTCATATTTGATTCTTATTTGTGAATTTGATGGAAAATATGAGTGAAATAATTTCATACTCGTTTCAATTATTTCACTCAATTTCAATGCTTATTTAAGTTGACTTAAATATGAGCGAAACAGTTGAAACCTATTTAAAATAATTGAAACATGTATAAAATTAGAAACTAGAAATACATAGGTGAATTTACTGGAATTGAAATATGATTGAAAATTTGAAAGAACAAAATCTAATCTCATATGTATACAAGATTCTCATGTTCGAATGGTCTTATCACTAGGCATGCAAATATATATATATATATATATATATATATATATATATA
>LR738716.1:311848801-311867739 GCA_902687465.1 Secale cereale
CAGGGGTCCTCAGGCATCCGGGTCGATGAAGCTGGGCCGTATTGATGGGCCACAAAAGTAGAAGAAGAACACTCGCCCCTGTATTCGGTCACGACTCCTATGTACGTAGAAAGGCAAGTGTAGAGTCTGGATGTATCTATTACTTCCTCCCCAAGTCACCCTTGTAACCCTAGGCCCTCTCTGGCATGTATGTAAGCCAGGAGGTTTAGTCTGTAGAGGGGATCATCAAAATCACAATATCCTCATAGGCTAGACTCTAGGGTTTAGCCGTCACAATCTCGAGGTAGATCAACTCTTGTAACCTTATTCATCCATATTAATATAGTAGGAAGTAGGGTATTACCTCGATCGAGAGGACCTGAACCTGGGTAAACATCATGTCCCCAGCCTCCTGTTACCATCGATCCTCTAAACGCATAGCTTGGGCCCCCTACCCGAGATCTGCCGGTTTTGACACCGGCAATGGTGCTTTCATTGAGAGCTCCGATGTGCGCTTGCGATGAGCGATCGATGGCTCGTCTCTTCATCAACGACGGGATCACCCTCGGAAACAACTTGGCCATCGGCCAGGTTCTCCAGCTCGGCGGTTTTGCTGTATGCGCCCGCGCGGCCTCAGGGCCGGCCGCACTCCCCGCGGTCATCGAGCACCACCCTTACATTGACTCCGGCCACTCCGATGACGCAACCTCGGAAGATCTCTCGCCTTTAAACGAGTTGCTAGATTGCATCGCTGCCAAGGGGCTTTCATCGCCAGGAGATCAGATCGAAACTAAATCCGGTCACGATGAGATCGATCCTATCCCGATCACTCATCTAGTGGCAGTAGTCGAGGACGGAGCCAAAGAGACTCCCCCTCTCGAGACGGAGACTGTTACAGTTCGGATCTTTGAACCCACCAAGCCGAACACGCTACTGTCAGGAGGCACTTCCTGTTTTTCGAGCTCTGGGATTGACGCCAGACTCCCGGGACATTCATGTCCCGCTGAGCCCGGTCGTCCAGATCAGAGGTTGTCAAAACCCCGAATACCACTTTCTGTCGGGACTCAAAATTACCAACACCCACCCACCCTGGGGAAAACTCTCCAAGTAAATCCGGATTCCTGGACATAGATAATCTCGCGAACATACATCAGCAGCCCGAGGAAATGGTCAAGCACTTCTGGGCCAGATTCCTGCTCGTCTAGAACAAGATTAAGGACTGTTGCGACGACGAGGCGGTCTCCTTATTTTACCGCAACTGCACGGATGAGGGAGTCTTGAACGCCCTCAACCGACGTCACATTCTGAGTTTCACAGAACCACTGTTCAAGAAAAGTTCCGATTCAGCGATTTACCATCCCATTTATCGCTACTCTTGGGGTGACCGATAAGATTATGCCTTATCTTCATCATTTATCATTTGGGCCGATTTATCACTATGACAAGCGATTTATCGGGAATCTACCGATAAATCGGGCCTATTCGTAGCACTATGTTTGCAAGAACTATGTTTATTTGTGTTTTGTGGACCTTGTTACGCAATATTCGGACATACCTCTCGAACAGTCCATATTCGGACAACACTTGGAAAGCCCAGAACATACCTCTCGAACAGTCCATATTCGGACAACACACTGTTAAGGCTAAACGGACATACCCTAGCAGGCCATCTGATAAAATGCCTATTGGCAAGAAGAACAAACCTTTTTTAAGACGCAGGTCCATACTGGATGAACTGCTCGATAAACCTTGCCAAATACACGCAACCCCAGACAATATCCCAAACCACTGCTTTAGAGCATATTGGGTACTCCGACAGGTAGCTAAGAGCGGTGCGGAAATCCTTGCCACCGCCTTATCAGGAGAGAAAGACGTCGGTGTCTTTACTATCTTCGAGACATTCTCCTCAAATAGCTGACGCAAGAGAGCGAATCACGAACTTGTCGAGGTTAACCAAATTAGCTCTGCAAGCCCATGTAGCGACATGGCAATTAGTTTTTCCGCCGAAGACGCACCCCAACTCCGGACGATCCGAGCAATAGCAGCTCTTGTACTAGACCCAATAGTGGACGGGTTTCGCCTTACTAAAGTACTTATGGACGGAGGAAGTGGACTAACCTCATATATGAGGAAACGCTTGCAAAAATGCAGGTCGAAAAATCCTGCATTGAGCACACTAACACAACCTTTAGTGGAATTATACCCAGCCGCGAAGCCTGGTGTTCGGGAAGCATTAAGTTCGATGTAGTATTAGGCACATCCGATAACTACAGGATGGAGGAACTGCTCTTCCACGTTGTTCTCTTTCATAACGGATACCACGCCCTTCTAGGACGGGACACTTTTTCACGCTTTCAAGCTATACCCCATTACGGGTACATGAACCTTAAAATGCCAAGGCCCAACGGAGTGATCACATTAACAAGTGATCCAGATAGCACTCCGCGCTGAGAACAAGACGACATCCCTAGCCTTAGAGGCATTATTCGAAGCCCTCACGGACGAAGAATTAACTACCTTACGATCAATGGCATACAAGGACGATGTAATCCTCGCCAAAAAATCGAAATCTACCTCCTTCAAGCCAGGAGACGAAATCATAAAATTCCAAGCGCACCCAACGGACCCTAACAAGACAGCGCTATCAGGGCACAGCTGGATCCGGTGGTAGACAGCACATTACGCGCCTTCCTTCAAGAAAATTGGGATATATTCGCCTGGCACCCTTCCGTTATGCCGGGAATCCCACGCAGGTTGGCCAAACACAACCTCAATATTACCAAAGGGTGCAAACCAGTCAAGCAGTCACTGCGATGGTTTTTCGAACCCAAAATACAAGCAATGGGAGAAGAGCTAGCCAAGCTATTGGAAGCCGGATTCATCAAAGAAATTAAACATCGAGATTGGCTAGCCAACGTAGTCATGGTACCGAAGAAGGATAAATCCTGGCGCCTCTGCGTCGACTTTACATACCTAAATAAGGCCTGCCCCAAGGATCCCTTTCCTTTGCCCCGCATTGACCAAATTATCTTTGCAATGGCCGGATACGACTCGTTGTGCTTCCTTGATGCTTACTCCGGATACCATCAGATAAAGATGAAGGAATCTGATCAGGCTGCAACAACATTTATCACCCCGTACGGTCCTTTCTGTTTCAACACTATGCCCTTTGGACTTAAAAACGCTGGCACCACATATCAACGCATGATTCAAACATGCTTAGAAAAACAGATTGGCAAGACAGTGGAGGCATATGTTGACGACGTAGTCGTTAAGACCAAACACGTCGAGACTTTGGTGGAAGATTTCCGCCTTACGTTTGCCAACCTTCGACAATATGACATAAGGCTCAATCCGGAAAAATGTGTTTTCGGCGTTCCAGCCGGAAAGCTACTAGGGTTCATCGCATCCCATAGAGAAATCGAAGCTAACCCAGCGAAAATCCGGGCCTTGTCAGAACTCAAAACACCAACCGACCACAAGCAAGTGCAAAAACTAGCAGGCTACGTAGCGGCCTTAAGCTGCTTCATCTCCAGGTTAGGGGAAAAAGCATTGCCACTTTATAGATTGCTACGACGCACTAACAATTTTGAATGGACGAATGCGTCCACAACTGGATTGGAAGAAATAAAAACTTTACTAGCAAGCAACCCAATCCTAGCCGTTCCCGGTGTTGGCGAACCTATGTTGTTGTATATATCAACCACTCACTAGGTAGTGAATGTCGTACTCATCGTTGAACGAGCCGAAGAGGGACATAAATTCCCCGTTCGAAAACCCGTATACTACGTATCCGAGGTTCTAACACCGTGCAAATCACGGTACCCGCACTATTAGAAAATTGCCTATGCGGTCTTCATGTCATCTCGGAAACTTCGACACTACTTTCAAGAGTGTTCGATCACAGTAGCATCCGAGGTACCACTCAACGATATTATTAATAATAAAGACGCCACTGGATGCATAGCCAAATGGGCCATCGAGCTCTTACCGTTTGAAATATCTTACAAGCCACGCCGGACTATTAAATCCCAGGTGTTGGCTGACTTTGTCTCACAATGGACTGAAGCTGAACACCCTAAAGAGTACGGCTCATACTCCCACTGGACAATGTACTTCGACGGTTCCAAAATGCTAGCCGGATTGGGGGCTGGTGTAATATTGATATCTCCAACTGGGGATACAGTCCGGTACGTCCTACAAATTATGTACACGGACTCGAACAAAGCGGCCGAATACGAGGCCCTATTGCATGGTCTATGTCTAGCTGTATCCATGGGTATACAACGCCTCGAGGTACGCGGAGACTCAAACCTCGCTATCTCCAAAATTAATGGAGATTTTGATGCGAAGGATTCAAAAATGGCAGCTTATCGCAATGCTATATTGAAAATATCGGCTAGATTCGAGGGGTTGGAATTCCATCACGTAGCCCGGGATAATAACTAGGATGCTGACGTACTCACTTGTATGGGCGCTAAATGCGACCCCGTCCCGCCTAACACCTTTGTGGAAAGGCTATTTAAGCCATCAGTAACATGGCAGGACGCGGGCGGCGATACGAATTCGGATCCGAATACACCCCTAGCGAAACTTAACCAAGACGTCATCGGAGACCCAGACATGGAGATAACTCCTTCGGCTCACAAAATGATGGCCATCATAGCCCCCCTGGACAGAGCCCTTCCTAGCTTACCATAAAAGGTAGGAGCTCCCAGATGACCAAAATGAGGCCCGCCGCATAGTCCAGCGTTCTAAAGCCTACAAAGTTCACAAAGATGAACTATATAAGAAAAGCACTACTGGTGTTCTACAACGGTGCATCTCCGAAGAGGAGGGAAGGCAAATTCTCACTGAAATACACACTAGAATAAGCGGCCATCATGCCGCAGCCCGGGCGCTCGTGGGCAAAGCTTTTCGAGCTGGCTTCTTCTGGCCCACTGCCCGAGCAGATGCCTAGACCCTAGTCAAACACTGCGTTGGCTGCCAGCTCTTAGCAAATCCAAGTCACATGCCTCCCACCGCTCGGAGAACAATCCCCATTACTTGGCCTTTTGCAGTCTGGGGGCTTGATATGGTAGGACCCCTTAAAGGGGGAAGCCATAAAAATAAATACTTGCTTGTGATGGTGGATAAATTCACTAAATGGATAGAAGCCAAGCCAGTAAAAACAGCTGAGGCAGGGCCTGTGATAGATTTTATATCCGGTGTAGTACATGTTATGGTGTCCCGCACATTATTATCACAGATAATGGCACCAACTTCACGGCTGACGAGGTAAAAAATTGGTGCGCAAAGTTAGGTATTAAACTTGATTACGCTTCTGTGTACCATCCTCAAACAAACGGTCAAGTCGAAAGAGCCAATGGTCTGATAATGAGCGGCATTAAACCCTGACTAGTGCGCTCCCTACGGGAGTCTGATAAACACTGGGTCGAAGAGCTTGACTCCGTACTCTGGGGGCTGCGGACTATAACTAATCGGACGACGGGATACAGACCTTTTTTCATGGTGTACGGTGCAGAGGCTGTTCTGCCCTGCGACATTATTCATGACTCACCTCGAGTGCGCATGTATGAGGAGAGAGAAGCCGAGCTAGATCGGTAGGACGACCTAGATGGACTTCAAGAGGAGCGTGATACAGCGCAAGCCCGTTCCGCATTTTATCAGCAACAGGCCAGACGATACCAGAGTAGAGAAGTGCGGCCAAGACATACAACATCGGCGAACTCATTTTACACCTCCTGGAGAAGAAGAAGGACAAGCTCAAACCAAAATGGGAGGGCCCCTTCATTATCGATGAAGTACTCACCAGTGGAGCGTATCGCCTTCGGAATGCACAAGACAACCGCCTTGAGCCGAACCCGTGGAACACTGCCAGGCTCCGAAGATTCTATGGATAGTTCAGTAGCAATTTTTTCCTCCTTTTAAGTTAGGTCTTATCTTTTATTTTTTATTTTCTCCTTCTTCTCTTTTTACCTTTTCTCTCATTGGCAAGTATTCGGCTCGCCCGAACTGCCATAGGATAAGTACATCTTTGAATGTATCTACCTCTAATATACTTGGGGGCTTCTTTAACGAAGCCCATTACCAATAAAACTTCTTGCTTAAAATGTCGTCTGTTTTTTACAGTCCTTCATTGCCATTATATGAACCAATATGACTTAAGTTCTAGCCAAGCTAGGTTGCCTGGCTCCTATGCTTACCCTTATGTTTCCGATTGTTTGGCTAGGGCGTAAAGGGAGCACCTCTGCGATTGTTACAGCCGGGTAATCCGGACATGTACCTCAGACTGGGTGAAGCCGAAAGCTAGCGCTCTTAAGGGAATAATCGGTCGGCGGATACACAACATATCGCTTTTTAAAAGCATGTATTTTAAACTACCACAGGATATGGCATCCTACAATCCTTTTCGTAGGATCAAAAGCCTAGGCCCGCAGATGTATGCACGCTGACCCAGGGAAAGGAACCCCTAGCAGAACTATTCTCTCTAGAAGATGTTTCTTATGTTAAATAGTAATATAACATAACTCCCCGAAAACAGTTTGTCTATTCAAGCAATTATGAACGGATTGCCTGGTTTCCGAACATATCTCGTGTTTACCACAGATATAGTATTCGGGAACACTCCAGCCTTTGGGTTTATGGAGGTTAAAGAAGAAGGTCGGCCATGACAACCTTTTTATGAATTTGGTTGGAGATAAATTTGATGGTACAAGTACATTAATACATAGAATCAAACGACTAATCTTCCACTATTCCCTTTATCATGCTGTCTAGTCTACAGTCCTATTGGGAAAACTTGGCAGATGTCTCTACTTGGTCATATACCAAATGCAGAGGAATTTCTTGTCCATCAAACCCTCGAGGTTCCACACGGGCCGTATGATTCGGATCAAGACAAGTGTAGCACGTCTTCACCATGACCAAGGCTTCTCGAGCACCCATGCGACATGCTGATGCTTTCCACAGTTCGAAGCGACGTCGAGCCCCTTTGAACAAGTCCGCCAAGTCCTCCATAGTTTCTAGAGGCGAATCGCCCGACCATAAAGCCTTGGCCATAACATTCATGGCCTTCCGAGCTCGCTCGTGGACCCTGGAAAGCTCTTACATCACGTCACCCTCAAAACCGGACACTCCCCTTTCAGGTTGCCTAGTTAACAAACCTACAGGAAAAGTTTTATGAAAAACTTCCAAAACAAGGGACTATAAGGAGCGCTAGGTATAAGGGACATACTGAACATGCCGCCTTTTAGCCTTCGGTTCTCTTCCAAGGCGCTTGAGAGTTGGGCTCTTACGTCCTTTAGCTCCTGTTCCATCCTAACATTTTTATCCTACGCATGGTTTCTTTTATCTATGGCTTGCGTCAATACGCGCTTGCCAACAGATGTTTCCCCTTCGGCAAATTTTTTGTTCGCCAAAGCAGCCCTTAGCTCCCTCTCCATTTGGTCGATCGGACATGTTGATGTATTACAATTAGTATGTACTTAACAACTCAGTGATCGGCGCAAATATCATATAGTCCGAACACCATTGTTCTTACCACCAGCATCCTTTTCGAATTTCTTCAAATTTTCCAATTCGGCGACCTGGGTCCGGCACTCTTCTAGCTCCTTGGATAAGGATTTATTCTTTTTTTGAAGCACCCGCAAAAACACAATGATCCTCAAATCAGTTGTACCAACTGCTTTAAGTCTCGGGGGCTACTGGCATGGGAACATCAAAATGTACACTTACCCGCATATCTTTTGAAAGCCGGTGAGTGGATCTAGCGAGTCCATCTTGAGTGGCTCGGATATAGGCATCTGCAAAGCTGAGGGCGTTAAACACCTCCTCATAAAAGGGTGGGTCACCCATGGCTTCTTTCCGCCGCCGGTGAACCATCACAACCTCCACTTCGGAATTAGTAACTGACATTCCATCCGAATCCTCCTAGAGGGGACAATCCAGCATTGAATCCACATTCACCCTTGACGGGACGGATGCCGGATTGGCTGGATCTCGGTCTGCATGATCTCCGGAAACAGTCTGATGTGTATTCTGACTTCACCACCCAGCGTGTGTCAAAACAAACATACCTCTTTGACGGTTCGATGGTATTCATGGTCCTCTTTCGCTTCGAGGCCTCACCCGATGCAGGCGTCACCCTCTGGGATGATGGTCTTCGCACAGTTTGGCATGAAGAGCGCCGCCCCTTTTTAGTATGATAAAATACGGTGGGTGAGGCATGCTAGGAATCTTCTCTTTGATGAGATATGTCATGGGTACTTACGTGGGAAGAAGGAATGAGGCCTGGGTAATCAGCTACAATGGCCACCAGGGTGCCCTCATGACAGGCTTGATAGAAGACTCCCTCTTCTAGCTCAATGCCTATGTCTGGATCTTCATCATATCCGGGGCCCACATTTTTGAATCGGTCCTCAGGCGGTGGGGCGGGACTATTAATCCCCTCGATCACCTTCCTCCACTCCTGGTGGGAAAAACCGAGTTTAGTTCAGTCAATATATCATAACAAAGAAAAATGGGAAAATATAGCGGTCACGAGAGAGACTTACCCAGTCGGGGGGATTGTACATAGAAAAACCCTCCCAGCACGTCAAACGAATGAAGTCTTGCTTCTCTCCCTTATAAAGACCTTCCAGGATGACAGCGAGAGCGGCAGGGTCGTCCGGACCCGAGCATAAGCAGTGCGAGGCATCATTCGGGGCATTATGATGCCACATTGGAAATCCTCTTGCTTGGAGCGGATGCACCCATCGCTTTATTGAAATAGCCATCACTTTGATTATAGACAGCCCCGAACACGCGAGCAATCTGATGTTGCCGACTAGTGTGCTAACCTCCGCTCTCTCTTCTTCTGAGGGACTACGGGGACACCAGTTGAAAAGCTTCTTTGGCGGAGCGCTGGAATATTTGGGGAGGCCTTGCCGAACTAGATCTGGTAGGGCAACGTCCTCGATATAAAACCACTCCGAAGGTCACTCTTCGGATGCCTTCTTTGGAGTAACGGGCAGATAACATGTCCCTGCTATGCGCCATACTTTGGCGCTCCCAACTTCAAATATGGATCCCTTTTCCATGCGAGGGAGAAGGCAGAAGAACTTTCGCCACATCTCAAAGTGAGGCTCATAGCCCAAGAACAGTTCGCATAAAGCGACAAAACCCGCGATATGCAGGATAGACACCGGCGTAAGATCGTGCAATTGAATACCATAGAACTCTAGGAGTCCCCTAAGGAAGGGGTGGACGGGGAAACCTACGCCTCTTAAAAGGAAAGGGACAAAACATACCCGCTTTCCATCGGAGGGGTTGGGAAGCTCTCTGCCAAGGCTTGATTGTCGATAGAGGTTAGTCTAGCCCGGACGGGGACTAGATCCTCTGGAAGGAGATATCTGTACGCTTGAAATTTCCTCAAACGCACATGGGATACGGAACAGCTTTTCCAATCTCCCGCACGAGGGCCACGAGGGTGCAAAGAAGAGCTTGGGGCGTTGGCCATGTTTGAAGATTTTTTGCAGGCACTAGGGTTTCTTCCGCGTGGAATGGAATGGAGAGGCAACTGACATCTATTCTCTTATATAGGCACCCTCCCTACACAGTCAAGGGGGTAATTGCAAAACTGCCAAGTCGGTTCGCATTCGTTGGACACGTGGAAGCCAAGGCGACGGCGGTGACGAATCAATGGAATACAATATTAAAAGAAGCCGAACTATCATCCAGGAGGACTCACCTTGCAAGACCGAAGACATGAAGCCGGACATGGTCTCGTCCTTGAAGGCAAGTCCGGGGACTACTGAGGGAGTCATGTATTCAGGGGTCCTCAGGCGTCTGGGTCGATGAAGCTGGGCCGTATTGATGGGTCACAAAAGTAGAAGAAGAAGAAGAAGAAGACTCGCCCCTGTATTTGGTCAGGGCTCCTATGTACGTAGAAAGGCAAGCGTAGAGTCCAGATGTATCTATTACTTCCTCCCCAAGTCACCCTTGTAACCCTAGGCCCTCTCTAGCGTGTATATAAGCCAGGAGGTTTAGTCTTTAGAGGGGATCATCAACATCACAATATCCTCATAGGCTAGACTCTAGGGTTTAGTCATCACGATCTCGAGGTAGATCAACTCTTGTAACCTTATTCATCCATATTAATATAGTAGGAAGTAGGGTATTACCTCGATCGAGAGGGCCAGAACCTGGGTAAACATCGTGTCCCCAGCCTCCTGATACCATCGATCCTCTAAATGTATAGCTTGGCCCCCCTAACCCGAGATCTGCCGGTTTTGACACCGACTGCTACTCCTTCAAAGCCCAAGACTGCCCCCAAAGCTGCTACTCAAGCCACCAAGTCTATACCCAAGAGAAGCACAAGGAACATTCCAGCTACAGAAAAGAACAAGGCTCAAATGCCTCAAGCTCAAGAAGAAGAAGAGGAAGAGCGGGCAGAAGATAGTGACTATGATGAGTCACAAATGCTGAGATAACTCAAGCCTAAGTTCCAAAGCATAGTGATGCTCATCCTAAGGCTGATGACATGAAGTTGAGAAGAGATGTAGGCTTGAGAGCATGGAGGAAGTCAGATCTCTAGGATGTAAGGAGGAGAACAGCAGTTGATTACAAGTTTCACACAAAGGAGCAACAATATTTCTATGAGATTGTACTGCTTGAAAAGAAGCACATTGTCTGTGACATGAAGTGGGTGGATTGGAAGTATATTGATAAGCATGCTGATTACTTTGCACATGTGCTTGAGAGCTTCAGGATGACAGATACTGCAAAATTTGTTGGGAAGAAGCTGACAAGATGGAATGATGAAATGGTGATGCAATTCTACTCCACTGCCCATTTCTATCCAGATGGGAGAATTGCATGGATGACTGAAGGCACTAAGTATCAGTCCACAATCTCTGAATGGGCTACTATGATAGGTGCTCCAATTGAGTTAGAAGATGATCCAGATATCTATGCTAAGGCTAGGATGAGCCATGATACCATGCAAAACATGTACAAGCCTATCCCCAATGAATACAAGGAGCAATTCAAGTTTGAGATAGTGTACTATCTATTGGCTGGACTTGGCACCATCAACACCATTCTGAGACACACTTTGCTGCTAAAGTCTGGGGATGACAGGATGATCAGGGGACATTCCATTAACTTGCTTCACCACTATGATGCGCCAGAGAAGTTCAAGGTCATGAGTATGATTGTAGAGACAATCAAGAGGACAGTTACTGACCAAAAGAGATTTTGTGGATATGCCCCACATATTTAGACACTCATCAACTCTAGAGTGGCCGCAGACACATATCTGCTTGATAGGAGGCACTTGCCCCTAAGACCCGAGTTTGAGGATAATGAGGTGGCGATGGACCCTACACACCCCTCATATGCACAAGCATCAGAGGCATACAGGAAGGACCAAGCTGTTCAACAAGCTCAAGCTTCAACCTAGGCAGTCAACATTTCAAGCCTAAAGTTAAAGAGTAACCGGATGACATATCTTCTTGAAGCTACAATGAGAATGGAGAAAGGATTGGCCAGCCTGACTCGGAATCAAGCTAGCCTAGAGAGGATCATTGAAGATAAGTTCCACGCTCTTGATACTAAGGTGACAGAAGTGCAGACCATCGTGAAGAAGCTCAAGCGAGATACAGACAGAGCAAGAGTTGCTGCTGGAGTGAGTTCTGGCAGTGATGAGGACGTTGCTACCAGGTTTCAGAAGGTGCCCCGAGGACACAGGACTGAGACAGTGTTAGTGGGAGACGTGAGTGTTGGGGAACGTAGCAGAATTTTAAAATTTTATACGCATCACCAAGATCAATCTATGGAGTCATCTAGCAACGAGGGAGAGGGGAGTGCATCTACATACCCTTGTAGATCGCGCGCGGAAGCGTTCAAGAGAACGGGGTTCATGGTGTCATACTAGTCGTGATCCAAATCACCGATGACCTAGCACCGAACGGACGGCACCTCCGCGTTCAACACACGTATGGTTGGGAGAGACGTCTCCTCCTTCTTGATCCAGCAAGGGGGAGGAGAGGTTGATGGAGATCCAGCAGCACGACGGCGTGGTGGTGGAAGCAGCGGGATTCCAGCAGGGCTTCGCCAAGCACAACTGGAGGAGGAAGAGCTGTCACGGGAGGGTGAGGGAGGCACCAGGGCTTAGGGTGCGGCTGCCCTCCCTCCCCCTCTTTATATAGGGCCCCTAGGGGGGGCACTGGCTCTAGAGATCCAATCTCTAGGGGGTGCGGCGGCCAAAGGGGGGGGGGACTTGCCACCCAAGTCAGGTGGGGCGCCCTCCACCCCTAGGGTTTCCAACCCTATGCGCAGGGGGAGGCCCATGGGGGGGGCGCACCAGCCCACTAGGGGCTGGTTCCCTTCCCACTTCAGCCCATGGGGACCTCCGGGATAGGTGGCCCCACCCGGTGGACCCCCGAGGCCCTTCCGGTGGTCCCGGTACAATACCGATGACCCCCCAAACTTTCCCGATGGCCGAGACTGGACTTCATATATACAAATCTTTACCTCTGGACCATTCCGGAACTCCTCGTGGCGTCCAGGATCTCATCCAGGACTCTGAACAACTTTCGGATTACCACATATGTATATCTCTACAACCCTAGCGTCACCGAACCTTAAGTGTGTAGACCCTACGGGTTCGGGAGACACGCAGACATGACCGAGACGACTCTCCGGTCAATAACCAACAGCGGGATCTGGATACCCATGTTGGCTCCCACATGCTCCTTGATGATCTCATTGGATGAACCACGATGTCGAGGATTCAATCAACCCCGTATACGATTTCCTTTGTCTATCGGTATAGCACTTGCCCGAGATTCGATCGTCGGTATACCGATACCTTGTTCAATCCCGTTATGGCAAGTCTCTTTACTCGTTCCAGAACACATCATCCCATGACCAACCTCTTAGTCACATTGAGCTCATTATGATGATGTCTTACCGAGTGGGCCCAGAGATACCTCTCTGTCATACGGAGTGACAAATTCTAGTCTCGGTTCGTGCCAACCCAACAGATGCTTTCGGAGATACCTGTAGTGTACCTTTGTAGCCACCCAGTTACGTTGTGACGTTTGGCACACCCAAAGTATTCATATGGTATCCGGGAGTTGCACAACCTCATGGTCTAAGGAAAGGATACTTGACACTGGAAAAGCTTTAGCATACGAACTACACGATCTTGTGCTAGGCTTAGGATTGGGTCTTGTCCATCACATCATTCTCCTAACGATGTGATCCCGTTATCAATGACATCCAATGTCCATGGTCAGGAAACCGTAACGATCTGTTGATCAACGAGCTAGTCAACTAGAGGCTTACTAGGGACACGTTGTGGTCTATGTATTCACACATGTATCACTGTTTCCGGATAATACAATTCAAGCATGAACAATAGACAATTATCATGAACAAGGAAATATGATAATAACCATTTTATTATTGCCTCTAGGGCATATTTCCAACAGTCTGCCACTTGCACTAGAGTCAATAATCTAGTTACATTGTGATGAATCGAACACCCATAGAGTTCTGGTGTTGATCATGTTTTGCTCGTGGAAGAGGTTTAGTCAACGGATCTGTGACATTCAGATCCATATGCACTTTACAAATATCTATGTCTCCATCTTGAATATAATTCCGGATGGAGTTGAAACGGCGCTTGATGTTCTTGGTCTTCTTGTGAAACCTGGGCTCCTTGGCAATGGAAATAGCACCAGTGTTGTCACAGAAGAGAGAAATCGGGCCCGACGTGCTTGGAATAACTCCTAGGTCGGTGATGAACTGCTTCATCCAGACTCCTTCCTGCGCTGCTTCGGAAGCAACTATGTACTCCGCTTCACATGTAGATGCCGCCACGACGCTTTGCTTGCCACTACACCAGCTGACTGCCCCTCCATTCAAAATATACACGTATCCGGTTTGTGACTTGGAGTCATCCAGATCTGTGTCGAAGCTAGCAGTGACGTAACCCTTTACGACAAGCTCTTCGTCACCTCCATAAACGAGAAACATATCCTTAGTCCTTTTCAGGTACTTCAGGATGTTCTTGACCGTTGTCCAGTGTTCCATACCGGGATCACTTTGGTACCTCCCCGCCAAACTTATGGCAAGGTTCACATCAGTTCTAGTACACATCATGGCATACATAATAGAACCTATGGCCGAGGCATAGGGGATGACACTCATCTTTTCTCTATCTTCTGCCGAGGTCGGGCATTGAGCTGTGCTCAATCTCATACCTTGCAATACTGGCAAGAACCTTTCTTGGACTGATCCATATTGAACTTCTTCAATATCTTGTCAAGGTATGTGCTTTGTGAAAGACCAATGAGGTGTCTCGATCTATCTCTATAGATCTTGATGCCTAATATGTAAGCAGCTTCTCCAAGGTCCTTCATCGAAAAACACTTATTCAAGTAGGCCTTTATGCTTTCCAAGAGTTCTACATCATTTCCCATCAGCAATAATTCATCCACATATAATATGAGAAATGCTACAGAGCTCCCACTCACTTTTTTGTAAATACAGGCTTCTCCCCAAGTGCGTATAATCCCAAACGGTTTGATCACCTCATCAAAATGAATGTTCCAACTCCAAGATGCTTGCACCAGCCCATAGATTGAGCGCTGGAGCTTGCATACCTTGTTAGCGTTCTCAGGATCGACAAAACCTTCCGGCTGCATCATATATGGTTCTTCCTTGAGGAAGCCATTAAGGAATGCCGTTTTGACGTCCATTTGCCATATCTCATAATCATAGAATGCGGCAATTGCTAACATGATTCGGATGGACTTCAGCATCGCTATGGGAGAGAAAGTCTCATCGTAGTCAATTCCTTGAACTTGTCGATAACCTTTAGCGACAAGCCGAGCCTTATAGATGGTCACATTACCATCCGCGTCAGTCTTCTTAAAGATCCATTTATTTTCTATGGCGTGCCGATCATCGGGCAAGTCCACCAAAGTCCATACTTTGTTATCATACATGGATCCTATCTCGGATTTCATAGCTTCAAGCCATTTGTTGGAATCCGGGCCCGCCATCGCTTCTTCATAGTTCGAAGGTTCACTGTTGTCTAACAACATGATTTCCAGGACAGGGTTGCCATACCACTCTGGTGCGGAACGTGTCCTTGTGGACCTACGAAGTTCAGCAGTAACTTGATCTGAAGCTTCATGATCATTATCATTAACTTCCTCCCTAGTCGGTGCAGGCACCACAGGAACATCTTCCCGCGCTGCGCTACTTTCCGGTTCGGAAGGGGTGACTATCACCTCATCAAGTTCCACTTTCCTCCCACTCACTTCTTTCGAGAGAAACTTTTTCTCCAGAAAGGATCCATTCTTGGCAACGAAGATTTTGCCTTCGGATCTGAGGTAGAAGGTATACCCAATAGTTTCCTTAGGGTATCCTATGAAGACGCATTTTTCCGATTTGGGTTCGAGCTTTTCAGGTTGAAGTTTCTTGACATAAGCATCGCATCCCCAAACTTTTAGAAACGGCAACTTAGGTTTCTTGCCAAACCAAAGTTCATATGGTGTCGTCTCAACGGATTTAAATGGTGCCCTATTTAAAGTGAATGTGGTAGTCTATAAAGCATAACCCCAAAATGATAGCGGTAAGTCGGTAAGAGACATCATAGATCGCACCATGTCCAACAGAGTACGATTACGACGTTCGGACACACCACTACACTGAGGTGTTCCAGGCGGCGTCAATTGTGAAACAATTCCACAATTCCTTAGGTGCGTGCCAAATTCGTGACTCAAATATTCTCCTCCACGATCTGATCATAAGAACTTTATTTTTCTGTCACGTTGATTCTCAACCTCATTCTGAAATTCCTTGAACTTTTCAAAGGTCTCAGACTTGTGTTTCATCAAGTAGACATACCCATCTCTGCGTAAGTCATCAGTGAGGGTGAGAACATAATGATAGCTACCGTTAGCTTCAACACTCATTGGACCGCACACATCAGTATGTATGATTTCCAATAAGTTGGTTGCTCGCTCCATTGTTCCGGAGAACGGAGTCTTGGTCATCTTTCCCAAAAGGCATGGTTCGCACGTGTCAAATGTTTCATAATCAAGAGACTCCAAAAGTCCATCTGCATGGAGCTTCTTCATACGTTTGACACCAATATGACCAAGGCGGCAGTGCCACAAGTGTGCGGGACTATCATTATCAACCTTACATCTTTTGGCATTCACACTATGAATATGTGTAACATCACATTCGAGATTCATTAAGAATAAACCATTGACCAGTGGGGCATGACCATAAAATATTTCTCTCATATAAATAGAACAACCATTATTCTCGGATTTAAATGAGTAGCCATCTCGCATTACACGAGATCCAGATACAATGTTCATGCTCAAAGCTGGTACTAAATAACAATTATTGAGGTTTAAAACTAATCCCGAAGGTAGATGCAGAGGTAGCGTGCCGACGGCGATCACATCGACCTTGGAACCATTCCCGACGCGCATCGTCACCTCGTCCTTCGCTAGTCTCCGCTTATTCCGCAGCTCCTGCTTTGTGTTACAAATGTGAGCAACTGCATCGATATCAAATACCTAGGAGCTACTACGAGCGATGGTAAGGTACACATCAATAACATGTATATCACATATACCTTTGACGTTGCCTACCCTCTTATCTGCTAAGTATTTGGGGCAGTTCCGCTTCTAGTGACCCGTTCCCTTGCAATAAAAGCACTCAGTCTCAGGCTTGGGTCCATTCTTTGGCTTCTTCCCGGCAACTGGCTTACCGGGCGCCGCAACTCCTTTGCCGTCCTTCTTGAAGTTCTTCTTACCCTTGCCTTTCTTGAACTTAGTGGTTTTATTCACCATCAACACTTGATGTTCTTTCTTGATCTCCACCTCCGCTGATTTCAGCATTGAATACACCTCGAGAATGGACTTCTCCATCCCTTGCATATTGAAGTTCATCGCAAAGCTCTTGTAGCTAGGTGGGAGCGACTAAAGGATTCTGTCAACAACTGCTTCATCTGGGAGATTAATTCCCAACTGAGACAAGCGATTGTGCAACCCAGACAATTTGAGTATATGCTCGCTGATAGAACTATTCTCCTGTTGGGGAACGTAGCAGAATTCAAAAAATTTCTACGCTTTCACCAAGATCCATCTAAGGAGACATCTAGCAACGAGCATATCAGAGTGCATCTACATACCCTTTTGTAGATCGCGAGCGGAAGCTTTCGAAGAAGCGTGATGAAGTAGTCGTACTCTTCACGTTCTTCGTCACCGATGATCTAGCGCCGAACGGACGGCACCTCCGCGTTCAACACACGTCCGGTACAGAAACGTCACCTCCTTCTTGATCCAGCAAGGGGGGAGGAGAGGTCGTCGGAGATCCAGCAGCACGACGGCGTGGTGGTGGATGCAGTGGGAAATCCTGCAGGGCATCGCCGGTGCCCTGCGGAGGAGAAGGAAGGTGTGATGGGAGGGGGAGAGGCGCCAGAGGATTGGGTGCGGCTGCCCTCTCCCCCCCCCACATATATATAGGGGGCCAGGGGGGTGCGCCAGCCCCTGCAGATCCAATCTGCAAGGGGGGGCGGCGGCCTCGGGGGGAGACTTGCCCCCAAGGCATTGGGGGCGCCTCCCTCCCCTAGGGTTCCAACCCTAGGCACATGAGGGAGGGCCCAGTAGGGTGCGCCAGCCCACCAGGGGCTGGCCCCCTTCCCCTTGCGGCCTAGGGGCCCCACCGGGATGGGTGGCCCTACCCGGTGGACCCCCGGGACCCCTCCGGTGGTCCCGGGACACTCCCGGTGACCCCCGGAGTTCACCCGATGGCCGAAACTGGACTTCCTATATATCTTTCCTTACCTCCGGACCATTCCGGAACTCCTCGTCACGTCCGGGATCTCATCCAGGACTCCGAACAACTTTCGGGTTTCCACGTGCATGTATCTCTATGACCCTAGCGTCACCGAACCTTAAGTGTGTAGACCCTACGGGTTCGGGAGACACGTGGACATGACCGAGACCACTCTCCGGTCAATAACCAACAGCGGGATCTGGATACCCATGTTGGTTCCCACGTGTTCCTCGATGATCATCATCGGATGAACCACTGTGTCAAGGATTCACTCAATCCCGTAGTTATTCCCTTTGTCCATCGGTACGGTACTTGCCCGAGATTCGATCGTCGGTATTCCCGATACCTTGTTCAATCTCGTCATGGCAAGTCTCTTTACTCGATCCGTAATCCATCATCCCATGAATAACTCCTTAGTCACCTTGAGCTCATTATGATGATGTCTTACCGAGTGGGCCCAGAGGTACCTCTCCGTCACACGGAGTGACAATATCCCAGTCTTGGTTCGTACCAACTCAAGAGACACTTTCGGAGATACCTGATGCGTACCTTTATAGCCACCCAGTTACGTTGTGACGTTTGGCACACCCAAAGTATTCCTACGGCATCCGGGAGTTGTACAACCTCATGGTCTAAGGAATAAATACTTGACACCGAAAAGCTTATGCATTACGAACTATACGATCTCTTGCTATGCTCAGGATTGGGTCTTGTCCATCACATCATTCTCCTAATGATGTGATCCCGTTATCACTGACATCCTATGTCCATGGTCAGGAAACTGTGACCATCTGTTGATCAACGAGCTAGCAACTAGAGGCCTACCAGGGACTCATTGTGGTCTATATATTCACACATGTATCGTTGTTTCCGTACAATACAATTCAAGCATGAATAACAGACGATTATCATGAACAAGGAAATATAATAATAATACTTTTATTATTGCCTCTAGGGCATATTTCCAACAGTCTCCCACTTGCACTAGAGTCAATAATCTAGTTACATTGTGATGAATCGAACACCCATAGAGTTCTGGTGTTGATCATGTTTTGCCCGTGGAAGAGGTTTAGTCAACGGGTCTGCGACATTCAGATCCGTAT
>LR738716.1:311897243-311907853 GCA_902687465.1 Secale cereale
TGCTAGGTTCGCGATACAAGGTCGAGATACATGATCCAAAGTCAACGCCGGTGATACAAAGATAGTCTTCTCCGTGAGGAGGCCTTGGAATCCCGTGGGATCTTCCCGTTAGGGGTCTTGAATCCAGAGGTGGATCTTCTCCGTAGAGGCGCACCGGTCTCGTGGGAGAAATCCACACAAGTGTCAAATGAGCTAAACCACAGCTAACCCTAAACGGAATGAGGAGAGGAGTATATATAGTCTACGGGGCGAACGGGTACATGGGCCTCGGCCCAGGGGCTGCACGCAGGCAGATCAGGGGCCGGATGTCCGGGCGGCGGCCCGGATGTCCGGGTCTTCGAGGGGTGCCGGACGTCCGGGGCGAGGAGCCGGATGTCCGGGCTGGAGCGGCCTGGTCTCGGGTGCTCTCTGGACAGAGGCGCCGGATTTCCGGGCCCGGGGCCGGATGTCCGGGCCATGCTTGGCCGGATGTCCGGGCCCTGGCCGGATGTCCGGGCCCTGTAGCTTCGGCCGTTGTTGGTCTTCTGTAGTTGATGGCCCAGGTGCCGGATGTCCGGGCCATGGGGCCGTATGTCCGGGGCCTGGAGCTCCCTTCTGCCCTTCTCGATGCATCAGCTCGTCCGTGGTCTTGGGGACTTGTCCATCTTCAAGCTCTTCTCCGAAGCGGCCTTCCTCACACCTGAGCACACACAACACGTCCGTCTGAGGTAGCGACCATGTCTCGCAAGCATTATATGGAAGTAGGGCTAGGAGTGACGTCACCTCGGTCTCAAGAGCTCTTGCCCGGGCTCGAGTCATGGGTCCTTTGGGCACTTGACGAGGCGATGAAGGGTCCATGGTGATGGCCCTAGGATACACCGTATCAATGATGCTGCCTAAATTGGATACATTTGTCTTGCTTACAAATGAAGGGCCTAGCTTGGACAAGAAGGATGAACATTGGAGCAAGATCAAGCATGGAGATGATGGCATGCGCAAGGGGGACAAGAATGGAGTTACAATGGATGATTTCAGGACTTTGAAGCCACCATAATGAGTGCGAGAAGCCTTGGATGAAATATACAAGATGCCACTTCATAAATTTCGTCCAGAGGCTATTATAGGTGCTGCGTCACCTTATTATTGGGCCAGGCCCATGTAATTTCGAAATACTTGAGTATAGGCTGTTTTTAGAGTCCGTATGTGTGGGGAAACAAGAGTTAGGGTTGGTTTCGGAGGGCCACGAAATTCCCCCCTCTTTCCCTCATATATACAGCCCTTAGGGCGTCGTTTAGACTTTGGGGTTTTGTTTAGATTAAAAGTTCGCCATAGCTGCAACTTCGCGTACTTCGTTTGTGTTCAACGACCAGACCAAGGCGTCACAGAACCCCACCTTGATCAATAAAGTTTTCCTCTTATATTCGCAATATCCAGATTGCAATCTTAGTTTCTTGCTTGTTCTTCGTTTGCCTGCAGGAAACAGACCTTCGTGGTCAGGTTGATCGTGCTCCGGCGTGGTCAACAACCTCTCGGAGTTGGTTTAGCGATTGCTAAGGCGCGACGTCCTCGCACGTTCGTAGTCGGATCGTCAAAGTCGACTTCCTCCAAAACGATAGCCACCATCTCATCGAAAGACGGGACACCTTTGCCTCTATCAAGTGATATCAGATTTCCAGGTTGCTCGGTGAGATTTTACAGTTTTTTGTAGATTAGATCGAGTCTGTTCTTCATACCTACAGTCCACGAAAAAGCCAAAAAAAATTAGGGTTAGTTCATCCCATCCGAACCAATCTGAGCCTTTGCATAATCTTTTCTGTATTTGCTTTTTTGAATTTGCGGTTGCATCGTCGTGTCAAGTTGCTGGTCTTAGCGTCTAGTTTAATAGAGTTTCGAGTTCTGTTCACAGTTTGTCACGTCGCCGCCGCAGCATATTCATCGCCGCTGCCATACCACCACTGCTGCCATATCCCACCACCGCCACCACATACCACCACCGCTGCCATAACATACCACCGCTGCCATAACCTACCATCGCTGGCATATCCTACCACCATATATCCACCGCCTATCCGAGTTCTTTTCATATTAGGTTTGTTCTCGAGATCCATCTAGGTTTCGGATTTGTGTTTCCTTCCCTATCCTACTTTTGGGCTTTTCTGAGTCTTTTGAGACACGTGCCACCATACTGATTTTTTCCCGCACTTTTTCGTCGTCGCTGCCCTGATTCCGAAAAAAAAATTCGTCAAAAAATTTCGTGCCTATCATCTTAGTTTGACTTGGGAAGTGTTTTGAGACACTCGCCATTATAGTGATTTTCGGCAAAAAAAAAATGATACGGTGTATCCTAGGGTCATCCCCATGGAACCTTCATCGCCTCATCATATGCCCAAAGGACCAATGAATAGAGCTCTCGAGACCGAGGTGACGTCATTCCCTGCTCTAAAACCTTCCGATATGCATGAGACATGGCTGCTACCCTCATATGGAACCCTATGCATACTCAGGTACTTGGGTGAAGGCCACGGGACAGCTCCGCACAATGGTCAAGACGGCGAGCCCGACGAGTGCACGAGACAAGAAGAAGGATGGCTGAAGATACTACAGGCACCGGACGTCCGGCCTGCACCGGACGACCGGCGACTCCCAGGCACCGGACGACCGGAAGACACCGGACGTCCGGCCTCCCCCAGACGACCGGACGACCGGAAGCCACCGGACGTCCGTGACAACGACTACAAAAGCTAAATAGCGGATATCCGAGGATTACCGGACGTCCGGTCCCTCCGGAACCACCGGACGTCCGGTAACCCACGGACGTCCGCTACGACGGCGACCGCGTGTGTAATATAAGTACTGTCGACTCCCCTCCGTTAGACTCAGCTGTGGTTTAGCTCATTTGATACTTGTGTGGATTTCTCCCACGAGACGGTGCGCCTCTACGGAGAAGATCCACTACGGATTCAGGACCTCCTTCCACGGGGAAGATCCCCAGGGATATCAAGACCTCCTCACGGAGAAGACTATCTTTGTATCACCGGTGTTGACTTTGGATCATGTATCTTGACCTTGTATCGCGAATCTAGCGCTTGTGTGATTGCTTCCGTGTTGATTTGAGTGTTCTCTCTTGTGTTTTCCCCGTCTTTCTCTTGTGTTCCCCCGTGTTCATCGTGTGCCACCCTCCAAATCGTGAAAGGTCCGCTGATTAGGGTTCCACCCTATACCATCTTGGTATCAAGAGCAAAGGTTTCTCACGATTTTGGAGCCCCACATCTTGTTTTCTAGCTTGTTTTTGTCGCGTTCTTCCCAATTTCGAAAATTCCCCACAAAAAGAGCCCCAAATTTTTTTTGTGATCTGTTGATTTGGCAAGATTTTGTTGAATTTGTTCCATGGATTTGCTGTGCCACGTGTCGATCTAGCATTTCCCCACCTTTTTCCACCGCAAATCCGACCACGTTTCGCCAATTTCTCCACGGATCTCACCAACCGCATCACAGACCTACCGGACGACCGACGTTTACCGGACGTCCGGCATACCTCGAGACACCGGACGTCCGCTAAACCCCGGACGACCGGCACCCCGACAACAGAACGTTTTTACCGGATTTCCGGCAAACACCGGACGTCCGACCCCTCCAGACAGACCGGACGACCGGTACCTTCCGGACGTCCGACATTTCCTGACGCAGCTGATTTTCTTCAGTTACGTTCCACCTTCCGCTACCAACCACCTTCCGCAACTACCATCCACCTTCCGAAACTGCCATATACCTTCCGCAACCACCTTCGTTTTCCCGCTCTGAGTTTGAAAAGTGTGTCTCCCTTTGCCTTGGATACTTGAGTTGTGGTTTCACCGTTTCCTTGGATGTTTAGGCTACCTTGGGACGGCAAGACTTCGACAACACCACCGCTCAACTTCGGCAAGGACGGTAACATCGACGACACCTCACTCATCCTACCTTGCAATTGCATTGTCACCCTATGAACTATCTTTGCGTAGCTTTCCCATTGAGACTAGCCATTTGAGTATTGCCGGGCCACGACACTTGTGCACATTAGTCATCATTGTGAGTAACATCACATCATCTTGGTATCTTGCATATCCCCGTGTGCCACAAGAGTGCTCCGCATACACAATAGCTACCTCGATCCGAGAAGAATGCATATGTGCCTCACGAAAGAGCTCAAAAGCTTTTAAGCAAAAGAGCCAATCCAAGCAAAGAAACTATAGCATCATACGCCTTGCATCCAAAGAGATCATACATCATAGCAACATCATCTTGTGCTCAAGCATCGGCACATCATACACTCATAGCATACTTGTGATAGATAGTCGTTACATTTTGCCTCTTATAGGTCGTGCACAAGTGCGTATCCGCCTATTAAGCAATCAGTTAGCGTCTCTCTAGTGTTGTGCAACACGAGCATTTTCCGTGGTTTATCACATTTTCGCTCACCCTTGGTTGCACAACCACATTTATCTATCCGTGCGTGTGTTCCGTGTGCTACTCTTTGCTAGTGATCTACTTGTTGCATGAGCAAATTTATGAACCATTTTCAACATCTTTGAGTCACTTTGACGATTGCATTGAATTTACGCCACATCCTAACCGAGCTCCTCTCAAAGCTTTACTTGTGTAGGTGTGAGAATCGACACGAAGTGATACCAATAGTGCTATTTCCGGGTTACATTGTTGAGTGATCATTGATCCATTTTCAACCTCGGTTAAGGTACATTGATATTGTCTTCTCCTTTTCTCCCACTCACATACTTGCTTGTGATGATGGATAGGCCAAGTTCATCTTCGAACCCAATCTTCGACGATCCTCAAGAAGCGAACAACTACGTCACCAAACTACATCTATTCGGTGTCCAACGAGCTCTACATCAAGAGAGTGAAGCTATGCGAGAGTACATTGGTCAAGTCGCCGAGGACGCGCGCCAATTCCAACAAAGTACCAATGATACGGTGTATCCTATGGACATCACCATGTCAAGAGTCCGCTTGGCAAGTGACACGTGCGACCTCTATTTCTCATACAAAAAGGTGAATCATCTCCTTTACGCGTGTTCACTTGACCCCTTCGAGGATGGTATACTACTTGACACTCCACTCGTGTGCATGCATAGGTATTGTCGGAGCTTCACGGACGACGACGAGGAGTGCAAGCGCCGAGGAACACCTACACCATCCGCGAGGGAAGCTTGGAAGAGAAGACGGAAGAAGACGGAGCGGCTGAAGTTACAGCCGCCGGACATCCGGCGCCAGCCCGGACATCCGGCGCCAGCCCGGACATCCGGCGACCAGCCCGGACATCCGGCGCTTCAGCAGAGGCCGGACATCCGGCATCACCCCGGAAATCCGGCAAGGGCAACAGAAGCACCCGAAGAACGGCCATCGCCAGGCCGGACATCCGGCCCGTGCCCGGACATCCGGCCTCCCATGAACGGCCGGACATCCGGCCCCCAGCCCGGACATCTGGCGCCTGCCTGCGCGCAGAGTCGGGCCAGAGGCCCATGTATCCTCTCCCACTTACCCCTTCATGTACTAGACTATATATACTCCTCCACCTCCACCATTTTAGGGTTAGCAATGGTTTAGCTCATATGAGAGATAGAGCTTTGCTCATCCATCCCGGATCTACTCCACGAGAGAGACCGCGGCCCCTCTACGGAGAAGATCCACCTTGGATTCAAGACCCCTAGCGGGAAGATCCTTCACGGATTCAAGACCTCCTCTTGGAGATGAACTTTACCTTGTATCTTTCCCTTTGTTGTTCATGTACCGCGTGATCTTGTGTGTTTGATTGTCTAGTGGATGTGTGATTGGACTTGTTCTTGTGTGTTTCCTCTCGTGTTTTCCCCCGTTTCCCTTTGTGTTCTTCGTGTTCATCGTGGGATCCCCTCCATTTCGTGAAAGATCTGCTGATTAGGGTTCCACCCTGTATCATATGGTATCATGAGCCACGGTTTCTCACGAATTTGGAGCCTCCCCACCGTTTTCTAGCCTTGTTTTGTTATGTTCTTCCCCAAATTCGAAAATTCCCCACCAAAAATAGCCCCAAAATTTTTTGTGATCTGTTGGTTTGATGAAGTTTTGTTGATTTTGATCCATGGATTTGCTTGGTTTCAAGTGGATCTAGCATTTCCCCAAGTTTCCCCATCTTTCCTCCACAAAATCCATCAAATTTTGCCCCCAAAATCATCAAATTCCGCCCACAAACGAGTTTGGAAGTCCCGATTCAGATCTGGAATCGTCGGGCCGGACATCCGGGCCATAGGCCGGACATCCGGGTCCCCGGCCGGACATCCGGCTCCTGGAGGGCAAAATCCCGCGCGGTTCTGGACATCAGGCCCCGGAAATCCGGCCCCGGCCCCGGATGTCCGACCCCTGGGAATTTCAAACTTTTTCATTTCACCGTTTTGTCCATAACTAATTCATCCGAACTCCGATTTCGACGTTCTTGAGCTCGTTTTAAAGCTCTTGACATCCCCCATAACACAAAAATACCACCATAATCATTTGACTCCATCATATTTTGTGGATTTTGGCATCTTTGCCTAGGGCTTCCACCATATCATCCACATAACCACCACCGACTTCCGCAACCTAACAAATTTTGTTCCCATAGCATTTGTGGTTGCTTGAGTAGTGATTTGAGTCTCCTAAGGTGTTTAGGCTACTTAGGGACCATTACTTCTTCATAAACCACCACCACCACTTCCGCATAGCCTAGTCCACCATACATAGCCAACCCAACTTAACCAAATTTTTGTGTGAGCTTGTTTGAGTTGTGGCTTGTGTCTCCTAAGGTGTTTCGGCTACTTAGGGACCGTGACTTCAACTCCGACATCGTGTATAGCCCATCATTCCACTTCCGCAACCACCACGGCATTGCCGCTACCACCATTTGATATTTGTCCTTGAGATTTTGAGTTGTGGTTTTTCCGTTTCCTAAGGTGTTTCGGCTAATTAGGAACGGTTCTACATCAAGAGCACCACCTCTCATCATCGACACGGACGGTAACTTCAACGACATCCTTGTATATTCCCCTTGCAATTGCATTGTTAACCCCTAGCCCATTTTGCGTCACTTGCCTATCGAGACTAGCCTTTGAGTATTGCCGGCAACGTTACTTGTGCACATTAGTGATCATCGATCCGCCTTCCATTGCATACATACCATATCATCTTGGTATCATCATATCATCCCTTGTGTCACAAGATTGTTCCCGCATATACACAATTGCTATCTTGGTTTGTGCATCGTGGCCATATAAAAAAAAAGAAAAAAAAAGAGAATAAAGCTTTTAAGCAAAAAGAGAAAGACAAAGAAGCTTGTAAGCAAGAGACATAGCATAGCATCATATGATATCATACTTGATCATTTTGGATCATACCACCGGAATACTATACATATAACATACTTGGGATAGAAGTCGTTGCATACATTTGCATCTTATAGGTTGTGCACAAGTGTCGTATCCGCCTATAGAGCAATCGTGCTAGCGTCTCTCTTGAGTTGTGCAACACGAGCGTTTTCCGTGGACTCCACATTTTGTGCTCATTCCTTGGTTGCACGACCCCATCTATCTATCCGTGTGTGTGTTTCCGTGTGCCACATATTGCTATTGGTCTACTTGTTTCACTTGCGAATTTGTGAATCTCTTTCAACATTATTGACTCTTTCTAACATTTTGCATCAAATTTTTGTGCCACTATCCTCACCGAGCCACTCGATAAGCTTTACTTGCTAGGTGTGAGTGAACAAGTCCGGTACCAATTCCACTATTCTTTCATTTCACATTGAGTGAAACGGGATACATCTTCAACATTCGGAAAAGGTAACTTGGTATTGTTTATCTCATCTCCTACTCACCTTTGCTCGAGTCTTGTGATGGATAGGCAAAGCATTTCTTCCACTTCGGTCTACACCAACAACGACAAGTTCGATGCCATGACGAACAACTTGTGCGCCAACATGAATGCTCAAATGGAGGAGCTCAAAGCCCTCATCAAGAACCACAAGAGGTCTCCCTCATCTTCGAGAAGACGCTCCAGTGCACATCCTTCCGAGCTACCATCTCCAGCAAGATCTCATCGGCATCGACACCATCAACGACAAGAACGTGAAGGTCAAGAGCTCAACACCAACAACCGCTCAACGACTTCACCGTACACCTTGGCATCTTCGCCAAGCAACTTCAAGGCATCTTCGCCTTTGGATATGCGGCATCTTCGCCCACAAGAACCCCAAGATTATGCTCAAGAGAAGCTCCCCAAGCTCAAGTCCGCGACTTCCACGAGCTACAACGACCTCGACAACGACCATGAGATTCCTTTCTATGGGACTCAAGACCCCGAGGAGTATCTCGAGTGGGAGCGCAAGATGGACGACTACCTCACACTACATCAAGTTCCCTACGAAGATCAAGTGAAGTGCGCCACAAGAAACTTCCACGACAACGCGTCAACATGGTGGCTTCACACACCTTCGACGAGCTTCAACGTGAATTGGTCCAAGACGAAGAAAGCTATGCGACGAGAGTTCGTGCCTTCCACCTACACGGAACAACTTCTACGCCAATTGGAGAACACCATTCAAGGATCCAAGTCCATCGACAAGTACTTCAAGGAGATGAAGATGGCCTTGCAACGAGCCGGCGTGGACGACCCCATCTCAATGAAGCTCCACTTCATGATGGGATTGCACAATGACGTCTACAAGACTATCTTCTTCGAGAACTACAAGTCCCTCGACGACAACTACATTGGTGCTCTCAAGGCGGAACAAGAACTTATGAAGGCCAAGGCTTCTCCACCGCAAGCACACTTCTCGAAGACCAAGCTCCAAGATGGCGAGCATGAGGCTAGTACCACCATGATGTCCAAGCCCGACGAGCTCCAAGACGACGTTCCCAAGTTCGACTTCATCGCCATCCCTCTTTGTGGCATTGATGATGCCGAGTCTACTTCGACTCTTTTTCAAGACGATGCGGCGACGACTACGACTACGGAGCCATTCGAGGACCACGCTTTGGAGGCGAACGACATGGTGACGAGCAAGGTTGATGCTTCCATCTTTGGAGGCGAGAGTGATGATGTGCCATCTTCGGCCTTCATCCACGACGACAATGAGGAGATGGTTGAGCATGGGATTTTCCCTTCGACCACGGCGACGTATGATGACTTGAGTGACTTGTGCCACCATATTGAGAGTGAGAGTGAATTCACCACTAGCCCCATATATGATGAGCTGCCCCAATTCCCATGTGAGGAGAGCCACAACCCCCACCACTTGAGTGAGATGAGTGACTCCACCATATGCGAGCTTGAGTGCACCTACCTTGAGGGAGTGAGTGAGCCACCACATAGAGAGAATGAGATAGTTGATAGGTCATGTGAGGCCACTTTCAACACTAACGACTTGACCTCTACCTCTATTGTGTCTTCTCATTCGGTGCTAGGTCCCACATTTGATGACGCGCCGATCCTCGACGACTTCGTCCTTCCATTGGACAAGACGATGGCCATGGTGGAATATGATGCACCCCCCACATGGTTCCATCAAGTTGATGATGATGACCACCATTTGGTCTTTCCCACCTCACCTACACCACATAAGTGGAATGAAAAAGGTAACAAAGGTGAAGGTGATGCTCTCGTCCCACTAGTGGACTATGTTGACATTGATTGCTTGCATGATGTTGATCCACCTATTGCCATGCTTCATTCTAGTATGATTTCCCCATGCGATGATTTACCCATTTATGATGAGTTTGATGATTGCCATGTGGAATCTATTAGTTGTGATGCCATGTTGCATAGGATTTCATGTGATAATTCTCTCGGTCACATCATGTTTGACAATCCTCTTGACTTGTCATATGCTATGCATGAGATCTATAATATGTCCTATTTGCAATCTCTTCATAGTAACTATGCATATGCCATTAAGATAAACCCAATTTGCACATATGGCATAGATGACAAGCCCATGGTTATTGGCATTTGTTTTTCTTGTGATGATATTGACATGCTTCCTTTGCATCATATCCACCATATGCCATGCCATGATTGCCTAGCTTCCGACATGCATTGTTTTGGATGTTGTTCAACTTCTCCATATTATGCTTTCGATATTGCTCATGAGGAGACCCCCATAGTTTCCTCATACATTTTAGGAGATTTTGGTCCATCCTATCCTTTGCATGATCCCCATACTTGTATGCTCAATTTGCATCCACATCATGCTATACACAATAACTATTCCTTCATGATGGATGACATGTTCTTATACCATGCATCAAATTTCTTTGAGAGATGCTTATCTTGTGCTCACTCTAACGTGCACATACACATCATGATGGATGATGTGTACATTTACCACGCGCACAATTTCTTTGGTTTGTGTCTCTTTTGTGTAGGTACCCATCCATATGCGTCAACTTCACAAACGCACGAGTTGACGAAAAGAGCTCTAGAGAGCAACGATGACTTGGGATATCGTGGATTGTCTTTCCCACCGCTCCTTTTGCGCAAACACTTCGCGCATTCCTTCTACATGGCACTCACATGGTTATGGGTTATTGTCCATTATATCTCTTATGCCCACCTTGCCATGTTCACTT
>LR738716.1:311955928-311985120 GCA_902687465.1 Secale cereale
GGGTGATCCCATGATATTTCCCCTTCCTCTATGTATTGGATTGATGTACTCACTTGTCTTTATCTAGTATAATCCCCGAGACCAAGGTGACAGCGGTCTATTGGACATGGATTAGAACAATATTTTCATGAGTGATTTCCTCTCTTGTGTGTTGATTGAAGATTGAGAGTCTCTTGGTGCTTGTCTTTGACTATCCTTTAGATATGTTGTGGTGATTGTGGGACTCTCTTTGGATGGCCGCGGTGACATTGGGAAATCCTTAGATTGGGAACTACGAACTTTGAGGTGTGCTTTTGTAGCCCTACATAATTCTCGTCCTCTCTTGACCACGAAGGAATGACCTCCGAGTGTGTCCCCTTTGCATGTTTAATGGGAAATATCATGTGATTCGATTATGTTAATGTTGTTGGGAGTTGCCACTAGTGAAAGTATGAACCCTATGCCTTGTTTCCACCATTGCAATACCATTTGTGCTCACGTTTACCGCTTGTTTGCTTGCTGCACTTTTTATTACAGATTTATATTACTTTGTTTTGCCATCCATATCACTTGCCATTTAACATATCTTCGCCGAACTAGTGCACCTATACACCGGACAAGTGTATTAGGTGTGTTGGGGACACAAGAGACTTCTTGTATTTTAGTTGCAGGGTTGCTTGAGAGAGACCATCTTCAACCTCTACTTCCCTGAGTTCGATAAACCTTAGGTCATCCACTTGAGGGAAATTGCTGCTGTCCTACAAACCTCTGCGCTTGGAGGCCCAACATAGTCTACAAGAGTAGAAGTGTGTGTAGACATCAAGCTATTTCTGGCGCCGTTGCCGGGGAGGTGAGCGCTTGAAGGTATATCTTTAGATCTTGCAATTAAATCTTTTTGTTTCTTGTTTTTATTTCACTAGTTATGCTTATGGATAACCCTGTTATTGGATCGTTGCTTGCGGGAAGACGCCCCACACCGGTGGTGGTTGCTCCTCCCCCTACTGAAATTGTGCCCTATGAAATACCAGCTGGTATTATCGATTATGTTTTGGCTAATCGTTATGCAGGAGACAGACATCCCAGTGAACACTTGCTATATCTGTCACAACTATGTTCATTATTTAAGCTTGCATGTGTATCGAGGGAGTTTGTCATGAGGAAATTGTTCGCCGTATCACTTATAGATAAGGCTTCAGATTGGTATAAGCTTCTCGATAACTCGCACTTGCTTGATTGGCAAGAGCTTATGTCTCTCTTTTATACTAAATTTTATCCTCTTCATGAAATCCATAAGAATATGAATTATGTTTATAATTTCTACCCTCATGACGGAGAGAGCATAGCTCAAGCTTGGGGGAGACTGAAAACGTTAATGCTAAAAAGTCCTAACCATGGGCTCCCCAAAGATATGATTATTACTAATTTCTATGTGAGGCTCTCTCGACAGGATAAAGATTTGCTCGATGCTTCCTCTATGGGTTCTTTCACAAACGAAAAGACTGATGCTAAATGGGAACTCCTTGAAAGAATTCAACGCAACACTGAAGATTGGGAGATCGACAAAGGTAAAGAGTCAGGTATAATTTATGAATATGATTGCATTAAGTCCTTTGTTGAAACTACAAGTTTTAATAAGTTTAGTGCTAAGTTTGGACTTGATTCTCAACTCCTTGTTGATTTCCTCAAATCTTTTGCTTCACATCTTAATATGCCTAAGGAGGATTGGATCAAGTATCATAAACCTTTTAAAGAGACTTGCAAAGAAAATGAAATTGTTCATGATGATTGCAACATGCATGACCCAATTCCTAAAAATGAAGTTTTATATAAGCATGTTAATTTTTGTGGAGTGGATAGACCTTGTGAAAGGCCTATGATTGAAGAAGAGAAGTATTGTAAGCAACATAAGCATGAAAGAACAATCACTTGGGTCAGAGATTTAAATGAAATTGCTAGAGAATTGTGTGACCTTTATCCTTTTACTTGTGAACTTTGCCGTATAGAGGGTCACTTTAATTTTCAATGCATGAACTTTCAAAACATAACTATTAACCGGTTGTGTGATAACATGATCACCTCTGATCTTTATGATGAGCTTATGTTATTTTTGATGTGTGAAGAGTTATCAGAAAAGACTTCATGGCTAGATGTTAATGCCATAGGAATAAAAAACACTTTGCAAAATTGCCATCTCTATTGTGTTGTTAATTGCGATGAAAATGATTACATAGGTAAGATTATAAAGGAGGGAACTTTACCAAAGTATAAAAATGTCTCTTATATTTCTGCTAATAAAAAGGAGAGTTTCTCCCAAGTTTCCCCTATTGTTTCTAATGATAAACCAGGATATGTGGAGAAGCTTCATCTCCAACCACTCCTCCTAAGGTTAAGAAGAATAAAAAGAAGAGGAGGAGGAAGAGGAGCAAGAAAGAAGAAGAATGGGTATCAACCTGGCCTGAGCATATTCCTCCCATCAACTTTTATCCTAACGATTGTAAGTTTAAAGAAGAAGGTGAAGTTTATTGCCTTAATTATCATCTTGATGATACGTCCGTAGGTACTATTGAAGATGATTTTGATTATGATATGCATGTTACTTATTGTGATTGGGAAAATGATGATAATGCTACTTATGATCTTGAAAATCTTTTTGGTACCAACTCTGAAAGTGATGATATGGGAAGCTCTAAGCTTGGGGATGATAGGATTGCAAATCCTTTACCCACTAGTGATGTGATAATTGATAATTCTTTTGCTAGTAAGAATAAAGACAACATGATTACAAATATAGTTGCTAGCAATGATAATGCTCTTCTCTACTATGATGATGTCATAACTCCAACCTATAGTGATTATAAAGGTACCTATGAAATAAGGAGAAATTATCCTTATGAAACTTGTCATAATCATGGAGGGAATTACTCCCTTGTTGAACACCACCCTCCTAATACACAAGTAATCTATAGTGTTCAAGTTGTTTATGATAGTCCTACTCCCACTATTACCAATGAGAAAGAGTATGCTTATGTGGAGAGTAAGAGTACCTTTTTGCATGTGGGTCATGGTAACAATGCTTTACGTGATGCTTATATTGTTGAGTTCATCCATGATGCCACTAAAATTTATAATGAGAGAGGGAGACTTGGTTCTAAATATCTTAATAATAAGAAGTTTCCTCTCTTTATGGTGAATATTTTGAAGTTATGCTTGTTTTGCCTTCCTATGCTAGTTGCTTTGTGCTTCAATGAATTATTCTATTGCAATATTCCTATGCATAGGAAGCATGTTAGGCTTAAATGTGTTTGGTATTTGCTTCTTGATACTCTCTTTTGTTCTTCAGCTCTTATTCCTACGAGAGCATCATTAAAGTCTTAAGCCTATCTTTATGGCTATAAAGAAAGAGCTCTAGGGAGACAACCCTTGTTATGTTTACTTTCAGTTTTAGTGGTCTTGATGTTTGTTACTACTGTAGCAACATCATTGTATCTTTATTTTTCAGCTTTGTGCCAAGTTTAGCCTCTGATTGCAAGAAAGTTCAAAAGTTGTGACGTGCTGTCCAGGAAACAGATTCTGTCCATGGATAGCAAAATTCGTATAAAATCACCAGATCATCTTTTTGGTCTGAATTTTTTCGACAGCGTGCTCTATATAATTGTCTTTCGTGCGTCTGTCTTGAGTTTTTTTATTAGAGTTGCATAAGTGCCCCGGAAAAATCATTTACTACCTGCTGTTCTGTTTTTCACAGATTCTGTCCTGTTTTGCCTTTCCTTCATTTTGCAAACCTAGAGCTTGCTTTTTCTTTGCAAAAACCTTTTGGCAATCTTGAGAAACGATAGAACTTCAAGAATATCTTTATTTCCAGCAAGGAACAATTATTTTATTATGGGTACTAACCTCGCTAATCAGATTATGATGAGTTATGTATGAAGGGAGTTTTCAAGTGTGCGATGGAAGATGATAAAAAGATTCAGGAGTGTCAAACGCTCAAGCTTGGGGATGCCCCCATGCACCCCCAAGAAATATTCAAGGAGAATCAAGCGTCTAAGCTTGGGGATGCCCCCGTGCATCCCCTTCTCCATCAACATTATCAGTTCGTCCTTCGTTCCACTATATTTTAATCACTTCATGTGTTATGTGCTATGCTTGGAGCGTCTAGTTTTAGTTTTCCTTTTAGTTTTCTTTAGCTTTTCATAACGAGTTGGAACTCAACTTTCTTTATGTGGGAGAGAAACACGCTCCACTTCTACCTAGAACATAACATAGAATTTGCATGTCTATCTTTGCTGTGTGTGTTCTTTGTCTTTTAATAGCTACTATCATGCTTAGCTCTTAACTTTCATGCTTATCTTTTTATAGAGCTTTTGTTTAGTTGGTTGCTTGAACTCTCTTTAGTTATCATGTTTATCTTATTAAGAGAGTTTGCTTCCGTTGCATTGGTTGATATGTCTATGATAAAGATGCTACGTGCATAATGGCGCTTAGTAGTTCATGTTTTCTTATGGTTAGTCTCAAATAGCTGGGGGGTTCCCAATGTGTTATTGGAGTACCAACATGATTTGTTTGCCTATGATGTGGTATGGTTTAGTAATATCTTCCTTCAAAGAATTTATTTTGATTGACTTGGCGTATGCTCACGCATATTTAAGACTGTAAAGAAAGTCTGTCAAGCCTTGATGATCTTTTGTTTCTGAGTAGCGATATAACTTCCATGCCTGATTCAATGTTGCTTTGTCGCTCTGCATGATTATGACCGTCATTGCTCTCTTAGTTGGTCGCTCCCCGTCTTTTGCTAACCTTCGCCTGTACTAAGCGGACTGACTGCTTGTGCATCCACATCCTTTTAATCCAGTTATGCCATATGAGTCCACCATATCTTCCTACATGGTATTTACCTGCCATTCCTAACAGAGACTTGCATGTACCATCTCGAAATTATTCAAAGAAAAAGCATTCCTATTTTGTGCCTCTGTTTTAAGTTCATAAGGAAGTAGTAGTTAATTCATGATATTTTCAAGTTGGACAAGCTTCACCCCGGGATTGCATGTATAATGTGCAAACCCATAATACGAGAAGGAACTCGCATTGAGTGCGCCCGGCTCAAAAAGATAATATAACAAACAAACCCTCCTTCACGCTTTGTTCATGAGAAATCAGAAAACTTTGGCAGTGATAAACAAAGGAGATTAAGAGGATGTGATCGTCCTCATTCGGGAGCCGTTCCTCGAAACTTGTCCATCTCAAGAAGTGATTGAGTTGTCTGCTAGCATTCGTTGACGAAACATGCATGATCTAAAAAAATTATTACCTCTATTTTAAAACCAAGAGCTCTGGTACATGTTTTTTCTTTGTTTCCGACTACAGGTTTTCAACCTTGCCAACAAAAGCCACGGCTCGAGAGTCTCCACCTTCTTTTAAAAGCACCAACTACTGAGAGCATGATTGTCATTCTGAGTGTAATGTGCATTGTCCCAAAGTAGCATTGTCTTTTGCATGATTGTGATATCGTTTATTTTGAAATCATTGTATCTAGTCATCACTTAAACCTTGGAGGTGCCCCTGCATTTATGTTTTGCTTCACTAAAGGGGGCAAGCTAGATATCACTTTATCATATTTGCACATCATGTTCATTACAAATCTATTTGATGTTTCAATATCATATTGTAAAACTTTCAGTTCTTTGTGATTTTCTCATGAGGCAACTTAATTACTATAGACTCATTGTCTCAGTAAGCTTTTGTCATATGACTATGAAAAAGTCCTGTATGGTTAATAGCATGTCACCACAGAAATTATTCTTGTTATCATTTACCTACTCGAGGACGAGCAGGAATTAAGCTTGGGGATGTTGATACGTCCAAAACGTATCTATATATTCTGCTTGCTGCATGCCTCTTTTGGGTGATATTGCTATGTTATTTATACACTTCCATACACTTTTGATCATATTTGGACTAACCTATTAACTCAGTGCACCCCAGTGCCAGTTTCTGTTTTCGGCTATTTTTGTATTTCAGGTTTTCACATTACGAGAACTGCTAGAAAAAATCCAGAAAAATTATATAAAAAATCAGCGTTCCGGAAGCTTCCATGCGGCCAAAGTAGGGCCGGAGGGGACCCACATGGGCTCCAGGCGGCCTGCCCACGCGCCCCCCTGGCCGCGCCGGGGGGGGCGCCTGGGCACCCCTGACCCCCTCTGATGCCCCCCTTTGGCATATATTTACACCGTGTCGCGGAAACCCTGATTCTAGACCCCTTTTCTCCAGACGCGATTCCGATCTCCGCCGCCATCGCCATCAAGCTCCGGGGGACCAGAATTCCTGCGCCGGCACCCTGCCGGGACGGGGAAGTGCCCCCGGATTCATCTCCATCGACGTTGCTTCCTCCCTCCATGATGCGGGAGTAGTTCCTCCTCGGGGCTGAGGTTCTTACCAGTAGCTATGTGGTCAATTCTCTCTCCCATGATGTGATCTTCGTTGTGATCATAGGCTATGTTAATCTAGGGTGATCCCATGATATTTCCTCTTCCTCTATGTATTGGATTGATGTACTCACTTGTCTTTATCTAGTATAATCCCCGAGACCAAGGTGACATCGGTCTATTGGACATGGATTAGAACAATATTTTCATGAGTGATTTCCTCTCTTGTGTGTTGATTGAAGATTGAGAGTCTCTTGGTGCTTGTCTTTGACTATCCTTTAGATATGTTGTGGTGATTGTGGGACTCTCTTTGGATGGCCGCGGTGACATTGGGAAATCCTTAGATTGAGAACTACGAACTTTGAGGTGTGCTTTTGTAGCCCTACATAATTCTCGTCCTCTCTTGACCACGAAGGAATGACCTCCGGGTGCGTCTCCATTGCATGTTTTATGGGAAATATCATGTGATTCGATTATGTTAATGTTGTTGGGAGTTGCCACTAGTGAAAGTATGAACCCTAGGCCTTGTTTCCACCATTGCAATACCATTTGTGCTCACGTTTACCACTTGTTTGCTTGCTGCACTTTTTATTACAGATTTATATTACTTTATTTTGCCATCCATATCACTTGCCATTTAACATCTCTTCGCCGAACTAGTGCACCTATACATCTAACAAGTGTATTAGGTGTGTTGGGGACACAAGAGACTTCTTGTATCTTAGTTGCAGGGTTGCTTGAGAGAGACCATCTTCAACCTCTACTTCCCTGAGTTCGATAAACCTTAGGTCATCCACTTGAGGGAAATTGCTGCTGTCCTACAAACCTCTGCGCTTGGAGGCCCAACATAGTCTACAAGGATAAAGATTTGCTCGATGCTTCCTCTATGGGTTCTTTCACAAACGAAAAGATTGATGCTAAATGGGAACTCCTTGAAAGAATTCAACGCAACACAGAAGATTGGGAGATCGACAAAAGTAAAGAGCCAGGTATAATTTATGAGTATGATTGCATTAAGTCCTTTGTTGAAACTACAAGTTTTAATAAGTTTAGTGCTAAGTTTGGGCTGGATTCTCAACTCCTTGTTGATTTCCTCAAATCTTTTGCTTCACATCTTAATATGCCTAAGGAGGATTGGATCAAGCATCATGAACCTTTTAAAGAGATTTGCAAAGAAAATGAAATTGTTCATGATGATTGCAACATGCATGATCCAATTCCTAAAAATGAAGTTTTATATAAGCATGTTAATTTTTGTGGAGTGGATAGACCTTGTGAAAGGCCTATGATTGAAGAAGAGAAGTATTGTAAGCAACATAAGCATGAAAGAACAATCACTTGGGTCAAAGATTTAAATGAAATTGCTAGAGAATTGTGTGACCTTTATCCTTTCACTTGTGAACTTTGCTGTATAGAGGGCCACTTTAATTTTCAATGCATGCACTTTCAAAACATAACTGTTAACCAGTTGTGTGATAACATGATCACCCCTGATCTTTATGATGAGCTTATGTTTTTTTTGATGTGTGAAGAGTTATCAGAAAAGACTTCTTGGCTAGATGTTAATGCCATAGGAATAAAAAACACTTTGCAAAATTGCCATCTCTATTGTGTTGTTAATTGCCATGAAAATGATTACATAAGTAAGATTAGAAAGGAGGGAACTTTACCAAAGTATAAAAATGTCTCTTATATTTCTGCTAATAAAAAGGAGAGTTTCTTCCAAGTTTCCCCTATTGTTTCTAATGATAAACCAGGATATGTGGAGAAGCTTCATCTCCAACCACTCCCTCCTAAGGTGAAGAAGAAGAAAAAGAAGAGGAGGAGGAAGAGGATCAAGAAGGAAGAAGAATGGGTATCAACCTGGCCTGAGCATATTCCTCCCATCAACTTTTCTCCTAACGGTTGTAAGTTTAAAGAAGAAGGTGAAGTTTATTGCCTTAATTATCATCTTGATGATACGTCCGTAGGTACTATTGAAGATGATTTTGATTATGATATGCATGTTACTTATTGTGATTGGGAAAATGATGATAATGCTACTTATGATCTTGAAAATCTTTTTGGTACCAACTCTGAAAGTGATGATATGGAAAGCTCTAAGCTTGGGGATGATAGGATTGCAAATCCTTTACCCACTAGTGATGTGATAATTGATAATTCTTTTGCTAGTAAGAATAAAGACAACATGTTTACAAATATAGTTGCTAGCAGCTCTTCTCTACTATGATGATGTTATAGCTCCAATCTATAGTGATTATAAAGGTACCTATGACATAAGGAGAAATTATCCTTATGAAACTTGTCATAATCATGGAGGGAATTACTCCCTTGTTGAACACCATCTTCCTAATACACAATTAATCTATAGTGTTCAAGTTGTTTATGATAGTCCTACTCCCACTATTACCAATGAGAAAGATTATGCTTATGTGGAGAGTAAGAGTACCTTTTTGCATGTGGATCATGGTAACAATGCTTTATGTGATGCTTATATTGTTGAGTTTATTCGTGATCCCACTGAAAATTATTATGGGAAGGGAACATATGCTTATAGATATTTCAACAATATCAAGTTCACTCTCTTTATGTTGAAGGTTTTGAAGCTGCACTTGTTTTGTCTTCCTATGCTTATTGCTTTGTGCTTCAATAAATTATTCTATTGCAATATTCCTATGCATAGGAAGCATGTTAGGCTTAAATGTGTTTGGTATTTGCTTCTTGATGCTCTCTTTTGTTCTTCAACTCTTATTCCTACGAGAGCATCATTAAAGTCTAATGCCTAGTTTAAAGGCATAAAAGAAAGCGCTTTTGGGAGGCAGCCCACAACGAATTAGGTTTTATTTTGCTTTTGTTGTATCTTGATGTCTGTTACTACTGTAGCAACATCATTGTATCTTTATTTTTCAGCTTTGTGCCAAGTTTAGCCTCCGATTGCAAGAAAGTTCAAAAGTTGTGACGTGCTGTCCAGAAAACAGATTCTGTCCTTGGACAGAAGAATTCGTATAAAATCACCAGATCATCTTTTTGATCTGAATTTTTTTGACAGCGTGCTCTATATAATTGGCTTTCGAGCGTCTGTTCTGAGTTTTTTTATTTGAGTTGCAGAAGTGCCCCGAAAAAATTATTTACTACCTGCTGGTCTGTTTTTCACAGATTCTGTCCTGTTTTGCCTTTTCTTCATTTTGCAAACCTTGAGCTTGCTTTTTCTTTGCAAAAACCTTTTGGCAATCTTGAGAAATAGTAGCTCTTCAAGATTATCCTTATTTCCAGTAGGAAAAAATTATTTTATTATGGGTACTAACCTCGCTAATCAGATTATGATGAGTTATGTATGAAGGGAGTTTTCAAGTGTGCGAGGGAAGATGATAAAAGAAGATTCAGGAGGGTCAAACGCTCAAGCTTGGGGATGCCCCCATGCACCCCCAAGAAATATTCAAGAAGACTCAAGCGTCTAAGCTTGGGGATGCCCCCATGCATCCCCTTCTCCATCAACAATTATCAGTTCGTCTTTCGTTCCACTATATTTTAATCACTTCATGCGTTATGTGCTATGCTTGGAGCGTCTTGCTCTTAGTTTCCTTTTTAGTTTATTTAGTTTTACTTGCTGTTCTTAACAAGTTGGATCCTAGCCTTCATTGTTTGGGAGAGAAACACGCTACACCCCACTATAGAACACAACATAGGCTTGCATGCGTATCTTCTTGTGTGTGTTCTTTATCTTTTCATAGCTGCTGTCATGCTTAGCCCTTAGTTTTCATGCTTATCTTTTTAAGAGCTTTTGTTTAGGTTGTTGCTTCTGGAACTCTCTTGAGTTATCATGCTTATCTTGTTAAGAGAGTTGGCTTCTGTGGCACTGGTTGATATGTCTATGATAAAAATGCTATGTGCATAATGGTGCTTAGTAGTTCATGTTTTCTTATGGTTAGTCTCAAATAGCTGGGGGTTCTTAATGTGTTATTGAAGTACCAGCATGATTTGTTTGCCTATGATGTGGTATGGTTTAGTGATATCTTCCTCCAAGAATTTATTTTGATTGACTTGGCATATGCTCACGCATATTTAAGACTGTAAAGAAAGTCTATCAAGCCTTGATGATCTTTAATTTCTGAGTAGTGATATAACTTCCATGCCCGATTCAATGTTGCTTTGTCGCTCTGCATGATTATGGCCGTCATTGCTCTCTTAGTTGGTCGCTCCCAGTCTTTTGCTAGCCTTCACCTGTACTAAGCGGACTGACTGCTTGTGCATCCAAAATCCTTGAAACCAGTTATGCCATATGAGTCCACCATACCTTCCTATATATGGTATTTACTTGCCATTCCTAACGAAGACTTTCTTGTACCATCTCAAAATTATTCAAAAGCATTTATCTTTTGTGCCTCTGTTTTAGCTCATGAGGAAGTAGTAGTTAATTCATGATCTTTTTAAGTTGGACAAGTTTTACCCCGGGATTGCATGTCTAATCTGCAAACCCCTAATACGAGGAGGAACTGGCATGAGTGCGCCCGGCTCATAAAAGATAATACAACAAACAAACCCTCCTTCACGCTTTGTTCATGAGAAATCAGAAAACTTTTGGCAGTGATAAACAAAGGAGATTAAGGGGATGTGATCGTCCCTGTGCGGGAGCCGTTCCTCGAAACTTGTCCAGTTCGAGAAGTGATTGGGTTGTCTACTAACATTCGTTGACGAAATATGCACTTCCCAAAAATCATTTTTACCTCTGTTTTCAAAACCAGGAGCTCTGGTACATGTTTAGTCTTTGCTTCCAGCCACGGGTTTTCAACCTTGCCATCAAAATCCACGGTTCGAGAGTCTCCACCTTCTTTCTTCAAAGCACCAACTATTGAGAGCATGATTGTCATTCTGAGTGTAATGTGCATTGTCCCAAAGTACCATTGTCTTCTGCATAATTGTGATATCACTTATTCTGAAATCATTGTATCTAGTCGTCACTTAAACTTCGGAGGTGCTCCTGCATTTATGTTTTGCTTCACTAAAGGGGGCAAGCGAGGTATCATTTTGTCATGTTTGCACACCATACTCACTACAAATCTATCGGGTGTTTCAGTATCATATTGTAAACTTTCAGTTCTTTGTGATATTCTCGTGAGGCAACTTAATTACTAAAGATACATTATCTCAATAAGCATTTGTCATGTGATTGTGAAAGACTCTTTGGTAGCATGTCACCACAGAAATTATGTTTGTTATCATTTACCTACTCGAGGACGAGCAGGAATTAAGCTTGGGGATGTTGATACGTCCAAAACGTATCTATAATTTCTGCTTGCTCCATGCATGTTTTGGGTGATATTGCTATGCTTTTGATACACTTTCATACACTTTTGATCATATTTGGACTAACCTATTAACTCAGTGCACCCCAGTGCCAGTTTCTGTTTTTTGCTGTTTTTGTATTTCAGGTTTTCCCATTACTTAAATTGCCAGAAAAATTCGGGGAAAAATATATAAAAAAATCAGCGCTCCAGAAGCTTCCACGCGCCAGAAGTGGGGCCAGAGGGGAGCCAGGGGCAGCCCAGGCGGCCTTCCCACGCGGCCCCACCCCTGGCCGCGCTGGGGGGGCGCCTGGGCCCCCGCTCCGCCTCTGGTGACCCCCTTTGGCATATATTTACCTCGCGTCCCGAAACCCTCGATTCCAGAACCCTTTTCTCCAGAAGCTATTCCGATCTCCGCCGCCATCTCCACCAAGTTTCAGGGGACCAGAATTCCTGTGCCGGCATCCTGCCGGGACGGGGAAGTGCCCCCGGATTCATCTCCATCGACGTTGCTTCCTCCCTCCATGATGCGGGAGTAGTTCCTCCTCGGGGCTGAGGTTTCTACCAGTAGCTATGTGGTCAATTCTCTCTCCCATGATGTGATCTTCGTTGTGATCATAGGCTATGTTAATCTAGGGTGATCCCATGATATTTCCCCTTCCTCTATGTATTGGATTGATGTACTCACTTGTCTTTATCTAGTATAATCTCCGAGACCAAGGTGACAGCGGTCTATTGGACATGGATTAGAAGAATATTTTCATGAGTGATTTCCTCTTTTGTGTGTGGATTGAAGATTGAGAGTCTCTTGGTGCTTGTCTTTGACTATCCTTGAGATATGTTGTGGTGATTGTGGTACTCTCTTTGGATGGCCGAGGTGACATTGGGAAATCCATAGATTGAGAACTACGAACTTAGAGGTGTGCTTTTGTAGCCCTACATAATTCTCGTCCTCTCTTGACCACAAAGGAATGACCTCCGAGTGCGTCCCCCTTGCATGTTTTATGGGAAATATCATGTGATTCGATTATGTTAATGTTGTTGGGAGTTGCCACTAGTGAAAGTACGAAGCCTAGGCCTTGTTTCCAACATTGCAATACCATTTGTGCTCACGTTTACCACTTGTTTGCTTGCTGCACTTTTTATTACAGATTTATATTACTTTGGTTTGCCACTCCTATCATCCATATTTTACCATCTCTTCGCCGAACTAGTGCACCTATACAACTCCTAGTTGTATTAGGTGTGTTGGGGACACAAGAGACTTCTTGTATCTTGATTGCAGGGTTGCTTGAAAGGGGTACGTTCAACCTCCACTTCCCTGAGTTCGATAAACCTTGGGTTACTCACTTAAGGGAAATTTGCTGCTGTCCTACAAACCTATGCTCTTGGAGGCCCAACACTGTCTACAGGAATAGAAGCGTGTAGTAGACATCAAGCTATTTCTGGCGCCGTTGCTGGGGAAGTGAGGTAAGTGAAGGTACCTTCTTTAGATCTTGCAATTAAATCTTTTCGTTTCTTGTTTTTAGTTTCACTAGTTATGTTTATGGAAAACCGCACTCTTAGTTCGCTGCTTGGGGAAGGCCGCTTTACCACACCCGTGGTAGAGAAGTCTCCTCCACCTACTGAATGTATTCCGTTCCAAATACCACTTAGGATAATTGAAATAATTAGGAATGATTGTTATGATGGGATGGTCAATCCTAGTATTCATTTGTTGAAACTTACAGAACTTTGTGAGTTGTTTAAGATTTCAGGTTTGACAAGAGATGGAGTCATGAGGAAATTATTTGCCTTGTCACTGAAAGGAAAAAGCATTGGAATGGTATAGGCTACTAGATGACTCTCACCTGCTGGATTGGGAAGAGATCCAGTCTCTCTTTTACTCCAAGTTTTATCCTCTTCATGAAGTCCATGAGAATAGGAATTATGTTTATAATTTCTATCCTCGTGACGGAGAGAGCATAGCTCAAGCTTGGGGGAGACTGAAAACGTTAATGCTAAAATCCTAACCATGGGCTCCCCAAAGATATGATTATTACTAATTTCTATGCGAGGCTCTCTCGACAGGATAAAGATTTGCTCGATGCTTCCTCTATGGGTTCTTTCACAAACGAAAAGATTGATGCTAAATGGGAACTCCTTGAAAGAATTCAACGCAACACTGAAGATTGGGAGATCGACAAAGGTAAAGAGTCAGGTATAATTTATGAGTATGATTGCATTAAGTCCTTTGTTGAAACTACAAGTTTTAATAAGTTTAGTGCTAAGTTTGGGCTTGATTCCCAACTCCTTGTTGATTTCCTCAAATCTTTTGCTTCACATCTTAATATGCCTAGGGAGGATTGGATCGAGCATCATGAACCTTTTAGAGAGATTTGCAGAGAAAATGAAATTGTTCATGATGATTGCAACATGCATGATCCAATTCCTAAAAATGAAGTTGTATATAAGCATGTTAATTTTTGTGGAGTGGATAGACCTTGTGAAAGGCCTATGATTGAAGAAGAGAAGTATTGTAAGAAACATAAGCATGAAAGAACAATCACTTGGGTCAAAGATTTAAATGAAATTGCTAGAGAATTGTGTGACCTTTATCCTTTTACTTGTGAACTTTGTTGTATAGAGGGTCACTTTAATTTTCAATGCATGCACTTTCAAAACATATATGTTAACCAGTTGTGTGATAACATGATCACCCCTGATCTTTATGATGAGCTTATGTTATTTTTGATGTGTGAAGAGTTATCAGAAAAGACTTCTTGGCTAGATGTTAATGCCATAGGAATAAAAAACACTTTGCAAAATTGCCATCTCTATTGTGTTGTTAATTGCCATGAAAATGATTACATAAGTAAGATTAGAAAGGAGGGAACTTTACCAAAGTATAAAAATGTCTCTTATATTTCTGCTAATAAAAAGGAGAGTTTCTCCCAAGTTTCCCCTATTGTTTCTAATAATAAACCAGGATATGTGGAGAAGCTTCATCTCCAACCACTCCCTCCTAAGGTGAAGAAGAAGAAAAAGAAGAGGAGGAGGAAGAGGAGCAAGAAAGAAGAAGAATGGGTATCAACCTGTCCTGAGCATATTCCTCCCATCAACTTTTATCCTAACGGTTGTAAGTTTAAAGAAGAAGGTGAAGTTTATTGCCTTAATTATCATCTTGATGATACGTCCGTAGGTACTATTGAAGACGATTTTGATTATGATATGCATGTTACTTATTGTGATTGGGAAAATGATGATAATGCTACTTATGATCTTGAAAATCTTTTTGGTACCAACTCTGAAAGTGATGATATGGAAAGCTCTAAGCTTGGGGATGATAGGATTGCAAATCCTTTACCCACTAGTGATGTGATAGTTGATAATTATTTTGCTAGTAAGAATAAAGACAACATGTTTACAAATATAGTTGCTAGTAATGATAATGCTCTTCTCTACTATGATGATGTTATAACTCCAATCTATAGTGATTATAAAGGTACCTATGACATAAGGATAAACTATCCTTATGAAACTTGTCATAATCATGGAGAGAATTACTCCCTTGTTGAACACCATCTTCCTAATACACAATTAATCTATAGTGTTCAAGTTGTTTATGATAGTCCTACTCCCACTATTACCAATGAGAAAGATTATGCTTATGTGGAGAGTAAGAGTACCTTTTTGCATGTGGATCGTGGTAACAATGCTTTATGTGATGCTTATATTGTTGAGTTTATTCGTGATCCCACTGAAAATTATTATGAGAGGGGAACATATGCTTATAGATATTTCAATAATATTAAGTTCCCTCTCTTTATGTTGAATGTTTTGAAGCTGCACTTGTTTTGTCTTCCTATGCTTATTACTTTGTGCTTCAATGAATTATTCTATTGCAATATTCCTATGGATAGGAAGCATGTTAGGCTTAAATGTATTTGGTATTTGCTTCTTGATGCTCTCTTTTGTTCTTCAACTCTTATTCCTACAAGAGCATCATTAAAGTCTTAAGCCTATCTTTATGGCTATAAAGAAAGAGCTCTAGGGAGACAACCCTTGTTATCTTTGCTTTCAGTTTGTTCTTTCAGTTTTTAGTGGTCTTGATGTTTGTTACTACTGTAGCAACATCATTGTATCTTTATTTTTCAGCTTTGTGCCAAGTTTAGCCTCCGATTGCAAGAAAGTTCAAAAGTTGTGACGTGCAGTCCAGAAAACAGATTCTGTCCTTGGAAAGAAAAATTCGTAGAAAATCACCAGATCATCTTTTTGGTCTGAACTTTTTCGACAGCGTGCTCTATACAATTGGCTTTCGGGCATCTGTTCTGAGTTTTTCGATTTGAGTTGCAGAAGTGCCCCGAAAAAATTATTTACTACCTGCTGGTCTGTTTTTCACAGATTCTGTCCTGTTTTGCCTTTTCTTCGTTTTGCAAACCTTGAGCTTGCTTTTTCTTTGCAAAAACCTTTTGGCAATCTTGAGAAACAGTAGTTCTTCAAGATTATCCTTATTTCCAGTAGGGAAAAATTATTTTATTGTGGGTACTAACCTCGCTAATCAGATTATGATGAGTTATGTATGAAGGGAGTTTTCAAGTGTGCGAGGGAAGATGATAAAAGAAGATTCAGGAGGGTCAAACGCTCAAGCTTGGGGATGCCCCCGTGCACCCCCAAGAAATATTCAAGAAGACTCAAGCGTCTAAGCTTGGGGATGCCCCCATGCATCCCCTTCTCCATCAACAATTATCAGTTCGTCTTTCGTTCCACTATAATTTTATCACTTCATGCGTTATGTGCTATGCTTGGAGCGTCTTGCTCTTAGTTTCTTTTTTTAGTTTTCTTTAGCTTTGCTTGCTGTTCATAACAAGTTAGAACCCATCTTTCTTTGTGTGGGAGAGAAACACGCTCCACTTCAACCTAGAACACAACATAGGATTTTCATGCTTATCTTTGCTGTGTGTGTTCTTTGTCTTTCCATAGCTGCCGTCATGTTTAGCTCTTAGTTTTCATGCTTTTCTTTTTAAAGAGCTTTTGTTTAGTTTGTTGCTGAACTTTCTTGAGTTTTCATGTTTATCTTGTTAAGAGAGTTTGCCTGTTGCACTGAGTTGTGTGTCTTAACTTAAAGTAGGTAATTGAGGTTGCTATTTAATTTTAGTAGTAACTTGCAATAGTTTTGAGGTATTGCCATGAGTAATGTCTGAACTTTTGGTGTCAAGAGCTTTAGCCTATTAGTGATAGATGTCGTATTTTGGGCAATCCGTGTTTATTTTCGAAAACCTACAAAATAGTTGAGAACTTTAGCTACTAGATGGATCACTAATCTTTGGAGGGATCGAATATTAGAGTACACTCACGTACCATGAGTCGAGGATGCGCAAGGATAACCAAACCCCCATACACTCCTCCTCGGGGTACTTGTCTCTTTGTGAACATCCTAATTAGATTGAGAGTTACCAATAATAAGTGCATGAGTTCTTCGGACTAATGTGAGTATTCAAAAGTTGACACTTCCACCTAGCCATATTTTTCTAGCCTCTTCGGTACCGTGCATTGCCCTTTCTCACCTCGAGAGTTGGTGTATACTTCGCCGGTGAATCCAAATCCTTGGCACGATACGCTCTGTCATCATAAGCCTCATTATACCCTTCCTCAAAACAGCCACCATACCTACCTATCAAGGCATTTCCATAGCCTTTCCGAGATACATTGCCATGCAACATCCATCTTCTCATGACTTGATCTTCATGTCATACATGCTTTTGCTTGATCGATGAGCCGCATGCTAGTTGGGCCTTGCCCTAATCATTGCTACATGACGTGCTAGTATCATTGCATATCCTGCTACACCGGCAGAGGCATACATTTGCATACATCATGATAGTTTCATTTTCTTTATGTTGAGTACTTTTGTAAAGTGTGAAAGATCTTCTATACTTCTTGTAATACATAGAGTGTTGCCCCTAAAGTGAGGAAAAGATCCCAAAGTGGACAAAATAAAAAGATCCCAAAGAGGACAAATGAGAGTTAAATAGAAAGAGCCATTGAGGCAACAAAAAATAAAAATAAAATAGAAAAAAAGAGAAAAAGAAATAAAAAGAGAGAAGGGGGCACACTACTATTCCTTTTGAGAGATCCACACTCGTACTCCATCTTATACCTTGTACTCCATAGAGATTATAATTCATGCATATAGCTATGTGGGGACCTTCACACTATAGAACTTGGCTTGTATATTCCAATGATGAGCCTCCTCAAAAGAGCTCTAGGTCTTCTTGAGCGAGCAAGTTGGATGCACCCCCACTAGTTCCATTGGAGAGCTTACCTTAGCTCATATGTGCATCCGTTGCATGGCAATCCCTACTCCTCACATCATATCTATCATTTGGCTTTCTCTCGCCTATGATTGTCCTCATTAATGTGAGCCTTTCACACCTTTTTTTGCCTTACCCCTTCATCATTTTTCTCTCTTTGCCATCCTAAGTGTCAACTTTCTTGCTTATGCTCATCCATTGCATGAGTGCTCAAAATATCGAAAGGGAGTGGATCATTTTGACTTGTACCTGGCTAGTGGTCTGGGGATGAGTCAAGATAAGATTCCAAAGAAGACCAAGTGTGAAACTTTAGTAGATTAAGTTCTCAATAATAAAAAAACTATGTTTTACTCTCTCGTATATCCCTATCCCCTTTCTTGCACGCAAACACCATTTGGAGACATTCGAGTCACGGACAGCGAGAGCTCTTGCACCTTCATGTTCTTATGTTGCTTGTTACAATGATAATATAGACTCCTGCTTGTTATGACTTGTATTGAATTACATGCCTTGATTGCTTTACTTAAAAGTTCTTATATGGTTGATAGCATGTCACCAAAGAAATTATGCGTGTTATCATTTACCTACTCGAGGACGAGCAGGAATTAAGCTTGGGGATGTTAATACGTCCAAAACGTATCTATAATTTCTGCTTGCTCCATGCTTCTTTTGTGTGATATTGCTATGATATTGATGCACTTCCATGCACTTTTGATCATATTTGGACTAACCTATTAAATCAGTGCACCATAGTGCCAGTTCCTGTTTTCTGCTGTTTTTCTATTTAAGGTTTCCCCCATATTAAAAGTGCTCCAAAAATTCCAGGAAAAATATAGGAAAAATCAGCGTGCAGGAAGCTTCGCGAAGAACCAAAGATGGGCCAGAGGGGAGCCAGGGGAGGCCCAGGCGGCCACCTGGCGCGGCCCCACCCCTGGCCGCGCCAGGGGGGCGCCTGGGGCCCCTGCTCCACCTCTGGCTGCCCCCCTTCGCATATATATCCCTCTCGTCCCGAAACCCACGAGGACAGAACCCTTTTTCGTGATCTCGCCTCTGTTCCGCCGCCGCAGCGCTTCCAAGATCGGGAGCATCTGGAGAACTCTTCCTGGCACCCTGCCGGAGGGGAGAACCAGCACCGGGAGCTTCTCCACCACCATGGACGCTTCCCGGATGAGTCGTGAGTAGTCCACCTTGGACCATGGGTCCATGATCAGTAGCTATGTGATGTTCTCCTCCCCTCTTTGCTCTTCATGGTTTAGACCTCGTGAGCTGCCCTACATGATCGAGGCACATATGTAATCTTTCGGCTGTTACTTTGCTGAGTTTGCTGGGATCTGATGGATTATGAGACTATGTTCAGATTGTGTTTGAGTAATATATTTGATTCACCTCTTTTATATCTTTGTCTTTGAGTAATTCTTGCATGTTCTCCGTTGCTGTTTATTGCTTTGGCCAAGTAGTAGGTAGTAACTCCAAGAGGGAGCGTTATGCTTGATTGTGGGTTCATGCCCCCTGATGACTAGCTTGAGTGACAGAAACATGAGTCTAGGGGATGTGCTGTTGCCACAAGGGAGAAAACAACGGTGCTTGTACTTGCGGGTGCAAGGATTGTTTACTTTACGCAAAGTTCTTTTAATGCAGTTGTCTGTTGCTTTGAGTTTACACTTTGGGTGGGATTCGCAACTTAATACCAGCGAGTTGTTCTGGATAGATATCTCAAGGTGGATGATTAGTAGTAGATGCAGATGGATTTCGGTCTACTTGCCTTGGCGTACCGCCCATGCTTTTGAGCCTCTACCTTTCTTTGCAGCATAGTTAGCATTGGTTTGCGCACATAATTCTGTCAATTGCCCAGCTGTAATTTGTTTACCTCGCTTTGCTGTTATATCGTCTATTGGGAGAGAGACATCACTAGTGAACCTCATGGGACCCCGGTCCATATTACCACCGCTGATCACACCTTCTATTTACTTCCTGTTTTTATTTCCTAGTTGCAGTCATAGCTATCATTATTATCTCTTGTGTTTGATCCTTTGTAAACAACAAGGCCGGAGGGATTGACAACCTCTTTGTACTCGTTGGGAGCAAAGTTATCTGTATCTGTGTGCAGGTCCCGTCAACCGGAAAGTTTTTGGCGCCGTTGACACCTACTTGTCGACCCTCGGAGTCTCACGGGATTCGATCAGTGGTATCTTTGCCAAGGGAAATTTGCCGCTAGGCTACATCTCAACCTTCCGCTTGGGGTAACCAACGAGGGGCGAGAAGCCATCACACGCGTACCCGAAGGGACCAATGTTGTGTCCGGTGCCCTGTGAAAACAGTCATGGTCGTCTATCCAAGCACGACCCCGTCCCGGGAAAGACCTCAAGTCTTCCCGTCACTAGTAATGCGGGCACCATGCTAGTATCGACCTAAGTAATCAATAAAACCCCGTCCCATAAGGGGTAGAGTGGTTGCACATGTTTGGTTGGGACGGTAGTCACACATAAATCTAATCCATTATTTCACCCATGCACAAGATTTTACCGGCACATCACTTCTTCCTCAAGTGATGACCTTACTCAACACCACCCTCGGGCATTAGGGGCACTCGATGGGGTTTATGAAAAGATTTTAACCTCGAAGGTTCATATCTCACATGCATCACAAGCATCACTACTAACTATTTGCATGACATCTAGCACATAGCAAGGTCATGAGCAGAGCATGCATCATGTGGTGGTTCAACTAGGTCACCACCGTAACTCTATCATCATGCATCGGAAACGAACAAGTTCCGAAGAACAAGTGTATCATGGTCAAAGGGCTGCTTGCCTGGATTGGCTTGGTCTTCAAAGTCTTCAAATCCTTCTCCTTCTCCTTCTTCAGCAACTTCGTCAAATACGGGATCTAATCGTCGCATAACAACAACGGAAAAATAAGACCACAATAAAAACAGAAAAATCAAAGTGCTCAGAAAAATGTCAACTTATTTTTGTTAAATACTAGAGGGAAAACTAAGATGGAGAAAATTCTTAGTTGGAGTTTTGGAGTTGCAGAATGGAATCTAAGGATTTTAGAACATGAGTTTTATTGCTCAAATTTGAATTTAAATTTGAACAGAACAGAAAAGTTTCATGGATATGTGTGAAAGTGACACCATTAAATAGGTTGGAATATTACAAGATTTTAGGAGTTGGAATTATTTCATTTGGACTAATATTCATTTCTGTAAAATTAATTGAAGCATTTACACAAAAGAATAAAAAGAAACAGTCATGTGCCACTGGGCCAGAATGGCCACAGTGCACGGCCCAGGGCGAAGGGCCCAGCCGCTCGGGCGCCAGCGCGCGCACGTCAGGATTTCAAACCTGACGGGCGGGGCCCGGCGGTCAGCGCCTGCGAGGGGAGAGAGAGGGCGGTGAGGATGACAGGCGGGGCCCGCCTGTCATCTCCAACCTCTCGGCCACGGCGACGGCAAGCTCACCAGCGGCGAATCCGAGCAAGGCGAGGCAAACGGATGGCAGGGATGGACTCAGCAGCGAGTCGCGGATGCAGTGGTGGTGGTGCGACTCGCCGGGGAGGCCTGGTTCGCCGGCGGTGAGGTGGGACGGCGGACGGTCATCGGGAGGTCGCTGGCCAGCTCGTTTCCAGCAGCTGCAGAGGGGGAAAGTGAGGGGAAAGTATTAGTGGGGTGCGGTGGTCCCAATTCGAGCGAGAGAAAGGGCGGAGGAGGCCTGCACATGGAGATCCCCGGCTGCCCGACGCGGCGGAGCTCCGGTCGATCCCGAGCACAGGGGCCCTCTGGGGACGAGCGAGTGGTGCTGGGGTGTTGTTGTGAGTGTGCTGAGGCTATTGGTGCTGAGTGGAGGGCTCGGGGGGCCCTATTTATAGGGGTGCGGCGAGGTCCCGTGGACCTGTGCGCCGGCGAGCTTCTGCTCGACGCCAAAGTGCACGGGAGGCAACGGGAGTGAGTCTGTGGCGTTGTTGGACGATCTCCAGGGCGGAGGGAAGAGAGAGGAGGAGCGGGGGACGCTCCAAACAGCATGCGCGTGCGAGGCCGAAGAGTGGAGGCTGCAGGCGGCCAGTGCGCGTGTGAAGACAGCCACTGGAGGGCGGAGGAGGAGGGGGGACAGCGCCGGGGAGGTCACGGACGTCGAGGGGCATCGACTGGCGCGAGGGGAGAGCTCGAGGCTGTCGGGGGCAGACGATTGGGGGAAGCTACAGTGTGGGGGCGCACTGTAGCGCGCTCTGGAGCGGCCTTATCGCATGCCATGGCATGCCATTGGCCCTCTGGGCGCGTCCGTCGTGTCTGGGGGGTCCAGGGTATTGCAAGCAGCTCGTCTATGGCTTTGGATGCTCTGGAGGATCAAGGAGAGATAGAGAGGAAGCTGGTAACTTGGTAGAAAATGGCTGTCCAGCAAGGTGAACTAGGGTTTTCACCCCTCAATCATGGAGCAAGGGACATGGGGGAGTTACTGGAGGTAGATAGTAACCAGATGAAGCTGTGGTAGAAAGTTGAGGCCAAGGTAAATAGTAAAAGGGGTCAAGATGGTAGTTTTGGTAAAATTGCAGAAGGTGTTTGATCAAGTTTTGATCAAGCAATTGATCTCCACTTGCCATGACATTTAACAGGATTGAATGTTATAAGAAAATAGGGTGTTTCACCAAATTTGGGCTCATTTGAAGAAACTAGCCAATGTAACTTTGGTGAACCCTAGAAATCACCAGAAATGGCTTCATCTTGTTTAAGTCAAGCTAATCATCTCCCCTTGATGCACCACTTGGTGTAGTTTCATCACTTGGGGTATTGATCATGCCCACAAAGTTTGAAGCTCCAGGTAAAAAGTTGGTAATGTAAAGTTGTTCAAATTTGCATTAGAACATAAAGTGTTTTGGGGTATTCTGATCAAGTTGCTCTACTCCAAATCTTGTGCCATTTGGTCTAGATGCCTTATTAGGCCATTCTAGCTTGTGCACCAAGTTTGAGAGCATTTGGATAAGTTTGGCAATGTAAAGTTGCTCAAACTTTAAATATGGACAGAAGGGTTTTGAGGATGTTTTCTTGCTTCCCAAGGCATGGGACTTGGCAAGATCATCAAATATGTCATATATGACATGATAGAATTTCCCTGGAATTTTTGGAGAAAATCTCCTTTGTAAATATTTCAAAAGCTTGAAATATCCAGAAAGGGTTTTAGAGGGATTAGCCCATTATTTTGAACATGACCAAGTGTTGAAACTCTTATATATGGACTATATATGTCCTATGAGTCTCCATGAATTTTGGCAAATATTTTTGAAATACTTAAATAATTTTTCCCTATTAAAGACCATTTCTGGCCTTAAGAAAAAGCTTTTAAATAAAATAGAAAAATAACTTTTAAAATTATACTTTTGTGGTTTCTGGGAGTCCTATGACTACTAGGTCTCAAATATACTTTTTGAAATAATTTTCTCACCCTAAATCAAGCACTTGCAGTGCAAACCTCAATTCAGGGGTTTTGGGAATACTAAATTTATAAAATACATTTTGGCCAAATTAATTTTGTAAGAAAATACTATACTGCTATATAACACTTGGCATGATCATTGGGCAGAAGTTTTGCGTATGGAGATGAATACCTCAAGAGGTAATAGTTGACTTTAATGAGCACATAAAAAGCACATGAAGAAAAACTTAATTCCAAATAAAAGCCAAATGATGCCAAAAAAAATTGTTGGTTCAAATTTTCATGCTTCATTGATGCAAATAACTTGTTACAAAGTGCAGGGTTTGACAGACCTACCCCCCTTACTAGAATCTCGTCCCCGAGATTCCTAAACTAGGTCTTAAAAGAGATCGGGAAACTCAGATCTAAGATAGTCTTCACGTTCCTAGGTTGCTTCAGCTTCGGTGTGGTTGCTCCACTGGACCTTGAAGTACTTGATGGTACGGCTTCGCGTCCGTCGTTCTGCTTCGTCCAGAATGCGAATGGGCTTCTCGCAGTAGGTCAAATCAGGCTGGAGATCAATGGCTTGGTGATCAACATCCTTGTAGAGATCGGGCTTGTTTGGAACTTGGAGGCATTTCCGGAGTTGTGACACGTGGAATACGTTGTGCACATCGGATAGCTCAGGTGGTAGTTCCAACTGGTAAGCCACTTCTCCTCGTCGTGCAATGATCTCAAAGGGTCCAATGAACCTTGGTGCGAGCTTCCCCTTGACGTGGAAACGCTTGGTTCCCTTCAGAGGAGTTACGCGCAGGTACACATGGTCCCCGACATGGAAACTCATGTCCCGACGGTGAGTGTCAGCATAGCTCTTTTGCCTTGACTTGGCTGCCTTCAAACGTTCTCTGACTAGTTGGACTTGCTCTTCTGATGCGCGGAGAATATCCGGTCCAAAGACTAGTCCTTCTCCAGTCTCTGACCAGTTGAGGGGTGTGCGACATCTGCGTCCGTACAACACCTCAGATGGTGCCATCTGAAGGCTCGACTGATAACTGTTGTTATAGAACTCGGCAAAACGGAGACAATCTTTCCACTTGGCTTCATATGCCAAGACACAGGCTCGGAGCATGTCTTCGAGAATTTGATTTACTCGTTCTATCTGACCTCCGGTCTGTGGGTGAAAAGCCGTGCTGAAAGACAATTTGGTTCCCAAGGCTTCTTGGAACTTCTTCCAGAACCTTGAGGTGAACTGGGTTCCTCGATCTGACACAATCTCCTTGGGAACGCCGTGAAGTCTTACGATTCTGTCGATGTAGAGAGCTGCCAGCCGGTTGCCATCATAAGTAGTCTTGACAGGAATGAAATGGGCCACCTTGGTCAAATGGTCGACTATGACCCAGATGGAGTCATGTCCTCTATTTGACCTTGGTAATCCAGTGATTAAGTCCATTCCGACTTTATCCCACTTCCACTCAGGAACCTTGAGTGGTTGAAGCAATCCAGCGGGTCGCTGATATTCAGGCTTGACCCTTTGGCACACATCGCACTTTGCAACATAGGTTGCAATCTCTCTTTTCATCCCGTGCCACCAGAATCTTGCCTTCAAGTCTTGATACATCTTGGTTCCTCCGTGGTGGATGGAGTACGGAGTGTCGTGGGCTTCTTGCAGGATCAGGTTCTTCATCTCTTTCTTGTTTGGTACGCAGATGCGGCCTTTGTACCAAACAATCCCGTGCTCGTCTTTAGAGAATCCTGGGGCCTTGCCTAGCTTCATCTTCTTCTTGATGCCTTCAATGCTTGCATGTCCATCTTGCGCCTTCTTGACTTCGTCCATCAGGGTCGGTCTGACTTCCAAATGATCCAGAAATCTAGGGGTGACCAATTCCAAACTGAATTGTTCGAGCTCCTTAAACAAGGCTGGCTGCCTTTCTTGAATAATGGCATTCAAAGAGCAAGCCTTCCTTCTTAAGGCATCGGCCACCATGTTAGCCTTCCCGGGGTGATATTGAACACTAAGGTCATAGTCTTTGATGAGTTCCAACCATCTTCGCTGCCTCATGTTCATTTCCTTTTGGGTGAAAATGTACTTCAGACTTTTGTGGTCTGTGTATATCTCACACCATTTCCCTAGGAGGTAATGCCGCCATGTATTCAAGGCATGAACCACTGCTGCTAACTCAAGATCATGAGTAGCATAGTTCTCCTCATGAGGTCGTAGCTGCCTGGAGAGGTAGGCTATGACTCGGCCATCTTGCATCAGAATGCTTCCCAATCCGGTTCGAGAGGCATCACAATATATCACGAACTCCTTGTGAATATCAGGTGTTGCCAGAACTGGGGCGGTGGTCAATCTCTTCTTGAGCTCTTGGAAGCTTTCTTCGCATTTTGGCGTCCACTCAAACTTCTTGTCCTTCTTGAGGAGCTGAGTCATTGGCCAGGCAATGCTAGAGAATCCTTCCACGAATTTGCGGTAATAGCCCGCAAGTCCGAGGAAGCTTCTGACTTCCTTGACGGTCGTTGGAGATTGCCATTGGGTCACAGCTTCGATCTTTGCGGGATCAACTGATAATCCTTCTTCGGTCAAGACGTGACCTAAGAATCCAACTTTATGCAGCCAGAACTCACACTTGCTGAATTTGGCATACAGTTGGTGCTCCCGAAGCTTATCTAGGACCATCCTCAAATGTTGCTCGTGTTCTTCCTCCGTCTTCGAGAAGACAAGAATGTCATCGATGAAGACAACAACGAACTTGTCCAAATATTCCATGAAGACTTTATTCATGAGATACATGAAGTAAGCTGGGGCATTGGTTAACCCAAAGGACATGACCGTGCACTCGTACAAGCCATATCTGGTTACGAATGCCGTCTTCGAAATATCTTGGGGTCTGATCTTCAGCTGGTAGTACCCAGATCTGAGGTCGATCTTGGAGAACACCTTGGCTCCGCTGAGCTGATCAAACAGATCTTCGATCTTGGGAAGTGGATATTTGTTCTTGATTGTAACTTCATTGAGGGAACGATAGTCAATGCATAAGCGAATGGTACCGTCCCTCTTTGCCACAAATAGAACGGGTGATCCCCAAGGGGAGGCACTCGGGCGGATAAATCCCTTCCTCAGTTGCTCTTCCAGTTGCTTCTTCAACTCGGCTAATTCTTCCGTCCCCATTCTATAAGGCTTCTTACAGATGGGTCCTGCTCCGGGCACGAGCTCGATGATGAAATCAATGTCACGGTCAGGGGGCATTCCCGGTAGTTTGTCCGGAAAGACATCAGGATACTCGCATACCACCGGTACTTGCTCTAGCCCGACTTTAGACAAACAGTTGACTTGAGCGGCTTGAGCGGAAGAGGAGTTGGAAGCAAACTTGACCTCGACTCCTTGGTCATTGGTCACAGTGACTATCCGATTGGCACAGTCTAACAAGCCTTGGTGCTTACTGAGCCAATCCATCCCTAAGATCACATCCAAGCCTTGCGATCTTAGGATGATAAGGTCTGCTAGGAAGTCTACACCGTTAATGGTAATACTGACTCCTTTACAGCCTATCTTGGCTCTCATCTCTGCTTCGGGGGTTTGTACCACCATAGGGTTATTCAGGTGTGTAGGGGTCATGCCACTTTTTAATGCAAATCTTTGAGTGACAAATGAATGCGTTCCTCCAGAATCAAACAAGACAGTTGCAGGTGCTGAGTTGACAAGGAACGTACCCAGCACGACGTCCGGGTCTTCCTGGGCTTCTTCAGCAGTGACGTGATTCACACGCCCCTTCCCATGGTTAGGCGGGTTGCGAGGAGCTGGGTTCCTTGGCGGCATCCCGCGGCCTTGTCCTGGGTTCTGCGCATTGGGGCGCGGGGCATCTGGCTTGTTGTTGGGGCACACCCTTGAGATGTGTCCTAACTGACCACATCCAAAGCAAGTGACTTGTTTGGATTGTTGATCTTGCCACCACTGTTATTGGGGTTGAAAGCTGGCCTTGGGTTGGCATATTGCTGAGGCTGATAATTGGTGCGAGGTGTAGGAGCTCTTGGTTGCTGATAGGTTGGCTTGGCAGGGGCTGACTGCCACGGACGCTGATACGTCCAAAACGTATCTATAATTTCTGCTTGCTCCATGCCTCTTTTGTGTGATATTGCTATGTTATTTATACACTTCCATACACTTTTGATCATATTTGGACTAACCTATTAACTCAGTGCACCCCAGTGCCAGTTTCTGTTTTCTGCTGTTTTTGTATTTCAGGTTTTCCCATTACGTAAATTGCCAGAAAAATTCCGGGAAAAATACATAAAAAATCAGCGTTCCGGAAGCTTCCATGAGGCCAAAGTAGGGCCGGAGGGGACCCACAGGGACTCCAGCCGGCCTGCCCACGCGGCCCCCCCTTGGCCGCGCCGGGGGGGGGGCGCCTGGGCACCCCTGACCCCCTCTGATGCCCCCCTTTGGCATATATTTACACCGTGTCGCGGAAACCCTGATTCCAGACCCCTTTTCTCCAGACGCAATTCCGATCTCCGCCGCCATCGCCATCAAGCTTCGGGGGACCAGAATTCCTGCGCCGGCACCCTGCCGGGACGGGGAAGTGCCCCCGGATTCATCTCCATCGACGTTGCTTCCTCCCTCCATGATGCGGGAGTAGTTCCTCCTCGGGGCTGAGGTTCTTACCAGTAGCTATGTGGTCAATTCTCTCTCCCATGATGTGATCTTCGTTGTGATCATAGGCTATGTTAATCTAGGGTGATCCCATGATATTTCCCCTTTCTCTATGTATTGGATTGATGTACTCACTTGTCTTTATCTAGTATAATCCCCGAGACCAAGGTGACAGCGGTCTATTGGACATGGATTAGAACAATATTTTCATGAGTGATTTCCTCTCTTGTGTGTTGATTGAAGATTGAGAGTCTCTTGGTGCTTGTCTTTGACTATCCTTTAGATATGTTGTGGTGATTGTGGGACTCTCTTTGGATGGCCGCGGTGACATTGGGAAATCCTTAGATTGGGAACTACGAACTTTGAGGTGTGCTTTTGTAGCCCTACATAATTCTCGTCCTCTCTTGACCACGAAGGAATGACCTCCGAGTGTGTCCCCTTTGCATGTTTTATGGGAAATATCATGTGATTCGATTATGTTAATGTTGTTGGGAGTTGCCACTAGTGAAAGTATGAAGCCTAGGCATTATTTCCACCATTGCAATACCATTTGTGCTCACGTTTACCACTTGTTTGCTTGCTGCACTTTTTATTACAGATTTATATTACTTTGTTTTGCCATCCATATCACTTGCCATTTAATATCTCTTCGCCGAACTAGTGTATCTATACAACTCCTAGTTGTATTAGGTGTGTTGGGGACACAAGAGACTTCTTGTATCTTAGTTGCAGGGTTGCTTGAGAGAGACCATCGTCAACCTCTACTTCCCTGAGTTCGATAAACCTTAGGTCATCCACTTGAGGGAAATTGCTACTGTCCTACAAACCTCTGCGCTTGGAGGCCCAACATAGTCTACAAGAGTAGAAGCATGTGTAGACATCAAGCTATTTCTGGCGCCGTTGCCGGGGAGGTGAGCGCTTGAAGGTATATCTTTAGATCTTGCAATTAAATCTTTTTGTTTCTTGTTTTTATTTCACTAGTTATGTTTATGGAAAACCGTGCTATTGGATCGTTGCTTGCGGGAGGACGCCCCACACCTGTGGTGGTTGCTCCTCCTCCTACTGAAATTGTGCCCTATAAAATACCGGCTGGTATTATCGATCATGTTTTGGCTAATCGTTATGCAGGAGACAGACATCCCGGTGAACACTTGCTATAT
>LR738716.1:311985220-312014381 GCA_902687465.1 Secale cereale
AATTCATCAAGCATATCATCTAGCCTAGGAATAGGATGACGATAACGAATAGTAATATTATTAATGGCTCTACAATCAACACACATACGCGATGTACCATCCTTTTTCGGCACTAGAATAATAGGAACAGCACAAGGACTAAGGGATTCGCGTATATAACCTTTGTCGAGTAGCTCATGTACTTGACGCATAATCTCCTTCGTCTCTTCTGGATTGGTACGGTATGGTGCGCGGTTGGGTAGCGATGCACCGGGAATTAAGTCAATCTGATGCTCAATCCCTCGAATAGGTGGTAATCCCGGTGGCACGTCTTGTGGAAAGACGTCGGCGAACTCCTGCAAAATGTTAGTGACAGCAGGAGGCAAAGAGGAAGGCACGTCCTCGAATGAAAATAATGCCTCTTTGCATACAACAGCATAGCAAACAGATTTGCTAAAATCTAGCTCATCAATATCAGATTTGGTGGCAAATAAACATGCACTTTTCAATTTAATTTCAGAAGCAACAGTAGCTGGTTTATTATTAGGCTTCATTTGTTGCTCAAATTCTTTTGCCACAATCTGATTTTCACTCTTATTTTTCTCCTGTTTTGCTTTATTAGCTCTATTAATATCATCTTTTAAAATGGAATCAGGAGTCATAGGAAGCAAAGTAATATTTTTATCCTTATGAACAAGAGTATACTGATTGTTTCTACCATGGTGTACAGAATTTTTATCAAATTGCCATGGTCTACCAAGTAATAAGGAACATGCTTGCATAGGTACCACATCACAATCAACATAATCAGCATATGTAGAGATACTAAAATGCACACGAACAGTACGTGTTACCTTAACCTTGCCGCTGTTGTTGAACCATTGGATGTAGTAAGGATGTGGATGTGGTCTTGTGGTGAGAGATAGCTTCTCCACCATCTCCATGCTAGCCAAGTTGTTGCAACTCCCTCCATCTATGATCACGCGAACAGAACGTTCCTTCACAACTCCCTTTGTATGGAACAAATTATGCCTTTGATTTTGCTCAGCTTGTGTAACCTGCACACTCAAAACACGTTGAGCAACTAAACATTCATACCTGTCAGCATCTTCAGGAGCCATGTATTGCGTCTCATGATCAGAATCGTCTCCGCCGTGTTCTTCACGTGTAATAAGAGCCAAAGTCTCCTCATCATAGTCACTAACGGATTCATATCCACCATCCTCAGTAGCAATCATCACACGCTGAGATTTGCAATCTCTTGCAAAATGTCCTCTTCCCTTACAACGACGACAAATAATCACTGGTGTGCCCTGTTGATGCCATGGAAGAAGAAGAACTCTGTGCAGGCCCAATAGGTGTGCTCTTGGCAGATAATGGTGGTTGTGCCTGCTTCCTTGTATCATGGCTGGAGGTAACAGCTAATGGAGGTGTCGGTGCAGTAGAATGTGAGGAAGTAGAGGATGCACGCGGTGTCCATGATGAAGGTCGTCCTGCAGAAAAGTTAGTCCGCGCCAATGCCTGTCGATCCTGCACTTCACGTTCAGCTTTACAAGCAAGATGGAATAAACGAGTGATAGTAGTATAATCCTTATACTCTAGAATGGTCTGAATCTCTCTATTTAATCCACCCATAAAACGTGCAAGCATAGCTTCATTCTCCTCAACAATACCACATCTAATCAGGCCAGTTTGTAATTGCTGATAATATTCTTCTACAGAATTTTTTCCTTGTCTTAAGCGCTGCAGTTTTTGAAGTAATTCACGTTGATAATATGGTGGAACCCAACGAGTACGCATAGCAGTTTTCAAAGCAGTCCAAGTCGCTGGAATAGGGTATAATCTACAATGTTCAGACCACCAAACACATGCAAACCCAGTGAAAGCACAAACAGCAGCAGGAACACGTCTCTCCTCGGGATAGTTTAAACATGTAAAACGTTGTTCAGTTTGTAACTCCCAAGTAAGATATATATCAGGAACATATCTACCCTCAAATGGTGGAATATTCAATTTCAGTTTAGGAAGATGGTCATGTACCTCAGGTGGTGGTGCAGCCCTACCGTTGCGATGATATGCATGAGGACGACCTGGTGGTGGTGGTGCTGGTTGTTGGACGTGGTTCTGATTTTGGTCAACCTCATCCTCGTAATGGTCCTCCACCTCTGTAGTAGCAGCAGGAGCTACAGAAACATCAACAGCAGCAACAGAAGCTTGACCAGTCTCAAGGGGAACGCGCTGTGCTCGTCCCACTTGATTCGGAAGTCGGCGTTGTTGTTGTTGTTGTTGTTGTTGAAGAGGTGGGACAGCTGCAGCAGCCAGTGGTGGTGGCAAACGCGCAAGCAATTCAGCAAACTTGTTATCCAGCTTTGTTTCAAACGTCTTCTCCATGCCATCTATCTTCTCCATCGTTGAGCAACTAAACATTCATACCTGTCAGCATCTTCAGGAGCCATGTATTGCGTCTCATGATCAGAATCGTCTCCGCCGTGTTCTTCACGTGTAATAAGAGCCAAAGTCTCCTCATCATAGTCACTAGCGGATTCATATCCACCATCCTCAGTAGCAATCATCACACGCTGAGATTTGCAATCTCTCGCAAAATGTCCTCTTCCCTTACAACGACGACAAATAATATCACTGGTGTGCCCTGTTGATGCCATGGAAGAAGAAGAACTCTGTGCAGGCCCAATAGGTGTGCTCTTGGCAGATAATGGTGGTTGTGCCTGCTTCCTTGTATCATGGCTGGAGGTAACAGCTGATAGAGGTGTCGGTGCAGTAGAATGTGAGGAAGTAGAGGATGCACGCGGTGTCCATGATGAAGGTCGTCCTGCAGAAAAGTTAGTCCGCGCCAATGCGTGTCGATCCTGCACTTCACGTTCAGCTTTACAAGCAAGATGGAATAAACGAGTGATAGTAGTATAATCCTTATACTCTAGAATGGTCTGAATCTCTCTATTTAATCCACCCATAAAACGTGCAAGCATAGCTTCATTCTCCTCAACAATACCACATCTAATCAGGCCAGTTTGTAATTGCTGATAATATTCTTCTACAGAATTTTTTCCTTGTCTTAAGCGCTGCAGTTTTTGAAGTAATTCACGTTGATAATATGGTGGAACCCAACGAGTACGCATAGCAGTTTTCAAAGCAGTCCAAGTAGCTGGAATAGGATATAATCTACAATGTTCAGACCACCAAACACATGCAAAACCAGTGAAAGCACAAACAGCAGCAGGAACTCGTCTCTCCTCGGGATAGTTTAAACATGTAAAACGTTGTTCAGTTTGTAACTCCCAAGTAAGATATATATCAGGAACATATCTACCCTCAAATGGTGGAATATTCAATTTCAGTTTAGGAAGATGGTCATGTACCTCAGGTGGTGGTGCAGCCCTACCGTTGCGATGATATGCATGAGGACGACCTGGTGGTGGTGGTGCTGGTTGTTGCACGTAGTTCTGATTTTGGTCAACCTCATCCTCGTAATGGTCCTCCACCTCTGCAGTAGCAGCAGGAGCTACAGAAACATCAACAGCAGCACCAGAAGCTTGACCAGTCTCAAGGGGAACGCGCTGTGCTCGTCCCACTTGATTCGGAAGGCGCCGTTGTTGTTGTTGTTGTTGTTGTTGAAGAGGTGGGACAGCTGCAGCAGCCGGTGGTGTTGGAAAACGCGCAAGCAATTCAGCAAACTTGTTATCGAGCTTTGTGTCAAACGTCTTCTCCATGCCATCTATCTTCTCCATGGCCTCGTCAAATCTGTTTAGCACATCTTGCACCTGTTCACTCATCATTTGCTGAAACTTATCATGAAGCTCCTTGTTCGTCAAGTTCTCCCAGTCAGTCTCGTCGACTTGTGATCCTGGCATGGTTAGCAGCAATAGAAACACACAAGAATATGATCCTACAGACTACTAAGAAGTGGTGGGGGTGGCGGGTGTCACAAATCCGACAAGCAAATCTCAAATTCTTACCAGTTCTTACCCAGCAGCAGGCGGTGATCGGCAACCGATGTATTCAAAACTCTCAAAGCTTGGATAGAGCGATTACCAGGGAGAGTCAAACGCACGATGTAGATGTATGTGGAGCTGGGAAGGCTTATAATATGGTAGCAAAAAGGGTCAGCAATAATCAATTCAGAGATGCAAAGGTGAATAAACGCTCAACGACGGTACTGTGCTGGTCCTAGGCTAGACCGTACTAGAGACGCGAGCCTAGAACACTAACGAAATCACGGCGCTGCACGTAATCAAGGGGAAAGCACACTCTGAATTTTTTTTTTCGCCACTTTTTTTTTGCGCTGCTTTTTTTTTTTGCCGAAAATCACTATAATGGCGAGTGTCTCAAAACACTTCCCAAGTCAAACTAAGATGATAGGCACGAAATTTTTTTGACGAATTTTTTTTTTCGGAATCAGGGCAGCGACGACGAAAAAGTGCGGGAAAAAATCAGTATGGTGGCACGTGTCTCAAAAGACTCAGAAAAGCCCAAAAGTAGGATAGGGAAAAAAATATTTTCACCTGTCGAAATTTTGGCCTAAAAACTGCCCGGGGGTCTCCAGACTTTTTTTTTCGAGACCTACGCAGGCAAGGAAACACAAATCCGAAACCTAGATGGATTTCGAGAACAAACCTAATATGAAAAGAACTCGGATTGGTGGTGGATATATGGTGGTAGGATATGGTAGCGGTTGTAGGTTATGGCAGCGGTGGTGGTATATGGATTCGGATTGGTGGTGGTATATGGATACGAATCGGTGGTGGTATGTGGCAGTAGTGATGAAGATGTTGCGGCGGCGGCGTGACAACTTATGACCAGAACTCGAAACTCTAAAAGACTAGACGCTAAGACCAGCAACTGGACACGACGATGCAACCGCAAATTCAACAAAGCAAATACAGAAAAGATTATGCAAAGGCTCAGATTGGTTCGGATGGGATGAACTAACCCTAATTTTTTTTTGGCTTTTTCGTGGACTATAGGTATGAAGAACAGACTCGATCTAAACTATGAAAAACTGTAAAATCTCACCGAGCAACCTGGAAATCTGATACCACTTGATAGAGGCAAAGGTGTCCCGTCTTTCGATGAGATGGTGGTTATCGTTTTGGAGGAAGTCGACTTTGACGATCCGACTACGAACGTGCGAGGACGTCGCGCCTTAGCAATCGCAAAACCAACTCCGAGAGGTTGTTGACCACGCCGGAGCACGATCAACCTGACCACGAAGGTCTGTTTCCTGCAGGCAAACAAAGAACAAGCAAGAAACTAAGATTGCAATCTGGATATTGCGAATATAAGAGGAAAGCTTTATTGATCAAGGTGGGGTTCTGTGACGCCTTGGTCTGGTCGTTGAACACAAACGAAGTACGCGAAGTTGCAGCTATGGCGAACTTTTAATCTAAACAAAAACCCAAAGTCTAAACGACGCCCTAAGGGCTGTATATATGAGGGAAAGAGGGGGGAATTTCGTGGCCCTTGGTGGAGGGGTCCGAAACCAACCCTAACTCTTGTTTCCCCACACATACGGACTCTAAAAACAGCCTATACTCAAGTATTTCGAAATTACATGGGCCTGGCCCAATAATAAGGTGACGCAGCACCTAAAATAGCCTCTGGACGAAATTTATGAAGTGGCATCTTGTATATTTCGTCCAAGGCTTCTCGCACTCATTATGGTGGCTTCAAAGTCCTGAAATCATCCATTGTAACTCCATTCTTGTCCCCCTTGCGCATGCCATCATCTCCATGCTTGATCGTGCTCCAATGTTCATCCTTCTTGTCCAAGCTAGGCCCTTCATTTGTAAGCAAGACAAATGTATCCAATTTAGGCAGCATCATATTCTCATGAACATTAGATTCATTACCAAGAAACGAAAGTACCTGGTAATTTAATTGGCGTGCGCGAGCTCTAGTAATTGGTCCTGTATATGTGTCAGTTGGAGCTGTGGGTGTAACCTTGTTAGTGATGTCCTCATCACGTCGAATAGCTCTTGTGAACTCTTGTCATGTAGAGGTTGCCGGCGGTCATGTCGAGCTTGACGTGCGGCTTGACGAAGAGTGTTTGACGTAGGTGTACTTGAGTCTTGCGTAGAGTCGGTATGTCGACTTGAGCGGCTACGTCTTTGAGATGATGTTGAGGAAGAACGTCGGTTGATGATCAATGTCCGGAGCTCATTGTATTGAGTAGACATGTTGGTGTTGATGAGGTCGATTTGCTCCTTGGTACTTTGTTGGAATTGGCGCGCGTCCTCGGCGACTTGACCAATGTACTCTCGCATAGCTTCACTCTCTTGATGTAGAGCTCGTTGGACACCGAATAGATGTAGTTTGGTGACGTAGTTGTTCGCTTCTTGAGGATCGTCGAAGATCGGGTTCGAAGATGAACTTGGCCTATCCATCATCACAAGCAAGTATGTGAGTGGGCGAAAAGGAGAAGACAATATCAATGTACCTTAACCGAGGTTGAAAATGGATCAATGATCACGCGACAATGTAACCCGGAAATAGCACTATTGGTATCACTTCGTGTCGATTCTCACACCTACACAAGTAAAGCTTTGAGAGGAGCTCGGTTAGGATGTGGCACAAATTCAATGCAATAGTCAAAGTGACTCAAAGATGTTGAAAATGGTTCACAAATTTGCTCATGCAACAAGTAGATCACTAGCAAAGATAGCTCACGGAACACACGCACGGAAAGATAAATGTGGTTGTGCAACCAAGGATGAGCGAAAATGTGGAAAACCACGGAAAATGCTCGTGTTGCACAACGCTAGAGAGACGCTAACCGATTGCTTAATAGGCGGATACGCACTTGTGCACGACCTATAAGAGGCAAAACGTAACGACTAACTATCACAAGTATGCTATGAGTGTATGATGTGCCGATGCTTGAGCACAAGATGATGTTGCTATGAAGTATGATCTCTTTTGATGCAAGGCGTATGATGCTATTGTGTTCTTGCTTTGGTGGCTCTTTTGCTTAAAAGCTTGTGAGCTCTTTCTTTGGGCACATATGCATTCTTCTCGGATCGAGGTAGCTATTGTGTATGCGGAGCACTCTTGTGGCACACGGGGATATGCAAGATACCAAGATGATGTGATATTACTCACAATGATGTAGTATGCAATATCTATGACTACCACTAATGTGCACAAGTGTCGTGGCCCGGCAATAATCAAATGGCTAGTCTCAATGGGAAAGCTACGCAAAGATGGTTCATAGGGTGACAATGCAATTGCAAGGTAAGGTGAGTGAAGTGTCGACGATGTTACCGTCCTTGCCGAAGTTGAGCGGTGGTGTTGTCGAAGTCTTGCCGTCCCAAGGTAGCCTAAACTTCCAAGGAAACGGTGAAACCACAACTCAAGTATCCAAGGCAAATGGAGACAAAGTTTTCGAACTCGGAGCGGGTAAGCGATGGTGGTTGCGGAAGGTAAGGTGGTATGTATGTGGTAGGTGGGTGGTAGCGGAAGTGTGGTACGTAACCGAACAGGGTCCAGCTACGTCAGGGTTGTTCGGACGTCCGGAAGTTACCGGTCGTCCGGTCGGTCGGGATGGGTCGGACGTCCGGTGGAGACCGGAAATCCAGTAAAACGTTCTGTTGTCGGGGTGCCGGTCGTCCGGTGTTTAGCGGACGTCCGGTGTCTCGAGAGGTGCCGGACGTCCGGTAAACGTCGGTCGTCCGGTAGGTCTGGGATGCGGTTGGTGGGATCCGTGGAGAAATTGGTGAAACGTGGTCGGATTGGCGGGGAAAAACGGTGAAAAGGTGGGGAAATGCTAGATCGACACGTGGCACAGCAAATCCATGGAACAAATTCAACAAAATCTTGCCAAATCAACAGATCACAAAAATTTTTGTTTGGGGCTCTTTTTGTGGGGAATTTTCGAAATTGGGAAGAACACGACAAAAACAAGCTAGAAAACAAAGTGTGGGGCTCCAAAATCGTGAGAAACCTTTGCTCTTGATACCATATGATACAGGGTGGAACCCTAATCAGCGGATCTTTCACGTTTTGGAGGGTGGCACACGATGAACACGGGGATCACAAGGGAAAGAAGGGGGGGAAAACACAAGAGGAAAACACTCAACCAACACGAAGATAATCACACAAGCTCTAGATTCGCGATACAAGGTCGAGATACATGATCCAAAGTCAACACCGGTGATACAAAGATAGTCTTCTCCGTGAGGAGGTCTTGATATCCCTGGGGATCTTCTCCGATGAAGGAGGTCCTGAATCCGTAGTGGATCTTCTCCGTAGAGGCGCACCGTCTCGTGGGAGAAATCCACACAAGTCTGAGAAATGAGCTAAACCACAGCTGAGTCTAACGGAGGGGAGTCAACGGTATTTATATTACATGGGTAAGCGCCGTCGGGGCGGACGTCCGTGGGTTACCGGACGTCCGGTGGTTCCGGAGGGACCGGACGTCCGGTAATCCTCGGATTTCCGCTAATTAGCTTCTGTCGCCGTTGTCACGGACGTCCGGTGGCTTCCGGTCGTCCGGTCGTCTGGGGGAGGCCGGACATCCGGTGTCTTCCGGTCGTCCGGTGCCTGGGAGTCGCCGGTCGTCCGGTGCAGGCCGGACGTCCGGTGCCTGTAGCATCTTCAGCCTTCCTTCTTCTTGTCTCGTGCACTTGTCGGGCCTATCCTCTTGAGCATCGTGTAGAGCTGTCCCGCGGCCTTCGTCCAAGCACCTGAGTATGCATAGAGTCTCTGATGAAGGTAGAAGCCGTGTCTCAAGTGAATCCGAAAGATGTAAAGAGAGGAGCGAGGTCACCTCGGTCTCGAAAGCTCTTGCACGGGCTCTAGTCATGGGTCCTTTGGGCACTTGGTGAGGCGATGAAGGGTCCATGGTGATGACCCTAGGATACACCGTATCAGCTCTTGTAGAGGTAGAGGTAGAATGTCCAATGGGGACAACGGGTTGAAGCCGTAGACGACCTCGAAGGGAGACTTGCCGATGGTCGAATGTCTTGCGCGGTTGTAGGCGTACTCGGCGATGGGCAAGCATTGCTACCATTCCCAGATGTTCCTTTTGATCAACACACAAAGAAGTGTGGAAAGCGTGTGGTTCGTCACCTCCGTCTGGCCGTCCGTTTGTGGATGGTACGCCGAAGAAAAGAGAAGCTTGATTCCTAGCTTGGCACATAGTGTTTTCCAAAAGTAACTCAAGAACTTGACGTCCTGGTCCGACACGATCGTTTTGGGCACGCCGTGTAGACGAAGTATCTCCCTACAAGAGAGATTTGCAACATGTGAAGCATCGTCGATCTTGTTACAGGGAATAAAATGAGCCATTTTAGAGAATCTATCTACCACGACAAGCACGGAATCTTTGCCATTTTGAGTCCTAGGCAAGCCAAGAATGAAATCCATGCTTATGTCTTCCCATGGATGGTATGGAATAGGAAGAGGCATGTAAAGACCATGAGATTGAGCTTTGGACTTAGCTTTGCGGCATGTAGAACATCGGTTGGTGAGGCGTGAGACGTCACAAAGCATCTTGGGCCAAAAATAGTTCTTAGAGAGGGTAGCAAACGTCTTGTCGCGTCCAAAGTGTCCCATGAGTCCTCCTCCATGAGATTCCTGCAAAAGGAGCAAACGAAGCGAAGACTCGGAAATGCAAAGTTTGTTAGCTCTCATAAGATATCCATCCTTGATGTAGTAATGTTCCCAAGAAGTGTGAGTCAAGCACTTAGCATAAGCATTTGCAAAGAAAGGATCATGTTCATATAGATCTTTTATGTGCTCAAAGCCAATCACATTCAACTCAAGTTGTGTTACAAGCATGCATTTGCGGGAAAGCGCGTCCGCCACAACATTTTCTTTGCCCTTGATGTATTTGATGACATAGGGAAAAGACTCAATGAACTCACTCCATTTAGCATGACGCTTGTTCAACTTAGTTTGACCTTTGAGATACTTGAGTGTCTCATGGTCCGTATGAAGAATGAATTCATGAGGTCTAAGATAGTGTTCCCAAACACGTAGAACTCTCACCAAGGCATAAAGCTCTTTATCATAGATGGGATAGTTAAGTTGCGCTCCCGATAGCTTCTCGCTAAAGTACGCAATTGGGCGCTTTTCTTGCATTAGCACGCCACCTATGCCGGTACCGCTAGCATCACAATGAATCTCAAAAGGTTTATCAAAGTTTGGTAGTGCTAGAAGTGGTGCGTGCGTGAGCAAGCTTTTAAGCTCATTGAACGCGGTGTGTTGCGAAGGACCCCAAATAAAGGGTGCGTTCTTCTTGCTCAAAGCGTGTAGAGGCATAGCAATGGTGCTAAAGTCCTTCACAAAACGTCGATAGAAACCGGCTAGACCAAGGAAACTACGCACTTGCATGAGATTCTTTGGTTGAGGCCAAGTTTTAATTGCTTGAATTTTAGTTTCATCAACGTGAACACCTTGAGAAGACACGACAAATCCTAGAAAGACAACCTTGTCAACGCCAAAAGTGCATTTTTCCATATTAGCATATAATTGTTGTTTGCGAAGGGCTTGCAAAACAAGACGGACATGGTCAACATGTTCCTCAAGCGACTTGCTAGAGACTAGAATGTCATCAAAGTAAACCACTACAAAGACGCCTATATAAGGTCGGAGAACAAAGTGCATAAGACGCACGAATGTGCCGGGTGCTTCCGATAAGCCCATCGGCATGACCAACCACTCATAAAGTCCAAACTTGGTTTTGAAAGCTGTTTTCCATTCATCACCCTCTTGAATGCGAATTTGGTAATATCCACTTTTAAGATCAATTTTGGAAAAAATTGTGGCACCACATAATTCATCAAGCATGTCATCTAGTCGAGGAATAGGGTGACGGTATCTAACGGTGATAGCATTTATCGGACGACAATTGGAACACATGCGAAAACTTCCGTCTTTCTTAGGCACGAGAATAACCGGAACGGCGCAAGGGCTTAAGCTTTCACGTACATGACCTTTGTCGATGAGTTTGTGCACTTGCCGTTGTATCTCCTTTGTTTCCTCGGGGTTGACGCGGTAGGGAGCCTTGTTTGGAAGTGGTGCGCCGGGTATGAGGTCGATGCGGTGTTCGATTCTGCGAAGTGGAGGTAGACCCGGAGGTAGCTCATCGGGAAAGACGTCCGAAAATTCCTGCAACAATTGAGACAACACAAAAGGTGGAGGTGGTGAAGTGTTAGTAGGTTTGGCTTCCCCTTTGCATAAAAGCACAAGGTGGAAGACGCTCGATGGGTTCTCACACACTTCTCTCATCTCAAGTTTGGTGGCAAATAGAACTAGTTGCTTCTTGTCGCTCATCGTGGAGTCGCTCATATTTGGCTTGTGGCTCTCACTCTCTTTTTGGTGGCTCACTCTCTCACCATTCTCTCCACGATGGTTGGTAGGTAAAAGCTTGTCGGCGGCTACTTGACTTGGAGACATTGGTCGAAGTACGAATTCCTTGCCCTTCATCTTGAAATGATAGTGATTTGTCCGTCCATTGTGTGTGACTCCACGATCATATTGCCATGGACGTCCAAGAATAAGGTGGCACACGGACATGGGTATCACATCACATTCAAGAGTGTCCTCGTAGGCGCCAATCTTGAAAGAGACTTGCAGGGTGTGCTCGACTCAAAGAATTCTGGCGTCGTTGAGCCATTGGACCTTGTAGGGGTGAGGATGTTTCGTCTTGACCAAATGAAGCTTGTCGCATAGCTCCTCGCTTGCCAAGTTGTGACAACTTCCTCCATCGATGATAACCTTGACAGAGCGTCCATTGATGCCGACCTTCGTATGGAAAATGTGGCATCGTTGGTCGTCATCTTGTTGGTGTTGGAGTGTCAAGACTTTTGAGACAACAAGGTTGGGGCATGAGTCATTGTCACAAAACACTTGACGGTCTTCTTCTTCATTCACTTGGCGATGCATAGAGACATGCTCAAGTGCTTCCATCTCATCATCGCTCATGGAGTCATAAGATCCGTCATCGTTGATGATCATGGTGCGAACGGTCTTGCACTCAAATGACTTGTGGCCTCGTCCTTGGCACTTGAAGCATTTGATGGAGCTCGTCTTGTTGTTGTCTTCGGTTGGAGTTGTAGTTGAGGAAGCTCTTGGCTTGAAGTTGTTGGTAGAAGGTGGACGACTCGATGTGGTCGCATTCTTGTAGCTTGACTTGTCGCCGAAGTTTGTAGATGGCTTGGAAGAGGTAGGAGGAGTAGCCGAAGTCGTTGAAGCTTGGTTGTAGGAGCCGAAGTTCTTGGGGTTGAACTTGGAGTACTTGTAGTCTTCTTGAACTTGTCGCTCTGCCTTGGTTGCTTGATGTACTAGCTCGAGGAGATTGTTGTATGGTTGGAAGTCCGCAATCTTCTTGATGGGATAGTTGTGTCCATTCAAGAATCTCGCCATTGTTTGCTCTTCATCTTCCGTGATGTTTGCTCTTATCATGGCAATCTCCATCTCCTTGTAGTACTCTTCAACGGACTTGGTACCTTGTTTGAGGAGTTGTAGCTTCTTGAACAAGTCACGATTGTAGTGGGTAGGCACGAAGCGTGCTCTCATGACTTCCTTCATTTGAGCCCAAGTGGTGATAGGTGGTTCGCCTTTTGCTTCTCTTCTTTCTATGATTTTCTCCCACCAAATGAGAACATAGTCTTGGAACTCCAAGGATGCCATTGTGATCTTCTTCTCTTCATCGAAGTTGTGAAGGCGAAAGATCTTGTCAACTTTCAATGCCCATGAGAGGTAGTCTTCGGGATCAATGCTTCCGGAGAACTTTGGCATGGTGAACTTGAGCTTGCCAAAGCGATGCTCATCGTTGTTTCCTTGCCTATTGGGAGGGCGGTCTCGATTTTGGCGGTTTGCCATATCTTGTTGCTCTTGTTGATGTAGGTGTTCTTGTTGGGGTTGTTGCTCTTGCCGCGCTTGAGGAGGATCTTCTTGTTGCAATCTTGCTTGATGGCGTCCCTCTTGCACCTCATCCCGAAGGAAATCCTCTTCTTGACGAGTGTGTCGAGTGCGGGCAGCCACATTGCGATGTGCATCTTGTAAAGCTCGTTGCGCCTCCATAGCTTGAGCTTCTCGATGTTGTTGTGCTTGGCGGTTAGCCTCGGCATCTAGTTCTTCTTGGTGTTGACGTGCTCGCTCTTGTTGTTGTTGGCGTAGTCGTTGCCGTTCTTGTGCTTGCTCAAGTGTAGCTTGGTTGTGACGACGTCGGCTTTCTTGCTCGTCTAATAGCTCTTGTGAACTCTTGTCATGAAGAGGCTGTCGGTTGTCATGTCGATCTTGACGTGCGGCTTGACGAAGAGTGTTGGACGTAGGTGTACTTGAGTCTTGCGTGGAGTCGGAGTGTCGACTTGAGCGGCTTCGTCTTTGAGATGATGTTGAGGAAGAGCGTCGATTGATTATCAATGTCCGGAGCTCGTTGTATTGAGTAGTCATGTTGTTGTTGATGATGTCGAATTGTTCTTTTGTCCTTGCTTCAAATTGGCGCGCGTCCTCGGCGACTTGACCAATGTACTCACACATAGCTTCACTCTCTTGATGTAGAGCTCGTTGGACACCGAAAAGATGTAGTTTGGTGACGTAGTTGTTCGCTTCTTGAGGATCGTCGAAGATCGGGTTGGAAGATGTACTTGGCCTATCCATCATCACAAGCAAGTATGTGAGTGGTAGAAAGGAGAAGACAATATCAATGTACCTTAACTGATGAGGACATCACTAACAAGGTTACACCCACAGCTCCAACTGACACATATACAGGACCAATTACTAGAGCTCACGCACGCCAATTAAATTACCACGTACTTTCGTTTCTTGGTAATGAATCTAATGTTCATGAGAATATGATGCTGCCTAAATTGGATACATTTGTCTTGCTTGCAAATGAAGGGCCTAGCTTGGACAAGAAGGATGAACATTGGAGCAAGATCAAGCATGGAGATGATGGCATGCGCAAGGGGGACAAGAATGGAGTTACAATGGATGATTTCAGGACTTTGAAGCCACCATAATGAGTGCGAGAAGCCTTGGACGAAATATACAAGATGCCACTTCATAAATTTCCTCCAGAGGCTATTTTAGGTGCTACGTCACCTTATTATTGGGCCAGGGCCATGTAATTTCGAAATACTTGAGTATAGGCTGTTTTTAGAGTCTGTATGTGTGGGGAAACAAGAGTTAGGGTTGGTTTCGGACCCCTCCACCAAGGGCCACGAAATTCCCCCCTCTTTCCCTCATATATACAGCCCTTAGGGCGTCGTTTAGACTTTGGGTTTTGTTTAGATTAAAAGTTCGCCATAGCTGCAACTTCGCGTACTTCGTTTGTGTTCAACGACCAGACCAAGGCGTTACAGAACCCCACCTTGATCAATAAAGCTTTCCTCTTATATTCGCAATATCCAGATTGCAATCTTAGTTTCTTGCTTGTTCTTTGTTTGCCTGCAGGAAACAGACCTTCGTGGTCAGGTTGATCGTGCTCCGGCGTGGTCGATAACCTCTCGGAGTTGGTTTAGCGATTGCTAAGGCGCGACGTCCACGCACGTTCGTAGTCGGATCGTCAAAGTCGACTTCATCCAAACGATAGCCACTATCTCATCGAAAGACGGGACACCTTTGCCTCTATCAAGTGGTATCAGATTTCCAGGTTGCTCGGTGAGATTTTACAGTTTTTTCGTAGATTAGATCGAGTCTGTTCTTCATACCTACAGTCCACGAAAAAAGCCAAAAAAAAAAATTAGGGTTAGTTCATCCCATCCGAACCAATCTGAGCCTTTGCATAATCTTTTCTGTATTTGCTTTGTTGAATTTGCGGTTGCATCGTCGTGTCAAGTTGCTGGTCTTAGCGTCTAGTCTTTTAGAGTTTCGAGTTCTGGTCATAAGTTGTCACGCCGCCGCCGCAACATCTTCATCGCTACTGCCACATACCACCATCGATCCGTATCCATATACCACCACCAATCCGTATCCATATACCACCACCGCTGCCGTCACCTACCACCGCTGCCATATCCTACCACCATATATCCACCACCAATCCGAGTTCTTTTCATATTAGGTTTGTTCTCGAAATCCATCTAGGTTTCGGATTTGTGTTTCCTTGCCTGCGTAGGTCTCAGAAAAAAAAAAGTCTGGAGACCCCCGCGCAGTTTTTAGGCCAAAATTTCGACAGGTGAAAATATGTTTTCCCTATCCTATTTTTGGGCTTTTCTGAGTCTTTTGAGACACGTGCCACCATACTGATTTTTTACCGCACTTTTTCGTCGTCGCTGCCCTGATTCCGAAAAAAAAATCGTCAAAAAAATTTCGTGCCTATCATCTTAGTTTGACTTGGGAAGTATTTTGAGACACTCGCCATTTTAGTGATTTTCGGTAAAAAAAAAAGCGCAAAAAAAAAGAGGCGAATTTTTTTTTTCAGAGTGTGCTTTCCCCTTGATTACGTGCAGCGCCGTGATTTTGTTAGTGTTCTAGCTCGCGTCTCTAGTACGGTCTAGCCTAGGACCAGCACAGACCGTCGTTGAGCGTTTATTCACCTTTGCATCTCTGAATTGATTATTGCTGACCCTTTTTGCTACCATATTATAAGCCTGCCCAGCTCCACATACATCTACATCGTGCGTTTGACTCTCCCTGGTAATCGCTCTATCCAAGCTTTGAGAGTTTTGACTACATCGGTTGCCGATCACCACCTGCTGCTGGGTAAGAACTGGTAAGAATTTGAGATTTGCTTGACGGATTTGTGACACCCGCCACCACCACCACTTGTTAGTAGTCTGTAGGATCGTATTCTTGTGTGTTTCTATTGCTGCTAACCATGCCAGGATCACAAGTCGACGAGACTGACTGGGAGAACTTGACGAACAAGGAGCTTCATGATAAGTTTCAGCAAATGATGAGTGAACAGGTGAAGATGTGCTAAACACATTGGACGCGGCCATGGAGAAGATAGATGGCATGGAGAAGACGTTTGACACAAAGCTCGATAACAAGTTTGCTGAATTGCTTGCGCGTTTTCCACCGCCACCAGCTGCTGCAGCTGTCCCACCTCTTCAACAACAACAACAACAACAACAACGGCGCCTTCCGAATCAAGTGGGACGAGCACAGCGCGTTCCCCTTGAGACTGGTCAAGCTTCTGGTGCTGCTGTTGATGTTTCTGTAGCTCCTGCTGCTACTGCAGAGGTGGAGGACCATTACGAGGATGAGGTTGACCAAAATCAGAACTACGTGCAACAACCAGCACCACCACCACCAGGTCGTCCTCATGCATATCATCGCAACGGTAGGGCTGCACCACCACCTGAGGTACATGACCATCTTCCTAAACTGAAATTGAATATTCCACCATTTGAGGGTAGATATGTTCCTGATATATATCTTACTTGTGAGTTACAAACTGAACAACGTTTTACATGTTTAAACTATCCCGAGGAGAGACGTGTTCCTGCTGCTGTCTGTGCTTTCACTAGTTTTGCATGTGTTTGGTGGTCTGAACATTGTAGATTATATCCTACTCCAGCTACTTGGACTGCTTTGAAAACTGCTATGCGTACTCGTTGGGTTCCACCATATTATCAACGTGAATTACTTCAAAAACTGCAGCGCTTAAGACAAGGAAAAAATTCTGTAGAAGAATATTATCAGCAATTACAAACGGGCCTGATTAGATGTGGTATTGTTGAGGAGAATGAAGCTATGCTTGCACGTTTTATGGGCGGATTAAATAGAGAGATTCAGACCATTCTAGAGTATAAGGATTATACTAATATCACTCGTTTATTCCATCTTGCTTGTAAAGCTGAACATGAAGTGCAGGATCGACAGGCATTGGCGCGGACTAACTTTTCTGCAGGTCGACCTTCATCATGGACACCGCGTGCATCCTCTACTTCCACACATTCTACTGCACCGACACCTCCATCAGTTGTTACCTCCAGCCGTGATACAAGGAAGCAGGCACAACCACCATTATCTGCCAATAGCACACCTATTGGGCCTGCACAGAGTTCTTCTTCTTCCATGGCATCAACAGGGCACACCAGTGATATTATTTGTCGTCGTTGTAAGGGAAGAGGACATTTTGCGAGAGATTGCAAATCTCAGCGTGTGATGATTGCTACTGAGGATGGTGGATATGAATCCGCTAGTGACTATGATGAGGAGACTTTGGCTCTTATTACACGTGAAGAACACGGTGGAGACGATTCTGATCATGAGACGCAATACATGGCTCCTGAAGATGCTGACAGGTATGAATGTTTAGTTGCTCAACGTGTTTTAAGTGTGCAGGTTACACAAGCTGAGCAATATCAGAGGCATAATTTGTTCCATACAAAGGGAGTTGTGAAGGAACGTTCTGTTCGCGTGATCATAGATGGAGGGAGTTGCAACAACTTGGCTAGCATGGAGATGGTGGAGAAGCTATCTCTCACCACAAGACCACATCCACATCCTTACTACATCCAATGGTTCAACAACAGCGGCAAGGTTAAGATAACACGTACTGTTCGTGTGCATTTTAGTATCTCTACATATGTTGATTATGTTGATTGTGATGTGGTACCTATGCAAGCATGTTCCTTATTACTTGGTAGACCATGGCAATTTGATAAAAATTCTGTACACCATGGTAGAAACAATCAGTATACTCTTGTTCATAAGGATAAAAATATTACTTTGCTTCCTATGACTCCTGATTCCATTTTGAAAGATGATATTAATAGAGCTAGCAAAGAAAAACAGGAGAAAAATAAGAGTGAAAATCAGATTGTGGCAAAAGAATTTGAGCAACAAATGAAGCCTAATAATAAACCATCTACTGTTGCTTCTGAAATTAAATTGAAAACTGCATGTTTATTTGCCACCAAATCTGATATTGATGAGCTAGATTTTAGCAAATCTGTTTGCTATGGTTTTGTGTGCAAAGAGGCATTATTTTCATTCGAGAACGTGTCTTCCTCTTTGCCTCCTGCTGTCACTAACATTTTGCAGGAGTTCGCCGACGTCTTTCCACAAGACGTGCCACCGGGATTACCACCTATTCGAGGGATTGAGCATCAGATTGACTTAATTCCCGGTGCATCGCTACCCAACCGCGCACCATACCGTACCAATCCAGAAGAGACGAAGGAGATTATGCGTCAAGTACAGGAGCTACTCGACAAAGGTTATATATGCGAATCCCTTAGTCCTTGTGCTGTTCCTATTATTCTAGTGCCGAAAAAGGATGGTACATCACGTATGTGTGTTGATTATGGAGCCATTAATAATATTACTATTCGTTATCGTCATCCTATTCCTAGGCTAGATGATATGCTTGATGAATTGAGTGGCTCTACAATATTCTCCAAAGTTGATTTGCGTAGTGGATACCATCAAATTCGTAAGAAATTGGGAGATGAATGGAAAACAGCATTTAAAACTAAGTTTGGATTATATGAGTGGTTAGTCATGCCTTTTGGGTTAACTAATGCACCTAGTACTTTCATGAGATTAATGAATGAAGTTTTACGTGCTTTCGTTGGATCATTTGTGGTAGTATACTTTGATGATATATTGATTTTTAGTAGATCTTTGGAGGAACATTTGGAACATTTACGTGCTGTTTTTATTGCTCTACGTGATGCACGTTTATTTGGTAACCTGGGAAAGTGCACCTTTTGCACCGACCGAGTCTCTTTTCTTGGCTATGTTGTTACTCCACAGGGAATTGAGGTTGATAAAGCCAAGATTGAAACTATTGAGAGTTGGCCGCCGCCCAAAACGGTCACACACGTGAGGAGTTTCCTTGGCCTCGCTGGATTCTATCGGCGTTTTGTGAGAGATTTCAGCACCATTGCTACACCTCTCAATGAGCTTACAAAGAAGGATGTGCCTTTTGTTTGGGGTACTACACAGGAAGAAGCATTCACGGTATTGAAAGATAAGTTGACACATGCTCCTTTACTCCAACTTCCTGATTTTAATAAAACTTTTGAGCTTGAATGTGATGCTAGTGGAATTGGGTTAGGAGGTGTGTTATTACAAGATGGTAAACCTGTTGCATATTTTTCTGAAAAATTGAGTGGGCCTAGCCTGAATTATTCTACTTATGATAAGGAATTATATGCTCTTGTTCGGACTTTGGAGACATGGCAACATTATTTATGGCCCAAAGAATTTGTTATACATTCTGATCATGAATCTTTAAAGCACATTAAAAGTCAAGCAAAACTGAACCGTAGACATGCTAAATGGGTTGAATTCATAGAGACTTTCCCTTATGTTATTAAACACAAGAAGGGAAAAGAAAATGTTATTGCTGATGCATTGTCTCGTCGTTATACTATGCTTTCACAACTTGACTTTCAAATATTTGGTTTGGAGACCATCAAAGATCAATATGTGCATGATGCTGAATTTAAAGATGTATTGCAGAATTGTAAAGAAGGGAGAACATGGAACAAGTTCGTCGTTAGTGATGGATTTGTGTTTCGAGCTAACAAGCTATGCATTCCAGCTAGCTCTGTTCGTCTTTTGTTGTTGCAGGAGGCGCATGGAGGAGGATTAATGGGACACTTTGGCGTGAAGAAGACGGAGGACGTACTTGCTACACATTTCTTTTGGCCAAAGATGCGACGGGATGTTGAGCGTTTTGTTGCTCGCTGCACTACATGTCAAAAAGCTAAGTCACGACTCAATCCTCATGGTTTATATATGCCTTTGCCTGTCCCTAGTGTTCCTTGGGAAGATATATCTATGGACTTTGTTTTGGGTTTACCTCGAAGAAAGAAGGGGAGGGATAGCATATTTGTTGTCGTGGATAGGTTCTCGAAGATGGCACACTTTATACCATGTCATAAAAGCGATGATGCTGCTAATGTTGCTGATTTGTTCTTTCGTGAAATTATTCGCTTGCATGGTGTGCCAAATACTATTGTTTCAGATCGTGATACTAAATTTCTTAGCCACTTTTGGAGATGTTTATGGGCTAAGTTGGGGACTAAACTGCTTTTTAGTACTACTTGTCACCCCCAAACTGATGGACAAACTGAAGTAGTCAACAGAACTTTGTCTACTATGATTAGGGCTGTTTTGAAGAATAATAAGAAAATGTGGGAAGAATGCTTGCCTCATATTGAATTTGCTTATAATCGTTCGTTGCATTCTACAACTAAAATGTGCCCTTTTGAAATTGTCTATGGTTTCCTACCTCGTGCACCTATTGATTTGTTGCCTCTTCCATCTTCGGAGAAGGTTAATATTGATGCTAAACAACGTGCTGAATTGATCTTAAAAATGCATGAGTTAACTAAGGAAAATATTGAGCGCATGAATGCTAAATATAAACTTGTTGGAGATAAGGGTAGAAAACGTGTTGTCTTTGCACCTGGAGATCTTGTTTGGTTACATTTGCGTAAGGATAGGTTTCCTAATTTGCGCAAGTCAAAGCTAATGCCACGTGCTGATGGTCCTTTCAAGGTGTTAGAGAAAATAAATGATAATGCATATAAACTTGAGCTGCCTGCAGATTTTGGGGTTAGTCCCACATTTAACATTGCAGATTTGAAGCCTTACTTGGGTGAGGAAGATGAGCTTCCGTCGAGGACGACTTCAATTCAAGAAGGGGAGGATGATGAGGACATCACTAACAAGGTTACACCCACAGCTCCAACTTACACATATACATGACCAATTACTAGAGCTCGCGCACGCCAATTAAATTACCAGGTACTTTCGTTTCTTGGTAATGAATCTAATGTTCATGAGAATATGATGCTGCCTAAATTGGAAACATTTGTCTTGCTTGCAAATGAAGAGCCTAGCTTGGACAAGAAGGATGAACATTGGAGCAAGATTGATACGGTGTATCCTATGGACATCACCATGTCAAGAGTCTGCTTGGCAAGTGACACGTGTGACCTCTACTTCTCATACAAAAAGGTGAATCATCTCCTTTACACGTGTCCACTTGACCTCTTCGAGGATGGTATACTACTTGACACTCCACTCGTGTGCATGCATAGGTATTGTCGGAGCTTCACGGATGACGAGGAAGAGTGCAAGCGCCAAGGATCACCTACACCATCCGCGAGGGAAGCGTGGAAGAGAAGACGGAAGAAATGGAGCTGCTACAAGCTACAGGCTCCGGACGACCGGCGTTTACCGGACGTCCGACGCGTCCTAGGCGACCGGACGACCGGAGGCCTCCGGACGTCCGTGACATCGGCAACAGAACCAAAATAGCGGAAGTCCGAGAGCTACCGGACGTCCGGTCCCTCCCGAGCCACCGGACGTCCGGTGCCCAGCGGACGTCCGCTCCCTGCCTGTGCGCAGCCGCGGGCCTTTTGGCCATGTACCCCTTTCGCCCCTCACTTACCCCTTCGTGGCCCTAGACTATATATACTCCTCCACCTCCACCATTTTAGGGTTAGCATTGGTTTAGCTCATACATGAGATAGAGCTTTGCTCATCCATATCGGATCTACTCCACGAGAGAGACCGCGGCCCCTCTACGGAGAAGATCCATCTTGGATTCAGGACCTCCACATCGGAGAAGATCCCAAGGGATTCAAGGCCTCCTCTTGGAGATGAACTCTACCCATGTGTCTTTCCCTTTGTTGTTCATGTATCTTGTGATCTTGTGTGTTTGATTGTCTAGTGGATGTGTGATTGGACTTGTTCTTGTGTGTTTCCTCTCGTGTTTTCCCCCGTTTCCCTTTGTGTTCTTCGTGTTCATCGTGGGATCCCCTCCATTTCGTGAAAGATCTGCTGATTAGGGTTCCACCCTGTATCATATGGTATCAAGAGCCAAGGTTTCTCACGAATTTGGAGCCCCCTCCACCGTTTTCTACCCTTGTTTTGTGTGATTTCGTCCAAAATTCGAAAATCCCCACCAAAAATAGCCCCAAAATTTTTTGTGATCTGTTGGTTTGTTGATGTTTTGTTGATTTTGATCCATGGATTTGCTTGGTTTCAAGTGGATCTAGCATTTCCCCAAGTTTCCCCATCTTTCATCCACGAAATCTCATCAATTTTGACCCCAAAATCTTCAAATTCCGCCCAAAATCGCGTCCCGGATCTCAAATCTCGCGTTGACCCCGACCCACCGGACGACCGGCCTTTTACCGGACGTCCGGACCCTCTCGAAGCACCGGACGTCCGGAATTCACCGGACGACCGGAACCACCTATACAGCAAAAATTACCGGATTTCCGGTCTTTTCCGGACGTCCGGTATCCCCAGTTTTTGAATTCGGCTGATTTTTGTTTTGGTCATAACTAATTCATACGAACTCCGATTTGGACGTTCTTGAGCTCGTTTTGAAGCTCTTGACATTCCCCATACCAGAAAAATACCACCATATTCATTTGACTCCATCATATTTTGTGGATTTTGGCATCTTTGCCTAGGGCCTCCACCACATCATCCGAATAACCACCACCGACTTCCGCAATTTAACCAATTTTGTTCCCATAGCATTTGTGGTTGCTTGAGTAGTGATTTGAGTCTCCTAAGGTGTTTAGGCTACTTAGGGACCGTTGCTTCTTCATCAACCACCACCACCACTTCCGCATACCCTTTGCCCACTATACATAGCCAACCAAACTTAACCCAATTTTGTGTGAGCTTGTTTGAGTTGTGGCTCGTGTCTCCTAAGGTGTTTCGGCTACTTAGGGACCGTGACTTCAACTCCAACATCGTGTATAGCCCATCACTCCACTTCCGCAACCACCACCGCTTGTCCGCTACCACCATTTGACATTTGTCCTTGAGATTTTGAGTTGTGGTTTTTCCGTTTCCTAAGGTGTTTCGGCTAATTAGGAACGGGTCTACATCAAGAGCACCGCATCTCATCATCATCATCGACACGGACGGTAACTTCGACGACATCTTTGTATATTCCCCTTGCAATTGCATTGTTAACCCCTAGCCCATTTTGCGTCACTTGCCTATCGAGACTAGCCTTTGAGTATTGCCGGCAACGTTACTTGTGCACATTAGTGATCATCAATCCACTTTTCCATTGCATATATATACCATATCATATTGGTATCATCATATCATCCGTTGTGTCACAAGATTGTTCCCGCATATACACAATTGCTATCTTGGTTTGTGCATCGTGGCCACATACAAAAAAAAAGAGAGAATAAGCTTTTAAGCAAAAGAGCCACAAAGAAGCTTGTAAGCAAGAGCCATAGCATCACAAAATATCATATCATACTTGATCATCTTGGATCATCTTGTGCTCAAAGCACCGGAACATCATACACATAGCATACTTGGGATAGAAAGTTCATACATTTTGCATCTTATAGGTTGTGCACAAGTGTCGTATCCGCCTATAGAGCAATCGTGCTAGCGTCTCTCTTGAGTTGTGCAACACGAGCGTTTTCCGTGGACTCCACATTTTGTGCTCATTCCTTGGTTGCACGACCCCATTTATCTATCCGTGTGTGTGTTTCCGTGTGCCACATATTGCTATTGGTCTACTTGTTACATTTGCAAATTTGTGAATCTCTTTCAACATTATTGACTCTTTCTAACATTTTGCATCAAATTTTTGTGCAACTATCCTCACCGAGCTCCACCATAAGCTTTACTTGATAGGGGTGAGTGAACAAGTCCGGTACCAATTCCACTATTCTTTCATTTCACATTGAGTGAAACGGGATACATCCTCAACATTCGGAAAAGGTAACTTGGTATTGTTTATCTCATCTCCTACTCACCTTTGCTCGAGTCTTGTGATGGATAGGCAAAGCATTTCATCTTCGGTCTACCACAACAACGACGAGTTCGATGCCATGACGTACAACTTGTGCGCCAACATGAATGCTCAAATGGAGGAGCTCAAAGCCCTCATCAAGAACCGCAAGATGTCTCCCTCATCTTCGAGAAGACGCTCAAGTGCACATCCTTCCGAGCTACCATCTACGGCAAGATCTCATCGGCATCGACACCATCAACGACAAGAACGTGAAGGTCATGAGCTCAACACCAACAACCGCTCAACGACTTCACCGTACACCTTGGCATCTTCGCCAAGCGACTTCAAGGCATCTTCGCCTTTGGACATACGGCATCTTCGCCACCAAGCACCCCAAGCTTATGCTCAAGAGAAGCTCCCCAAGCTCAAGTCCGCGACTTCCACGAGCTACAACGACCTCGACAACGACCATGAGATTCCTTTCTATGGGACTCAAGACCCCGAGGAGTATCTCGAGTGGGAGCGCAAGATGGACGACTACCTCACGCTACATCAAGTTCCCTACGAAGATCAAGTGAAGTGCGCCACAAGACACCTCCACGACAAAGCGTCAACATGGTGGCTTCACACACCTTCGACAAGCTTCAACGTGAATTGGCCCAAGACGAAGAAAGCTATGCGACGAGAGTTCGTGCCTTCCACCTACACGGAACAACTTCTACGCCAATTGGAGAACACCATTCAAGGATCCAAGTCCATCGACAAGTACTTCAAGGAGATGAAGATGGCCTTGCGACGAGCCGGCGTGGACGACCCCATTTCGATGAAGCTCCACTTCATGATGGGATTGCACAACGACGTCTACAAGACTATCTTCTTCGAGAACTACAAGTCCCTCGACGACAACTACATTGGTGCTCTCAAGGCGGAACAAGAACTAATTAAGGCCAAGGCTTCTCCACCGCAAGCAAACTTCTCGAAGACCAAGCTCCAAGACGACGAGCATGAGGGTAGTACCACCACGATGTCCAAGTGATGAGGACATCACTAACAAGGTTACACCCACAGCTCCAACTGACACATATACAGGACCAATTACTAGAGCTCGCGCACGCCAGTTAAATTACCAGGTACTTACGTTTCTTGGTAATGAATCTAATGTTCATGAGAATATGATGCTGCCTAAATTGGATACATTTGTCTTGCTTACAAATGAAGGGCCTAGCTTGGACAAGAAGGATGAACATTGGAGCAAGATCAAGCATGGAGATGATGGCGTGCGCAAGGGGAACAAGAATGGAGTTTCAATTGATGATTTCAGGACTTTGAAGCCACCATAATGAGTGCGGGAAGCCTTGGACGAAATATACAAGATGCCACTTCATAAATTTCGTCCAGAGGCTATTATAGGTGCTGCGTCACCTTATTATTGGGCCAGGCCCATGTAATTTCGAAATACTTGAGTATAGGCTGTTTTTAGAGTCCGTATGTGTGGGAAAACAAGAGTTAGGGTTGGTTTCGGACCCCTCCACCAAGGGCCACGAAATTCCCCCCTCTTTTCCTCATATATACAGCCCTTAGGGCGTCGTTTAGACTTTGGGTTTTGTTTAGATTAAAAGTTCGCCATAGCTGCAACTTCGCGTACTTCGTTTGTGTTCAACGACCAGACCAAGGCGTCACAGAACCCCACCTTGATCAATAAAGCTTTCCTCTTATATTCGCAATATCCAGATTGCAATCTTAGTTTCTTGCTTGTTCTTCGTTTGCCTGCAGGAAACAGACCTTCGTGGTCAGGTTGATCGTGCTCCGGCGTGGTCAACAACCTCTCGGAGTTGGTTTAGCGATTGCTAAGGCGCGACGTCCTCGCACGTTCGTAGTCGGATCGTCAAAGTCGACTTCCTCCAAAACGATAACCACCATCTCATCGAAAGACGGGACACCTTTGCCTCTATCAAGTGGTATCAGATTTCCAGGTTGCTCGGACTAACTTTTCTGCAGGACGACCTTCATCATGGACACCGCGTGCATCCTCTACTTCCTCACATTCTACTGCACCGACACCTCCATCAGCTGTTACCTCCAGCCATGATACAAGGAAGCAGGCACAACCACCATTATCAGCCAAGAGCACACCTATTGGGCCTGCACAGAGTTCTTCTTCTTCCATGGCATCAACAGGGCACACCAGTGATATTGTTTGTCGTCGTTGTAAGGGAAGAGGACATTTTGCGAGAGATTGCAAATCTCAGCGTGTGATGATTGCTACTGAGGATGGTGGATATGAATCCGCTAGTGACTATGATGAGGAGACTTTAGCTCTTATTACACGTGAAGAACACGGCGGAGATGATTCTGATCATGAGACGCAATACATGGCTCCTGAAGATGCTGACAGGTATGAATGTTTAGTTGCTCAACGTGTTTTGAGTGTGCAGGTTACACAAGCTGAGCAAAATCAGAGGCATAATTTGTTCCATACAAAGGGAGTTGTGAAGGAACGTTCTGTTCGCGTGATCATAGATGGAGGGAGTTGCAACAACTTGGCTAGCATGGAGATGGTGGAGAAGCTATCTCTCACCACAAGACCACATCCACATCCTTACTACATCCAATGGTTCAACAACAGCGGCAAGGTTAAGGTAACACGTACTGTTCGTGTGCATTTTAGTATCTCTACATATGCTGATTATGTTGATTGTGATGTGGTACCTATGCAAGCATGTTCCTTATTACTTGGTAGACCATGGCAATTTGATAAAAATTCTGTACACCATGGTAGAAACAATCAGTATACTCTTGTTCATAAGGATAAAAATATTACTTTGCTTCCTATGACTCCTGATTCCATTTTGAAAGATGATATTAATAGAGCTAATAAAGCTACACAGGAGAAAAATAAGAGTGAAAATCAGATTGTGGCAAAAGAATTTGAGCAACAAATGAAGCCTACTAATAAACCATCTACTGTTGCTTCTGAAATTAAATTGAAAAGTGCATGTTTATTTGCCACCAAATCTGATATTGATGAGCTAGATTTTAGCAAATCTGTTTGCTATGCTGTTGTATGCAAAGAGGCATTATTTTCATTCGAAGACGTGCCTTCCTCTTTGCCTCCTGCTGTCACTAACATTTTGCAGGAGTTCGCCGACGTCTTTCCACAAGACGTGCCACCGGGATTACCACCTATTCGAGGGATTGAGCATCAGATTGACTTAATTCCCGGTGCATCGCTACCCAACCGCGCACCATACCGAACCAATCCAGAAGAGACGAAGGAGATTATGCGTCAAGTACAGGAGCTACTCGACAAAGGTTATATACGCGAATCCCTTAGTCCTTGTGCTGTTCCTATTATTCTAGTGCCGAAAAAGGATGGTACATCACGTATGTGTGTTGATTGTAGAGCCATTAATAATATTACTATTCGTTATCGTCATCCTATTCCTAGGCTAGATGATATGCTTGATGAATTGAGTGGCTCTACAATATTCTCCAAAGTTGATTTGCGTAGTGGATACCATCAAATTCGTATGAAATTGGGAGATGAATGGAAAACAGCATTTAAAACTAAGTTTGGATTATATGAGTGGTTAGTCATGCCTTTTGGGTTAACTAATGCACCTAGTACTTTCATGAGATTAATGAATGAAGTTTTACGTGCTTTCATTGGACGATTTGTGGTAGTATACTTTGATGATATATTGATTTTTAGCAGATCTTTGGAGGAACATTTGGAACATTTACGTGCTGTTTTTATTGCTCTACGTGATGCACGTTTATTTGGTAACCTTTGAAAGTGCACCTTTTGCACCGACCGAGTCTCTTTTCTTGGCTATGTTGTTACTCCACAGGGAATTGAGGTTGATAAAGCCAAGATTGAAGCTATTGAGAGTTGGCCGCAGCCCAAAACGGTCACACACGTGAGGAGTTTCCTTGGCCTCGCTGGATTCTATCGGCGTTTTGTGAGAGATTTCAGCACCATTGCTGCACCCCTCAATGAGCTTACAAAGAATGATGAGGACATGACTACCTTGGATACGACCAAAAATATTGCATACATGTATATTTGTGAGGTGATTTCTAATGCAAACTATGCAACAATTTATTTATGTTATCCAGAACAAAAATACTTCACAGACTTTTGTGCCATGTCTAATTCCAGGTGCATGGGACATTTGTACAATTCACATATGAAGATAAGGGAAAAAGAGAAGTTTAGGGGCTGTTCAAAAAGTTCTCTCACGTCACTTTTGGGCCAAGAGAAGATAGAGTCCAAGTCTCTCACGTTCTGCATCCAGATTCGGACTGCACAGACATACCTGACTCAAAACGGCAAGAACTCCTTCATACGGACTCCGAATTGGGTGATTCTTTTTTTGTTGGAAACTAGATTTCATACACTTTCCAACCCAATTGGAATCACCTTCCAATTCGTCCGGAGCATTGAGATCCCGACGAAACAATCTGACGCTGCAGCAGAATCCGAGTCAAACTACAAGTCCAAAGGTGTTACATCACCTCCACTTGGGCCCATGAGCCTTGTACGACCTAGGGTTAGTTTTAGGCTGCCTTGGGACGTCCTTCCACCTCCTTGGCCGCCACCCCTTGCTCCTATATAAGTAGATCCATCTAGTAGCTTTTTCTTTAGGGTTTTGTTTAGATTAAAAGTTCGCCATAGCTGCAACTTCGCGTACTTCGTTTGTGTTCAACGACCAGACCAAGGCGTCACAGAACCCCACCTTGATCAATAAAGCTTTCCTCTTATATTCGCAATATCCAGATTGCAATCTTAGTTTCTTGCTTGTTCTTCGTTTGCCTGCAGGAAACAGACCTTCGTGGTCAGGTTGATCGTGCTCCGGCGTGGTCGATAACCTCTCGGAGTTGGTTTAGCGATTGCTAAGGCGCGACGTCCACGCACGTTCGTAGTCGGATCGTCAAAGTCGACTTCATCCAAACGATAGCCACTATCTCATCGAAAGACGGGACACCTTTGCCTCTATCAAGTGGTATCAGATTTCCAGGTTGCTCGGTGAGATTTTACAGTTTTTCGTAGATTAGATCGAGTCTGTTCTTCATACCTACAGTCCACGAAAAAGCCAAAAAAAATTAATAATTTAGGGTTAGTTCATCCCATCCGAACCAATCTGAGCCTTTGCATAATCTTTTCTGTATTTGCTTTGTTGAATTTACGGTTGCATCGTCGTGTCAAGTTGCTGGTCTTAGCGTCTAGTTCTTTAGAGTTTCGAGTTCTGTTCACAGTTGTCACGCCGCCGCCGCAACATCTTCATCACTACTGCCACATACCACCACCGATCCGTATCCATATACCACCACCAATCCGAATCTATATACCACCACCGCTGCCATAACCTACCACCGCTGCCATATCCTACCACCATATATCCACCGCCAATCCGAGTTCTTTTCATATTAGGTTTGTTCTCGAGATCCATCTAGGTTTCGGTTTCGTGTTTCCTTGTCTGCGTAGGTCTCAAAAAAAAAAAAAAAAAAAAAAAA
>LR738716.1:312014481-312037357 GCA_902687465.1 Secale cereale
TGAAAGGCCATACAGGGGTGAACTAAAACCGCCTTTCTCTAGCCGTTCTACTTCTACACGTGGCATCAGGCAACCCAGAAAAATAAATGGAAACCAGAACTTGAGGCTAATTAATAGAACATTTTCCTACAATCCACCTAGCATGGCTCATACAAAAAAATTCATCATGCAGCTAGACGTGTTGCACGCGGCATCAGCCAACCAAGGCAAATAAATGAAAACCTAAACTGCAGGCAGAGCGCTTAATTAACAGAACACTTTTCCTACACCTCCCGTCGAGAATCAGCACTCTATAGTTCATCATTGCATTGCATGACAGATAAAGTGAATGAATACTAAAATCTAAACTGAGATATTGGAGTATTTGGTAATAATAATGGAAAGCCATACAGCGTATGTTCTAGGTAAACGTGGCAGCACGTGCGCTGACAATCGTCAAGCAACCATAATAATAAGGAAAAATATATAAAGGCGGTAACAATTGCGATGTGAAAGGTTATATCTGGTGAACTAAAACCGGCACTCTCTAACCATTTTACTTTTACACGTGGCATCGGCCAACCCAGACAAATAAATGAAAACCTGAACTGGAAGGTGAACACTTAATTAATAGAGCATTTTCCTATGGTCCAACTAGCATGGCTCGTCGAAAAGATTAACCATACGACTAGGTAAGTTGCACATGGCATCGGCCGACCCATACAAATAGATGAAAACATCAGTTGCAGGCAGAGCACTTACAGAACGTTTTCCTACTGTGCAACTTAGTATGGCTGATCATTGCATTGCAAGATATATAAATTAAATACTGAAATCTAAATCAAGACATTGGAGTATTTGGTAATAATGGAAAGCCATACAACATACTATGTTCTATGTCAACCTGGTGGCACGTGCGGTGGCAATCGACTCACCCAACCCAAGCAACCGTTATAATGAAATAAATATGTAAAAGGCGGTAACAAGTGCGAGGTGAAAGGTTATACCTCCTTATCCCCCTGTTCCCCTCTTCCTTGCAGGCGCTTCAGTCGAGATCATCATATGAGCGACCGCTCGCATCTGGATCGTCGTTGTAGTCAGCAGAGCCAGCAGCGTCCTGGTCGCTGCTCTCCGCCTGCTGCGCGCCAAAAGCGGCCCTGAGAGGCCACGGCAGCGAGATCCTGAACCTCCTCTCCATGACCCTGGGCGAAGGGCCGCCACCAGGAGACGCAGGCGCCACCGCCGCAGCCGCAGCCGCAGCAGCAGCAGGGGCAGCGGCCTGGCGCTGGTGGTTCTCATAGTCAGGGTCATCAGTGGGCAGCTCGTGGCGGCAGACAGGGCAGGAGCTGTGGAGGTCGAGCCACGGCAGGATGCAGTCCTTGTGGAAGACGTGCTTGCAGGGGAGCTGCTTGGCGGCGGCACCGAGCAGGAAATCATCCATACAGACGGCGCACTGGGCGCCCCCGTCGGCAGCCATCATGTCGGCAGAGACGGCGACGTCGGGCAGGGCGGCGACGGCGGCCTTGGCGGCGGGCGGGGTGCCGTAGCGGCTGGGGTCGTTCTCGGCGAGCTGCTGGATGAGCTGCTCGAGGCCGGATCCCATGAAGTAGTCGCCGAGGCTGACCCCGGCGGCGGGTCCGGCTGGGGCGGGGCCGAAGGAGGCGAATCCGCCGGGGAAGGAGGAGCCCTCGAGGACGATCTGGATGGTGGCGCCGCCGGAGAGGAGGCCGCCGAGGTGGCCGTGGAGGAAGTCGGTGACGTCGAACGGGTTGTTGGAGGCGGCGGCGCGGGGCGCGGAGGGGGATGGCGGGCCGAGGACCCCGGCGAGGTCGCTGGGGTTGCGGAGGTCGAGGAGGCTGGAGAGGGGGAAGAAGGGGGACTGCGGCGGCATCTGGTGGTGGTGGTGAGGGGGGCTAGGGTTTGGGGGGTCCTCGTCGTCGAGGAGCTCCTCGACGAAGCCTCCGGCGCAGAGCGGGCAGAAGACCTCGTCGTCGAGGGAGGCCGGCGCGGCGATGGATACGGCGCGGTCGCACTGGTGGCAGAAGTAGCGCTGCTGCTGGGGGGCGGCCGACGACGACATGGCGGCGGCGGCGATCGATCCGGCGGTGTGGTGGGGATTGGATTTGGGGGAATTTCGTCGTAACGGAAGCGATTGATGATTTGGGGTTTCGTTTTTGATTTTTCTTTCTTTCGCCCGAATTTCGATTGATTTTTATACCCCAACTAAACTAGGGTAAGGAAGGCTCGGCTGACAGTGGGGCCCCGCGTGGACTCTTGAAGGATCAAGAATGCTCCTCCTCCTCTTGGTCTTGGTAGCCAAGCCAAGGCAAGGCAGTTTCCTCACCCTTGCATCAACCAACAACACATTTTTTTCTTCTTCTTTAATAATTAAATTAGAGGAAACCATGTATCATAGTTTGTTTGTTTGTTCCGGAGCCGGGGGCAAGCCATCTTTGATTGCCCATGCCCATGGAAATAATAGGGCTTGCGCCGGATTCAACCGACGTGTGCTCGCTCCGTCCACACATTGTTGCCTCTGCCAAATCTGACGCATGCAACTTAATTAGAGCCCCGTTGGTCATGTGGCGACAGAGGGTGACTCGCATTTGTCTTGCTTGCGCTTGCCGTGTTGCTCACGCCACGTCAGGGTTACGGATTCACGGGTCGATGGCATTCCATATGTTATCACGCGACGCAAGTGAAAGCGTAAGGGGAGCGGCGGGCCCATGGTAGTGGCGAGGCGGGTGACAAAGATAACTTGCGGGTAAAGGCAAAATTGAGTGCACGGCTAGCGAGGAAGGGATATATGATGACGTTACCAAGTTGTTTCCAGGGGTGTGTTGGAAAAACCCTAGCTCGTACGCAATTCATAGACTATAGACAAGTGTACTAAAAGTGACCGTCTAGAACGGAAATGCTCCAAAGGCACCTTCTCCTAGTCTCACTAGCCTTCTTTAGGATGGTAGTGACAAGTTTCATTGGCCTCCCGTCCTATGTGCACGAAATATGGAAACTAGAAAAACTCCTCTATGTTCTTTTATCTCTACCACATTCCCGATACAAACGATCGATCATCACTTTGTAGAAGTCCAAATATTGATCACCTCATGGGTATCATTCTTGACCACAAACACGAATGAATTGATCTTATGGTCCAATAATACGTCGTGTTGGATTGCATAAGCTTCTGAGTTCTGACTAGTAGTTATAGCAAGGTGTACAAACTTAAAAAGCAAGGGCCTCTTTGTTTGAAAGAGTTTTATAGGTATTTGGAAGATATTACATATAGAAACACCGCAAGCTGTGGGTTTTTGTTCTTCTTTCTTTCTGTTGATTTTTTGTGATTTATCTATGGTAGGGCAGGGCGATGACTTGGAAGGAAGGCGTTGTGGGGTAGGGTGTGTCTTGTGCTGCTGACAGTATACTACTCTGCCATCTCTTGAAGGATCGAGAATGGACCTCAGGTAGGCAAGAAGTTTCCTCATACTTGCATCCTCTAACAAGAAATTTTCTTTCTTCCATCAATTGTTTGAAAAGAGATTTTTCTTTTCAATCTATTAACCCTCATGATTAAAATCAAATTGCAAACAATTGAGGAGAGATCAGGACAAAATCTTCCCGCGCAAATGCCTATCCTGCGATGCCATGGCCGGACTGCCATGCTTAGAAGAAGCCCTTGACTGCTTCCGTGATGTTGTATTGCTCCCATTTGTTGTCGACAAGGAGCACTGGAATGAAGAGTTGTTGTTACAATTCTATGCCACACTGCATATATCAGGCTTCAACAAGGATCCGAAGACACGGGTCCTTGAGTGGATGACAGGAGATGTACATCATGAAGCCAAAGCTCAAAATATCCTCGAGCTCACTTCCGTGCCCACTCCTGGTGATCTCTATGATTCAAGTTGTTAGCTTTATGAAAAGGAGCTTGAGAACATATTCCAGAAGCCAGAGCCCAACATGAGCCAAATGATATCTATGATGAAGCCATTGCCTGCAGATGCTGAGTACCACACACATTTCTTTGTCAATGACCTCAAGTATCTGCCCCGCTCATCTACAATATTGTGAGGCATACTCTGTGCCCAATCAAAGGGCACTCCTCCTCTTCAAAGCTTGAAGGCACTATGAAGACTTTGGTCTTCTACATTCTCAATGGCATTCACTTCAACACTCATGATTTCTTCATCAGGTAGTTGGCAGCGCCAAGCATTGATCTTTTTGGCCTCAAATTATATGCACCATGGATTATGCGGCTGATTAAGCTTCGCTCAACTATCAACTATAAAGCTTCAACGCGCAATCATGTTGCCTTATTGCCTGACGTGGATATGTCACATGAAGCCATCCATCCTGAGCCTCCCAAGGAACCCATTACTGAAGACAATGTTGCCTTCGAAAGACACATGTCCTTGAGTGGATGACATGGGATGTACACCATGAAGCCAAAGCTCAAGATATCATCGAGCTCACTTTCCCTACCCACTCCTAGTGATCGCTATGAGCCAGGTTGTCAGCTTTATGAAAAGGAGCTTGAGAGCATATTCCAGAAGCTCAGCCATTCTGAATTCGATCATACCTCCCGGTACTCAACTTATCTCTAACGATAACATGAAAAAGAGTGTTGCTTTCTCTCCCGAAACCAGGAAGCATCCATGGGTGGAAGGTGCTTTGATCGTTACAGGAAAACTCCGCAAGGAAGTTATGGATCTCAGGCAGGAAAAGTTCAAGCTTACTGGAGGCATTGCCGCCTACTGGAGGCAGCGCGCGAAAATCAAGGATTGTGTTTTCGGTAATGAAAACTCGGCCTACTTACATGTGTGCGCTTCGGTTCATCATCGAAAGAATCAAATCAAATCCCTCTTCGACAATGGTCTAACTTACACCGCCCACCGCGACAAGGAAGCCGTCCTTCTTCATTTCTTCAAAAATCCGATGGGGGTCAGCTCCCCCGTCAGCACCGCCATCGACTTGGACAGTCTTCTGCAGTCAAGCTCGATTTCCGCCGCGCAGGCCGCCGACCTCTCGAGAGCCTTTACCCTGGACGAAATCAAAGAGGCCCATTGGGCCATGAAGGATGCCGCGAGCCCAGGACCCTATGACTTCGGCACTGCTTTCTACAAGGCAAACTGGCATCTCCTCAAGATGGATCTTCTCAACTTACTCTCAGACTTTCATTTTGGTTTGGCCGATCTCAAACGTATCAACCGAGCTCATATTGTTCTCCTTCCCAAAAAGAGTGACACCTCCAAGCCTGAAAATTACCGCCCTGTCTCCCTTCAAAATTGCTCCGTCAAGATTGCCTCCAAGTGCCTTTCTAACCGTGCCCTACCCCTGATTAATCAGACCATCCACTGTGATCAAACTGGCTTCATCAAGGCCCGCGTGATTGTAGAGAATTTTGTCCATGCAGCTGATATTGTTCAAACTTGTTTCAAACGGTGCACGCCGGCAATTGTGCTCAAGTTGGACTTTCATAAAGCTTTCAACTCAGTCTCTTGGACCGCCTTGTCTGCGATTATGTGTGGCAAACTCTTGTCTCCCTCTTGGTGACGTTGGGTTGAGATGTTGAACATGACGGCCAGCTCTGATGTTCTACTCAATGGGAAACCCGACCCCTGGTTTCAATGTCGCAAGGGCCTGCGGCAAGGGGACTCTCTCTCCCTATCTTTTCATCATCGTCGCCGATGTCTTAAAACGCCTAATTTTACACGCTTCTGAAAATGGGCTGCTGTCCCACCCTCTGGCTAGTGACCGGCCTTGCATCATCTTACATGCCAACGACACCCTAATCATCCTCCCCCCTGATGCGGCACAACTGCACACTCTCAAATGAATCCTTCTTCAGTTCTCCGAGACCACCGGCCTCACCATCAACTTCCACAAAAGCACCTTCACGCCTTATTCATGTGGACCATGTGCTCTCCGAAAGCCTTGCGGCTATCCTAGGATGCCAGGTCGCTTCCTTCCCCCAATCTTACCTAGGCCTACCTCTCTCTACTCATAAGCTTAACCTCACTAATTTCTTTTTCATCATTGACAAGGTTGACAAACGTTTAGCTGGTTGGAGGGGCCTACTTCTATCTCTAGCTGGTAGGGCTGTTTTGGTTCGCTCGGTTCTTCGCGCCCTCCCCATTTATGTTATGAGTGTCCTCCTGCTCCCCGTCGGTACTCTGCAGGAGATCGAAAAACGCTGTAGAGCCTTTTTTTTGGGTTGGCCAGGATTCAGTGGCAGGCGTAAATGCAAAGTTGCTTGGGATCTGGTTTGTGCGCCTTTCAACAAAGGGGGGCTTGGGTTCCTGTCTCTCAAGCACATGAATCTTTGCTTCCTTCTTAAACACATCTCTAAGCTCCACGACGACCGGGCCTCCCCCGACACCTCTTACCTAGGGCTTGTTTAGGACTGCTCTGCTTCACAAAAATCAGTTTCGCTCCACTAAATTCATTTTGGAGCAGTTTCAACTAGAAGTTGTAGCACTACCAAAGAGAATGTTTGGCTTCCATCTAGCTCCAGCTTCATGAATGGGAAATTTGATGGAAAGAATCTATTTGATTGGTTGAGGGCGGAGAAACGAAGGGGTATCCACTTACTGGTGGCAGTGGTGGGTAATTTCCACCCAACTCCAGCTTCTTGAGTTTTTTGGAGCACCCCTTGAAGAGCTTCATAAAAAACTAGGAGTTGTACCACAGATTCTAGTTTTTTGCGGAGCAGCATATCGTGGAGCTACCCCTGTTTGGCTTGTGTGTTTCCGGAGCAGAGCTGAATTTTAAGGAGTAGAGCAGTCCCAAACAGGCCCCTAGTCTCCTGATTTGGTTGGTCGCGGTCGCTGATGTTGGCCCTCCGGACACCATGCATCCCCCTATATGGCGGGACATCATCAAAGGGCTTGACTTCTTCCGATCCATCACTAGGATCAATCCTGGCAACGGGACCACCACCTCCTCCTGGTTCGACCTTTGGCTACCGAACTCCACTCAAACCCTCGCGCAACAGTTCCCGGCGCTGTTCACCCACTCCAACAGGGTTCACACTTCAGCGGCACGTGCAATGGCCTCGAACGACCTAACCTTGGACCTTACCCCTAGGCTCTCTTACACAGCCGAGCGAGAGCTCAATGATCTGCGATCTATGTTGGGTACGGTAAACTTGAATCTGCAGGCTGCTGACAGACGAACGATGAGGGAGGCTGTCCATCCACTATCTACTAAGCGGGCATATGAGGCAGCTTGGAGGTCCCGGCCTACAGATCCCCTTGCACCGGCCATTTGGAGAAACTACACGCCCAACAAATGCAGAATTTTCACCTGGCTCGCTCACAAATGCAGAATTTTCGCATGCCCACACCCAACAAACTCCATCGGCCACCCACTCTTCACCTGTAGGCGGCTTGCCCCTCTCTGGGCCGGCCGAGCTCAACAACCTATGGCACTCTCCCCAGGGGCTACTTCAGGCCTAGGAGGGAGTTTTGAACAATAAAACCAGGTCCACGGTTCTGCTTGCCACAGTGGCGTAGCCAGCCCAATAAGTCAGGGTGGTCCATTAATAAAAATATTTACGTAAGTTTATTTATTTTCAAAGAAATATTTTTTTTACTACACTATATACAAGCTATGGGGAAATTTCAGGGTGGTCCATGGACCACCCTGGCCACCCCCTAGCTACGCCACTGGCTTGCCATCCTCTGGAGTATTTGGAAAAGATGCAACGCCAAGGTTTTTTGGAACGAACACCAACAGGTGCACCAAATTGCCAGCTCCGCTGCAGACGACCTACGCCTCTGGTCCTACAGATGCAAAAACTTTCAGAAGCTTATCAGCCATCGTGACTGGGGCTCCATGTTGTTTCACCTTGCCGGGAGGTTACATACTCCCTCCGTTCCAAAATATAAGTCTTTATAGAGATTTCACTATGGACCACATACGGATGTATATAGATGCATTTTAGAATGTAGATTCACTCATTTTGCTCCGTATGTGGTCCATAGTGAAATCCCTCCAAAGACTTATATTTAGGAACGGAGGGAGTAGATAATAAAGTATCTGTATCAGTACATAGATAATAAAGTTACAACAATGGAGTCTTCTTCTTGACGAGGATGAAGATGGCGACGCGGTTGGTGCGGAAGTCCGGGTGCCACTGCTCCTGCTCGATGCACCCGACCTCGAACTCCGCCATGGCCGCATCCAGGAAGCACTCCACCACCACGTCTGCTCATTCATTCATTCAGCATTCATCAGCAAGGCATTCAGCATCGGATCGGACGGGATTGGATGGATGGATCTCTCACCGTTGCGGAGCTCTCCGGCGAGCAGCACCGTGGTGCGCGGCCCGGCGAGCCGGACGAGCGTGGCCAGCAGGTCGCCGACGGCCTCCTCGCTGTACACCACGTCGGACCCCAGCACGAGCTCCGGCGGCTCTGGGTCGTCCAGCAGCTCGGGGTCCAGAAGCTCGTAGTCGTCGCCCCACACCAGCTCGGCCACCGTGGCCCTAACCCCGCCCTTCTCCTCCGCAAGGTTCTCCTCGAGGTTCTTGCGGAGCAGCCGGACGCGGTCGGGCAGGTCGGTGGCCACCACGCGCGCGCCGAGCAGGGCGGCGACGACGGAGACGAGCCCGCAGCCGGCGCCGAGGTCGACGGCGCGCGCCCCGCCGCGGAGCGCCGGGAGCAGGCCGGCGTCGGCCGCGTGCTCGAGGAACTTGGCGAGCACGACGGCGCTGTCCCAGACGACGGCGCCCGTGACCCCCGACGCGCCCCGGAAGGAGGACGGCTGCTGGTGCAGCGTCAGGCGCCGGCCGCACGCGTCGATGGGGAAGGCCGGCGCGCCCTGCCGCGCGAAGGTGTTGGGCCGGTGCGACGCCGGCTGGCCCAGCCCCCACAGCAGCATCGTCTCCGACGCCCCGCTCTCCACCCGCCGCGCCGGGCCCCCGTACGCGCCCATCACCACCTCCTCCTCTTCGGGATCCATTCTTGCCGGTCAGTCGGCGGCGGCGGCCGAGGAAGCAAGGAGAAATCTGGCGAGGTGGGGATGGTGGTAGGCTTTGTTTGTATGGTGGGCTGTTGTGTTGCTGCTGGGCCGGGCCGGGCTGGGGTGAGTGGGCTAGTAGGCATGGAGGCCTGGCCCGGCCCGGCTGGCGACGCTCCACTCATCCGCTCCGTCTTCTTTCTTGTGGACGGATCTGCTCTCCGTCTCCATCCATTTCGAATTCCCCATCCCCGTCGCAACGGCTCTCTCCCTCTCTCTACAAAGATTCGCCATTGATTCCTCCCCGACCTCCCCATCTGCCATTCTCTTCTCCCGAAGGTGCACGCGAGTTGGCAGCTGGTGGTGAGCGTCGCAGATCTGTTTTCCATGGAGGACGGGCCGGTCGCATCGGCGGCGCCGGCGCTGCCCGGAGGGGGGGACGGCGTAGTCAGGGTCGTCGCCAGGATCTGCGCCCCTTCTTCTCCCGCCACCACGACGGCGCCGGGGACCTCGCTGTTCCAGGTCGCCGCCTCGCGTGGCCGCCGCCCCCGCGCATCCGGGCCCGGCGCCGGCGCCGTCCTCTCCTTCACCCCCGCCGCCGCCGCAGCTCCGTCCACCTCCTCCACTTCGTCGCAAGGGTAATTCAACGATTCCTTTACCACTTCCCATTTCAATCTGCCATTAATTCCTTCCGTCCCGACTGAAAGATGGATCCAAGAACTCAAACTTTTTCCCCCTCCCCCTCGTCGCGCGTGCTGCCTGCAGGAGGCCCGCCGCCGGGCAGCGGAAGGAGGAGCACAGGTTGGACTGGTGCTACCTGCAGGAGGAGACCAACCACCACGTCTTCCTCCACGAGCTGCAGCCCATCCTCGCGCACCACCTGCACAACCACACCACCACCACCGCCGGCAGCACCAACGCATGCGTCGTGGCCTGCGGCGCCGCCGCCGCAAAGGACCACCTCTTCAAGGTACGCACCCACCATTTCAATTTTCAGATGCATCTGTAATTTCAAATTTCAGACACCACATTGTTAATGCTCTCTCTCTCTCACAGGGGTCGCAGGAGCAGCCGGGCCTGGTCACCATCGCAATGGAGGAGATCCTCCGGTTCGCGGCGTCCGTCGGCGGGGCCGTAAGGGTCTCGTCGTACCAGGTGGTGCAGGACACCCACGTGTTTGATCTGCTGGAGCCCAAGGAGCAGGAGGTCCTGGTGCTGGAGGATGCACAGGGCAAGACCCACCTCAAGGGCCTCTCCAAGGTTGTACACTACTCTGCTCTGCTCTCACAATGCAATGCAGCCTCTTTCTAAACCGTTCGAAGCAGAGAGTACTACTAGCAAAATACAGTTAGAAGAAGAAGAATTGCTTTATGGATGCTTGGCCCAAACACTCGACTTAACCATATAGCCGAGTGGCGATCTCAATGTATTAATATTGTTTTTCCTTTGCAGGTTCATGTCAAGTCGATCGAGGATTTCGCGCGGTTGGGTTGTTTTGATGAGAACCAGGACAAGCAGCAGCCCACCAAAGCTTCTTCTTCTACCCAGCAGCAGCAATCCACTAAACCCTTTTCTACCCAGCAGCAACCCACCAAAGCTGCTTCTTCCACCCAGCTACCCACCAGAGGGCACCAAGGCCTCATCATTCACATATCTAGCTCTGACCAGGACGGCAAAGAGCGTGCTGTGGCCAAGATCAACTTTCTCAGCCTCACAGGTTTGTTTGTGATCCTCAACTGCGCGCACCTCATCGAGCACTGGCTCTACTACAATGTGGCATCTGCCTTATTATATTTGCTTCTTGTGTCAGACTATGTGGACCCCAAGCAGAAGACCGGCGGGGGAGCGGCCGCTCTGTCGAGCGGCAACAGGTCCATGTACACCTTGATGAATGTCGTGCAAGCGCTCAACAGCAACCAGAGCTTCGTGCCCTACAGGCAGAGCAAGGTTACTCGTATTCTGCAAGACTCTTTGTGCAAGACGAGCGGTGCTGTGGTGATCGCCTGCTTGGTAAGCCATACTCACCATCTTCATCTCCTGTGGTGTTGTTTTGTTCATTGCAAGAGGCACGAAAGAGGTTAATTTATATAACAGCACCTTCTTGGCCAGTAGGGGTTTAGGGTGCAATCTTTGTACATTCAGATCTTATAAATTCTTAGGTGCTACTAGTAAGTAAACAGAACATGTGGTCCAAAATATATTAAGCTACCATTACTTGGAATTAATATTAATGCGTATCAGTCATAATTATTTAATTTCAAACTTTGTTTATCACTTCATGGTTGATGCAGGAAGAAGTTTCCTGCCAAGATGCGGTTTCTACTCTCAGCTTGGCCGCTCGCTCGAGTCAGGTGGCCACTCAAGTGGCCAACGAACAATGCCGCAGATCCTCGAGTGTTACAAGTTTCAAAAGGGCAGATGTTAACTTGTCTGCAGTTGCTAAAAGCTCCTCAAGGCCAATTCTTTCTTCTACACACCAACCGAATCCCGTGGTAGAGAAGCAGGACCGGCCCCAATGGAATACGAGCGCGGTAAAAGCAGCCCGAACTCCCATTGCCAATAAGAGGTAGCATTCTAATCTGTCCGAGAATGGATTTGAGCTTGGCACTTGACTAACATCGTGGTTACTTTTTTTTTTTTTGATTTCTTACAAGGTCTCAACCAATCATGCATTCAGTAAAAAAATCTGAAAACACGCTCCCTACTCCTATCAAAATTACCCAAAAGGCTGCTACACCCACAATCAGTGGAAGGTACCACACCATTCATTTCAGAAGGCTGCTAGAGGATTTGAGCTTTGCAATTGATTTATATTTTGCTGATAATGTTTGCTTTTAATTTCTTACAAGGCCTCAACCAATCATGCATTCAGCAAAAAACCTTGAAAGCTCGCTGTCAACTCCTATCAAAATGCCTCCAAAGGATGCTAAACCCACAATGAGTGGAAGGTACCGCAACATTCATTGCATAAGGCTGGTGAACGATTTGAGCTTGGCAATTGACTTACATCGTGTTTTTGATTTCTTGCAAGGTCTCAACCAATCACGCTTTCAGCAAAAAACCCTGAAAGCGCGGTCTCTCCTCCAACCAAAATGAAGCAAAAGGATGCCAAACCCGCAATGAGTGGAAGGTACCACCTTCATTAATAAATCCTGTAAAAGGCTTGTGATGGATTTGAGCTTGGCACCTTACTAAAATCGTGTATTCTTATTTATTCCGTATAAAAGGTCTCAAGTGATGATGCGCTCGGCAAAGAAGACTGAAAGCTCGCTTTCTGCTTCTATCAAAACAAAGCAAAAGGATGCTAAACCTACTGCAACGAGTGGAAGGTACCACACCATTCATTACCTCGAGGAAATTTCTTGTCCAATTTTTCCTTTCATAAATAACTTGTGTCTTCTGTACATGTACAGTGCCTTGTTATGCCCAAGCACCAATTCAGCAAAGGTAAATAACTTATTGCAATGTTGCAAGCAGAGTAATATGCAGGTGTTGAAGTTGCTATTCTAATCAATCCCAATCTGTGAAATTTGTAGGGAGAGGCAGCAGCCAGTGCACCAGCAGCAGTAAACGAAGTCGAGGTTAGTACACGGATGGCACTTGTGCATGATTGTTTGGTTATCAGATACTTAATTTGAATTGTTTCCACTGCATCATTCTACAGGAGGTACAATCGTCACAAGGCATGGAAATCGATGCTCCGTCAACAGATGAGGTACATTGGTTTCTTTTCAGTAGTAGTGTCACTAGGTAGATGATAACCTTGTTAATAATGATGTTGCCATATGCTGGACACAATATGCAGGGATTTGATAAAACAAGCGATGCTTTAGATACTGTGCCGTCTGAAGTACAGAAGGTGGTCTCAAGTGGTACGGCAATCGATGCCCCATCTACAGATGAGGTATGTTGGTTTCTTTCTGGTAGTATAGTGTCACTAGGTAGGTTGAGAACCTTGTTGATAATGGCTGCCGTATGTTGGACGCAACATTGCAGGGATTTGATAAAACAAGCAATGATCTGGATACCGCATCATCTGAAATACACAAGGTGGTCTCAAGTGGTATGGAGGAAGAGGTACATTCGTCGTCAAGTCTGGATGCAGCGAGTTCGTGTACCATTGACTCGGGCGAAACCTGCTCTTCAAACATTCCTGGTATAAACACAAACTCTTGGTATTATTTTCTTGGCAAATCTTTCGGTGTACACCTAGTTGACAATCAATCGTCATTCCCAGATGCCTTTGTCGAGAAGACTCCAGTCAAAACTCATATGAACACTCCAAAGATCAGCGATAAGCTGAGAGAGATATCAAACTCACTGAAGCTTCTTAATGCCCGTCCATTGAGTGTAATGACACAAAAGGTAGCCATGGAAAAGACACGAGAAGAGGGAATGGAGAAGACTGAAAAAGTTGCTGCTGTTGAAACGACACAAGAAGAGGGTATGGAGATGACACAAGAAGAGGGCATGGAAAAAACACAAGAAGAGGGCATGGAGACGACTGAAGAAGTGGCCGTTGAAACGATACAAGAAGAGGGCATGGAAAAGACACAAGAAGAGGGCATGAAGACGACTGAAGAAGTGGCCGTTGAAACGACACAAGAAGAGGGCATGGAGACGACACTAGAAGTTGCCATGGAAATGACAGAAGAAGTGGTCATTGAAACGACACAAGAAGTTGCCACTGGAACGACACAAGAAGTTGCTGTTGAAACAGCACAAGAAGTGGCTGTTGAGACGACACAAGAAGTGGCTGTTGAAACGGTACTAGAAGTGGCTGTTCAAACAACACAAGAAGTGGCTGCTGAAACGGCACAAGAAATGGCTGCTGAAACGACGACACAAGAAGTTGCTGTTCAAATAACACAAGAAGTTGCCACTGAAACGACACAGGAAGTTGCTGCTGAAACGACACCAGAAGTTGCTGCTGTTGAGACGGCACAAGAAGTGGCTGCTGAAACGACACAAGAAGTTGCTGCTGTTGAAACAAGAAAAGAAGTTGCTGCTGTTGAAACGACACAAGAAGTTGCTGCTGTTGAAACAACACAAGAAGTTGCTGCTGCTGAAACGACACACGAAGTTGCTGCTGTTGAAACGACACAAGAAGTGGCTATTGAAACAACACGGGAAGTGGGCATGGAATTTCTTGCACCTGAACCAAAGACTCCTGCGGTGCACATCAAGGTTGAGCAAGCAGCAGATCCAAAGACTCCTGCGATACACCTCAAGTTTGAGCAAGCAGCAGATCATGCAGCTAGTTCGTTCAGGACTCGTAGCACCGGGATAAAGGTTAGTAGCTCACACCTTGCTGGCGGCACATCCTTGTCATATCTCTACATTATTGACCTTATTGACGAACACCTGCTTTTTTTTTTTGTTACCACAGAAATCCATAGTCCAGGAGTGCTTGAGTTTTCTCAACAGTGCTAACAAGTGAGTAGAAACAATCCTAGCTAATGAAATCAGTTATCGGGAACTGTCTCTGCTTATCTAATGCATGTTTCCTATGTCCGTCCGTTGCAGGGAGCAATTGAAGAGCTTGAAGGTCTGCTCTTGATATATATGGGGATGTGTTCAATTGTGTTACCCCTCAGTTCAGTTTAGTTTAGTTTAGTTTTAACTAACTAACCTGCTGCTGCTGTGGATTTCCAGGGCATTGGAGAGAAAAGAGCCAACTACATTATTGAGCTTCGCGAGCATTCACCGGAGCTGTTTAAAGGGGTAGGTGTTGTAGCTCGATCTCGATATTATATAGGAAGTTTAGACACAAGTAGTAGTAAGAAACTGCTCTAGGCAAGTTAAAATTATGACTTATGCTTTCCGCTTGCATGGTTTTGCAGATAGATGATCTGAGGGATGTTATTGGGATGAATAAGACGGAGGTACTGACCGAGTAACCACACTTTACTGCATATACATACATACATACATACAACCTCAATATTGTTCTATTTGGTTGGTTTCATCATATTGTTCTGTCATATACTCACTGTAGATGACAATTTGTGCTTGTTGGTAATCTGAAGAATTTGTTTTGGCAGATAAAAAAGATGATGTCGGGGATCATCAACAGCCCCTGATCTGATCCTTGGTGATGATGGAGTGGAGTGGATGCTAATTTATTTGTGCACAGGGAGGGAGGGAGGGAGTGATTTATTGAGAGTAGTAGTACACAACGGTTGGTTGTTGGTTGTTGGTTGTTGAGACAGACAGAAGAAAGTGGCATTATAACTTGTATTTTTGGTGGTTTGGTCCTCTGTATTTTGGAGGTGTATTTCGTGGAGAGGGAAGTTCATAAATGAATGAATGCAGTATGTACCCAACATTTAAAGTCTTGTGTTCAGCGTTGGAAACACTTACTACTAGTGCACCCTGCACCCTCAGAGAGATAGATATATTATCATCATATTCAGCATTGACACTGACTTATTTACAGCACTCGGCTGTTTCTTTTTTTCTTCTGACACCCGGCCATGTGCTCGGTGGCGGTGGCGAAGGCGGCGTCCAGCACGGATCCGGTTTTGGCGGTGGCAACGGTGACGACTGGCCCGGATCCGGCCATGGTGATGGCGGGATCCCCTCCACCGGGGATGACGGGCCAGGAGGTGGGTCCTTGTGGTGGCGGATCTAATTGGGATCCCATGTCTGGGCTTGTCGTAGGATGTATGGGCTTGTCGTAGGACGCGCGTGGCGGCCGGAGCGACAAAGCTTGAGATGGGATCACGACAGCGGTTGCCGTTGTAGGGGTGACTACAGTGGCTGGCGCGACGGTGGGTGCTCCCTATAGCGCTCGGAATCGGGCTAACGGCCGCTCTTCATCAACAGCGATGGACTTCGAGATCGTGTGGGCAACTGAGAGTCCAAATTTCGAGGTTGTGACGGCCTTCTGAGGCTGCTGGCGGTAAGGGATGTCCCTTCAATCAACAGATCGGGTTCGATGCGGCTCGGTAGGTGACACATGTGCCTCGTCCAGAGTTGTCGGGCGGTGTCTGTCGTCGTCAGGTGAAACCACTGGTGGATGCGCTGCCGTCGGATGCTACGCATGACGTCTTATACGGAGACGTCAAGTCATGCCTGCTACCGGCTGGTGATGCACGATGGCTCTGGCGAAGGTGTCATGTTTAGCATGTTGTTGTTGGATCGAAGGTGACGCGGCAGTAGCGGGAGGCAGGCGGTATGGGACGTCTTTGTCTTCCATTGTCTCCTCTAGAGGTATCCGGCTATCGAGGTGTCCATAGACGAATAAGGGCAGATGGCACATACGGCTTTGACGACGAATTTATGCACTCCAGTGGAAACACAAGATCTGTCGTGTCCTTACTGAAGGTGGTGGACTGAAGCTTGGCTTTGGAGATGAAAATCCCGAGTTCAACCTTGTGGAGGACTCGCCATCATCGGCGCACGTGCGGCAATTCCTTCTTGAAGGTGTATCCTAGGAGTTATGTATTTTTCGTTTATGTCCTGTCTTGTATCATAGTGTTAGTGGCTATTTTGGGGAGTTACTGTCGCGAGGTATACATCCTTAGGGTTTGTTTTGCGTTTTATTTCCTGGGTGATGATGTCCGGCTGCTAGATTTTGCACTATTAATAATATATAGCTGCATGTGTCGTTCTGATGTAGAGACGGGGGGTGTTATCCTCCTGTTCGAAAAAAAAATATTTTTCACTTTCTATCGATAAGGCCAAGTTTTTGGTTGCTTTCTAATGTGTTTGTCAAAGCAATGTTTTTTTAACCGGCACCGGGGGGAGAGCTGCCCACCTGAATTTGATCCCATTCAAAGAAAAATTGATCCAGTTATCGAGGGAAACCAGATCGAAAACCTGAACAAGTGGATCCATTTATAAGGGAAACCGGGCCGAAAACCGTAGAAACGAAGATGAGAAAAATGAACGCCCAAAACACGGCCCGACCTAGCTAACAGACCGAAGGACCATCATCACGAGAGGCACAAGTAGATGTGGGTTGCCGTCAAGAGATCACAATATCAAGACTTTGGAAGCAGCCTAACGCACCGCACCGGCTAGCGCACCGAACCCACGGCACAACACAGGAGCATCCACGATCAACAAGTGATACATGAACATGAATCTTGGCTGCGAGCTCCGCCACGGGAATTCGGAACGATTAGCAAGTTGAGGAGGCGTCTTGCATCATCATTGAGCAAAGAAGAAGCGAGACAAGACCAAGAGCATGATCTGAACCCACAACGGCATCCATGGGGGACTTGAGCATGAATATGGTCAAACCGAAACCATGATTCTGCATTAGTTACGTCCATGATGCTGTTATAACTCAAGTTTGTGTCAGCCATGGAACTGAACCACGCCGAGTCTTCTATAAAAAAAAAGAAAGCTTCAACTAGAGGCTACCTAGCACTAGCAGTGCCCTGCGAGTACTAGGCTATCTTTGTCTTGTCTTGTGATGAACCAAAGACTTCCCCCCAAAAAAAAGAAAATGTTTATCAAATTCACAAAATGTTAAAAGAATTCATTTTTTATTCCTTGAAAAAAAGCTACATCGGGCTTTTTTGTTGTTGCAACCAGAGAGCGGACTGGCTATGACCGACATGCGGAGGAGCTGCAGCCGGCAGTTCCAAATGCTACAATCGGCGTCCTAAACTGCTACATCCGGTATCTTTAAAAGCTTCAACACTAGACACAGAAACTGGGTGGGCATGCCGCAACCGAAAAAAGCTACAACCGACAGATGATAATGCTACATCCGGCATCCGAAAAAGCTTCATGAGACTATGGTGCTTTACAACCTATAGATGCGACCGGCGACGGCGAGGACGGCATTTTTGCTACTATCGGCGACATGTTTTGCTACATCCATTCATGGGTCATGGTGCTTCAAGCACGGCGGCGGAGCACGAAACAAGATGCTGGTGGTGGATTGCCGCGAATCCCCGGGACGAGATCTGACATGTAGGAAGGAAGGAAGGCGCCATGTTGCGGCCGGGAGGGGTGGGGGCAGTAGAAGAGCGTGACACGCGCCCTAGCGAGCTGCGCGAGATGCGTGGGTGCTGCGCGAGATGCGGGAGGGAGGAGAGCACCAGCCATCGGGCCGCCGGCCGCGAGCCGCATAGCAGCAGTCACCGAGAGAAAGGAGAGGAGGCTGGCAATGGAGGTGCTGCAGGTGAGACGGGCGGGAAACAGAGGAGATGCGGGGAAGAAGACGACGACCTATCTTGAAGATCCAACGGTTGATGTTGTTGGGATCGTGTGGCTGCAGGCCGACCGGCCCAAATTTGGCCGGCGCACCGACGCCTAGCAGTCGCCTGAAAGAAAAGCCCAATCCGGACCCATCTCTGCCTAAGCCTAGGCCGAGAAAAAACTCACGGAGCCGTACGTGCGACCTCCTGATTTCGCCGTCTCGCCGCTCGCCGTGCCTAGCCACTCGCCGGACATCCTTTCCGTCCACCTGCAGACAGGCAGCAGCAAGCCAGCAACCATCCTTGTCGATTTGAGGTACCAGTTCATGCATCTCGTCCACTGCCCACTCGGCGATTCCCCAATTTTTGATTTAGGGTTTGCTCTTTCCTCGACTACCCACCATCCAGTACTTCAGTTATGTCATTATGAATTCATGATTGATATGAAGCAAACTAGTTAGAATCTCCTTTTAGGCAAAAGTGATACTTAGTTAGAACTTACATGTCATATTTTTACATGTCATATTTGTTTTCAAATCCTAGATCCGCCATTGCCTACGCAGCACTCCATGGAGATGGAGGCAAGCATCGAGAGGAACACCAAGCCGAGGCTGCTGGACGACCATCCGGGGGCGACGGCGGCCAGCCTCTTCACCGACGACCTCATCCTGGAGATCCTCTCCCGCCTCCCGGCCAGGTCCGTCCACCGCTTCAAGTGTGTCTCCGTGCCATGGCGCGACCTCATCGCCGACCCCGCCAACCGCAACAAGCTGCCCCAGATCCTCGCTGGCTTCCTCTACATGGCCGTCAACGACAACGGGCTCGGCCACCACTTGGCCAGCGTCTCCAGCGATGGCGCAGCAGCCCCGTTCGACCCCTCCCTCCCTTACCTGCACGGCCATGACAAGGACGAGGGCATCATCCAGGTCAACGCCTCCAATGGCCTCCTTCTCTACCGCCGCTACAACAAAAGCAACAAGGATGATTTCGGTTTTGTGGTGTGCAATCCCGTCACCCGGAGGTGGGTGGAGCTGCCCCTGCCGCCCCCAAAGCCGGCGGCAAACAGAGGTAGCCGTACCACAGGCCTGGCTTTCGATCCGGCCGTATCATCCCACTTCCACCTTCTTCACTTTGAGCAGACCTTTCAGGAAAAGTACATCACAGGAGTCAACATTTACTCGTCGCGGACAGGAGCCTGGACTCATAGGGATAATGAGATGGCTGAGAAGGTCATGCTATTCTTTCGGAGTAGATGCATCTTTGTTGGCGGCATGCTCTACCTCATGGGCAGCCTTGAACGCAACGACGGTCATTATCTGTTGCTGGGGGTGGACAACTGGACATGGAGGGCAAAGTGTGGAAGACAATCAGTCTGCCTTACGGCCAAAGGTTTGGTACGATTCGATCGTCGCAGGGGTGCTTACACTACGCTGTAGCTTTCTTCGATGATGACAACCAAATCACTCGTTTAGAGCTCTGGTGCCTTGAGGATCGCGATAGTAAAGAATTGGTCCTCAAGCATACTGCCAGATTCAATAAGCTTATGAGCATGACTGGGAAGGCGTACATGCTGGTTGAGATTCATCCAGATTGCGACACCGTTTTCCTGCTCTCGTGTTTAGGTGATACCTTGGTAGCATATGATATGCGGCATCAGAAAGTTGGATGTATCCTTAATCTTGAGATGAGCAACACACAACGACTTGTACCCTATGTTCCTCTCTTCTCAGATTCATTAGCAGATGCGAATGGACAGTAGTTTTTTTGTTTTTACCTTCAAACCACCTTTGTGCTCCCTTCAAGAATCAGCTCTTCTGTCGGCGGATGAAGTATTTATTTGTCTGTATACTTTGGACTCTGCCTTGTTGATTGCCAGTTAATTTATAGCAAATGCCTTGGTAAATATACAGTCGTGGCTATGGTTGTTGCATGCCTGCACAAGTACTCCAGTAACCACCTACTTGTGAGTTTGAATTGAGCTGATCCCTCTTATAGCGCCTTATATCGCCGTTTGAATTTTCCCAGAGGAGACATGTTTACTTTTAGCACCTTATATTGCCTTTTCAGTCTTGTGATGGCCCAGGATTTGAAGCCCGCTTGGGTTAAAACCCCTGCCTAGCCGCCGTGTTCTGTCTGTGAGTGTCTCAGACCCGTGAAACCATAGCCAAAATTGCTGCCCCAAAGTTCACTTTTCTTTGTCTGAAAGAATCTTAGCCTGAACCCATCCAACTGTAGTTCATCGTACTCTGAAATTGGCGGGCGGTTACATACATCTCCCACCCCGGCGGTGAACAATGTGTCATCACACATATTATGAATCAAAAGAGAGGTATTAAGTAATAATAACACTTTACTATATACAGTACATTCTTCAGTACTGACATATGGCGATGACAACAACAAGAATACTGCATGGAAGCATACAAAAGTATATATAAAACTTAGCAGGCAAGGAGTATATATAAAACTCGAATCACTGCAGTAGCCCTTAACCAATGTGAATCATTTGGACGTGAAAAAAACAGCTTTACAAATATGCAGTGAATTTGCAACTCCTGATAGCTGCTGTCAAAATATGCATTAATGTCAATCCAAATTTGCATCCCAGCTCTACAATTTACCCAAGTATGCTCTGTTGCCGGCATTCATTAGTGAAGAAAAAATCCCAGTTTTTTGCTGGAAGTGCAGTAGCCCAACGCTGCCTCCTCTGAAACAGACCGCAAGCTTCAAACAAGAATAACGACTCTGCAGGAGATGTATGTATGTCTGCCATAAGCAAGCAAGCATATCTCGGTAAGCAGCAGATTCAGTAGCTACTTAAACAAAATCCCAGTTCATGAATTCTTTCATACAGTAACGCTGACTAGTTAAAGGTTGTTGAGTAGTAATATGCATCTACAGTTCGTCGTATGCGGCTCCATCTCTTCGCGGTGGCGTGTTCATGGCTGAGGACCCAGGTTGCTCTTGTAGTGCTTGGGGTGGTGTTGCTACGCTCAACACCTATGTATCTGAGCTTGGATGTGTGCGTGTGTTGTGGTGGCATGTGTTTGTACCGGGTTGTAGATAACCGTTGCTTTATATATAAAGTGGGGCGAAGCTTTTTCCAGTAAAAGGGCAACTGCAATGAGCATCGGCGTTACTGAATATGCCCGAAGACAAGCAACTTGTCGTCAGGATGTTCATCTGAAATAATAACCATGCTTGCTGCCTTGTTGAAACAAACTAGATGACCCATTGCGCCAATGGCGCGAATGGCGAGAGCAAGCCAAGTATTGAAAGAGTACACATAAAAATATTTAAAGACAGAATGAAACATATGGAAATAAAAAATTGCTGCTGCCAATGTAATGATTTTCTCTAACCAGTGTAAACATATATAAATAGTCTTTTGAAAATATCAATAGAAGGGCATATATACAACAAGTGATGAGAAGCTTCTTTTGACCACAGAGACAGTAATGAGGTCAAAAGTGTACATGCAGTATCATATACGAATGAAAATCTAAAGGTTTTACATATCTTGCTCAGAGAAACGCCAAAAGGGCAAAGATACTGGATCGGTTGATACGAAACAAAAGGTGGCTGCTGTTGGTTAGCACATATAGACTGAAGGTCACGAGAAACTATCTTGTGTAGTTTTCAGGCGTTGCTCTGACTTCATGCCAATATAGCGTAACCTCTGCGTCACTTCTTCAATGCTTGGGTTAGTACTACTTTAGTTCTTTCGATAAAACAATTTTTACACCACTAGCAGCACCCCTAAGATTAGCAAGTTTCCAGCAAAAGAATCATAGGAGAATCACATATTTGTATCCTATATGAAGAGAAACAGAAACCCAGCAAGATGATATAAAGAAACAGAGAAACCCAGCAAGATGATATAAAGAAACAGAGGTATCAAAACTGTAATTGCTATAAGAACAGAAGCTTGATTACATAGGGTTTCTTATTACTGTTTTAATTTATGATTCATGCATGTATTTCCGGTCTGGATTGGTAGCTACTCCCTCCGTTCGGAATTACTTGTCGTAGAAATGGATGTATCTAGATGTATTTTAATTCTAGATACATCCATTTCCGAGACAAGTAATTCCGAACGGAGGGAGTAACAGGGAACTACGCTTCATTGCCAAGAGAGGGCGTACCTCTTAAGCCTAGGTGGCTGAGCAAATCCAGTTTCCATGGTGTTAGTAAGTGCATAGCAGCAACACCGGCCAGTTCAGATCCCTGTGACAGAGTCAAGCTAATCATTGGGAACCATGCAAGAGGAAAAAAATAAAACAGTAACAAGAAACCATGCAAATAAGAATATTTAGTGGCCGATCATAAAATCCTTGAAACATATGGAAATAGATTTTTGGGTATGATGTTCATACATAGTGTATATATTACATTGTATGGTCATTTTATAGGCCAAAAGAAAGCCATGAATCTACGAAAATGCCAAACGAAGACCGAGCTCCATGGAGGCCTTTATTTGAAAACTTTAAAATTCAAACTTTTTAGTTTCAAAAAATTCTGAAAATAAATACACATATACCTAGATACACAATGTATATGTGTGCAAATTTTCAGGTCGAAATATTGGTGTTCCGAATAGATTTCCACGATTAACGAACCCCGGGGTGCGTTTACGTGTCGGTCATCAGCACTCGCAGTTTTGGCCGATTCTGGCCCGTTTCGTGGACTATTACTCATCGTTTCGGTGTCCCGAAAGAATTCCACGATTAACGAACCCCGGGGTGCGTTTACGTGTCGGTCATCAGCACTCGGAGTTT
>LR738716.1:312047311-312072896 GCA_902687465.1 Secale cereale
ATGGATGCTCAATATGTGTATGTTATCATGCAATTGATGGAGGACAATATGATGATGATGTATGAATATGCCATCAAGAAAGATCACAACAAATTTGCTAAGGAAATGCACAAGCTCATATATCATGGATGACATGGGAATACACGATGCAACAAGGCAATCATAATGTGAGTCAATCCATGCATAAGATGCAAATTTGTCATGTGTATGATATGTCCATGGAGCATGGCATGTGGGCACACAATCAACAAATATGAAGGTTTTGGTGCAATGTGCCAAAGGAGTTTTGATATACCAATGCTCGATGTTGTGGCATGAGTGAAGGTCCGAAGGTGCATCCAATAAGTCCGAGCGCTCCTCATCTTGAAGGTCCATCTCCAATGTAGGTCCTCTCTCCAATAGATGTATCATGGAGACAATAAGAAGAAGACAACAATGAAAGAATGACCCATCCAATATGCGTATGTGAGGATGGCTCAAAGGGAAGGAGTTCACCTTTAGGAGATTCTCACGAATGTTGGTGTTGCACATCATATATGCCTTCGCATGACCAAGTTGTCGCATGACGGCACCGCCTTGTGAATCCTTCAAAATGAAAGAACATGACAAACACTTGGAAAAACAAATGAGGTGAGCGTGAATGCAAAACCTAGCATTCGTGAGGGAAAATACCCAGCAAGTGCTTGCATCATTCTTATCATAAGAAAGGATAAGGTAATGTGGCATGGCATGTAAGCATATGATGCGATAACAACCAAAGGCATTAGGCTCAAACAAGCAAGAATGCATCACAAGAAGGGTGTCAAAGTCTCCGAGATCAACAAGCATAGCACGGTTGCACTCATTATAAGTGAAAATGAGAGATGCAACTATTGGAGACAAGTGACGATGGTCAAGATATATCATGTGAAATGCATGAACATATATGTCATCAACCCAAGAAAGCAAGTAAGAGAGGAACATGGGTGATGCAACATAGCAAGCAAGCATAGTGATCAAGTCAAGCAAGCTAGTAGCGCAAAGATGCAACATACTAGAAGTAATCATGGCAATCATGGCATGTGTGCAAATAATGAGAATACATGATGCACATTGCATAGCACAAGCATGAAAGCAAGATATGAGCAAAATAGCATCAATGTGTTGATGAGAGGCCATATGGAAATAGCAATGGGATCTCATGTCTCTCTCAACACAAGAATCAACAATAGCATGGGGCACAAAGAAATCATGGCAATAGCTACGAGTATCTCCACCAAGCATGCAAATACACATAGGAGTATCATAATGGTGAATCATGCGTAAAGGCAAGCAAGGGTCACAATTGCATGGCAAAGTCATAGCAAGAGGCATAACATGCAAAGTGAACACGATAGTATGGGCATAATGTGAGAAGTGGCAAATAGCCCATAGCCGTGTGAGAGCCAAGTAAAAGAGATGCGCGTAGTGGTTGCGCGAAGAGAACGGTGGTAAGGACAATCCATGTGGTCCCAAATCGTCACCGCTCTCAAGAGCTCGTTTTGTCAACTCATGGGATTGTGAGGTTGACAAATGTTCATGAGTACCTACACAAAACAAAGACAAGGGAAAAATTGTGTGTGCGTGGTATATGTACACATCATCCATCATGATGCGCACGTGTGTGTGTTGGTTAGCACATAATATCCAATGCTCAAATAAATGAGATGCGTGATATAGAAACATGTCATCCATCATGAGAGGTTTGTTGTTATGTATGGCATAATGGAGACTCACATGGTGTAATGCATCATGACAAGTATGTAGAGCATTGTTATTCATGGAATGCATATGGTGCACACAATCATGGTAATCATGCAAGGTATGGAATGCATCAAGATCTCCTAGTATGTATGAGGAAACTATGGGGGTCTCCTCATGAGCATCAATGGAAACATCACATGGAGAATATTGATAGCATCCAAAACAATGCATATTTGGAACATTGTGTTCATGGCATGGCATAGTAGATGAATTGCGCACATTATGTAAAGGAAGCATGGCAATATCATCACAAGAGAAACACAAGCCAATGACCATCATCTTGTCATCTATGCCACAAGTGCAAATAGGATTTACTTTAATGGGGCATGCATAGTTACTATGTTGAGATTGATATGAAACAATATGAGAAATCTCACTCATAGCATATGACAAGTTTAGAGGGTTGTCGAACATGATGTGACCAAAAGAATTTTCACATGAGATCCTATGTAGCATAGCATCACAACTAGGCAACTCAACATGCTCATCATCATATTCATCATAAATAGGTAAGTCATGACATGATGAAGTCGCACTAGCATGAAGCATGGCAATAGGTGAATCAACATCATGCAAGCAATCATTGGTGATATAGTCCACAAGTGGGACGAAAGAAGCACCATCACCTATGTTACCTTTGGAGCATCGCTCATGTATTGTAGGTGAGGTTGCAACTTGATGGTACCATGTGGGGGGTACATCTTCTTCCACCATGGCCATCGGTTTGTCCATTGGAGGGACGGACTCAGCGAGGGTAGGCATGTCCTCTTGTTGGAGACCTAGCACCAAAGAAAACACACTCGGAGTAGAGGTTAAGTCGTTAGAAAGCATAGTGGCCTCACATGCCCGATCAACTACCTCACTCACTAAGTGTTGTGACTCACTCACTCCCTCGTGGATGCTCTCACTCGTATGGTTGGTGGAGTCACTCAAATGGCTCTCAACCTCACATAGGATGTGTGGCATGTTCTCATGTGTGGGGCTAGTGGTGGTCACACTCATCCTCTCATAGGAAATGCACTCAATGTCACATATGGTGGAGTCACTCATGTCACTCATGTGGTGGTGGCTCTCCTCACATGGAAATTGGGGCATGTCATGATATATGGGTGTCGGAGAGATGTAGGTGCAAACGTCTCCAAACTCAACTCCTTTCGCCGCCTCATCCATAACGCCTCCAAAGGTGAATGCCGTAGTCGAAGGGGATGGCCCTTGATCGACCGTCTTGTCGCCGTCGCTCGTAGATGATCGCCTTGATGATGAAGACGTCGATGTAGGCGAACTCATGGGAAGTAGGCGAAGATGCCGTACGTCCGAAGGCGAAGATGCCTTGATAGCACTTGGCGAAGATGCCGAAGTGGTGGTTGTAGCCGTAGCTCCGTCTTGGGTGTGCTTGTCTCGCGGTCTTCTCTTTTGCTCTTGAAGCTTGGCCTTGGCGTGATGTAGAGCTTCTTCGGACATGGAGATATGCGTTTGTCGAGCATCTTGATGATGATGATGTCGTTGTCGTGCTTGATCTCTTGGAAGATGTCGTTCGTCGTCGTCGTGCACATGATGCTTGGAGGTGACTTGCCCTTCATGACGATGTCGATGGTCGCCATGGCGGTGTGGCCGTGGAAGACTTTCACTTGCATCATGTTTGCGCTCCGAAGACTTGTGACTTGAACGTCGCCGCCGAGAGGATGACGAAGGGGAAGAAGACTTGTAGTCGACCACCAAGTGTCGGAGCTCCGCCATTTGTTTGTTGAAGGAGTCGCACATGTCGTCGAGGGAAGCCATTGTCCTTGTCGCGAAGTGTCGTTGTTCGATGGCGATGTTGCCCAAGCACTCTTGCATTTCTCGTTGTAGTCCGATGGTTTTCGCGTGGATGTCGTTGTTCGCGCCGTCGATGTCGAAGACCGGAGATGAAATGCCTTGCCTATCCATCACAAGACGCTAGCAAGTATGAGTGGGAGAAAGAGAAGAACTATACCAAATGTACCTTGACCGATGTTGAAGATGGATCAATGATCACTCAAATGTGGAACAAGGAAATAGCACAATTGGTACCAATTCTTGTCGGTTTCTCACACCTACACAAGTAAAGCTTATGGTGGAGCTCGGTGAGGATAGTGGCACAAAAATTTGATGCAAAATGTTAGCAAGACTCAATAATGTTGAAAAAGATTCACAAATTCGCAAGTGAAACAAGTAGACCAATAGCAATATGGGTGGCACACGGAAACACACACACGGATAGATAAGTGGGGTCGTGCAACCAAGGGGTGAGCCAAAATGTGGAATCCACGAAAATGCTCTTGTTGCACAACACTAGAGAGACGCTAGCGCGATTGCACAATAGGCGGATACGAACTTGTGCACAACCTACTATGCAAAATGCAACGACTTCTATCCCAAGTATGCTATATGTATGGTATTCCGGTGGTATGATCCAAAATGATCGAGTATGACAATCTTAATGTAGTATGATGCTATGGTTCTTGCTTAAAAGCTCTTTGCTTATCTTTTTCTTTGTGCTTACAAGCTTGTTTGGCTCTTTCTCTTTTGAGCTCTTTTCTCATGCAAAACTTCACGAACCAAGATAGCAATTGAGTATATGCGATGACAACCTTGTGTCACAAGAGATGATACCAAGATATGCACCACGGTGATATGGTATGTATGCTATGTGATGTATGATCACTAATGTGCACAAGTCACGTTGCCGGCAATACTCGAATGGCTAGTCTCGATGGGTAAGTGACGCAAAAATGGGCTAGGGGTTAACAATGCAATTGCAAGGGAAATATACAATGATGTCGTCGAGGTTACCGTCCGTGTTGATGATGAGAGGTGGTGCTCTTGATGTAGACCCGTTCCTAATTAGCCGAAACACCTTAGGAAACGGAAAAACCACAACTCAAAATCTCAAGGACAAATGTCAAATGGTGGTAGCGGCAATGCCGTGGTGGTTGCGGAAGTGGAATGATGGGCTATACACGATGTCGGAGTTGAAGTCACGGTCCCTAAGTAGCCGAAACACCTTAGGAGACACAAGCCACAACTCAAACAAGCTCAACAAAATTGGGTTAGGTTGTGTGGAAATGTATAGTGGGCAATGGGTATGCGGAAGTGGAGGAGGTGGTTGATGAAGAAGCAATGGTCCCTAAGTAGCCTAAACACCTTAGGAGACTCAAATCACTACTCAAGCAACCACAAATGCTATGGGGGACAAAATGGTTAGGTTGCGGAAGTGTATGGTGGCTATGCGGATGATATGGTGGAGGGCCTAGGCAAAGATGCCAAAATCCACAAAATTTGATGGAGTCAAATGAATATGGTGGTATTTTTCTGGTATGGGGAATGTCAAGAGCTTCAAAACGAGCTAAAGAACGTCCAAATCGGAGTTCGTATGAATTAGTTATGGACAAAACAAAAATCAGCCGAAGTCAAAATCTGGGGATACCGGACGTCCGGAAAAGACCGGAAATCCGGTAATTTTTGCTGTATAGGTGGTTCCGGTCGTCCGGTGAATTCCGGACGTCCGGTGCTTCGAGAGGGTCCGGACGTCCGGTAAAAGGCCGGTCGTCCGGTGGGTCGGGGTCAACTCGAGATTTGAGATCCGGGACGCGATTTTGGGCGGAAAATGGAGATTTTGGGGTCAAAATTGATGAGATTTCGTGGATGAAAGATGGGGAAACTTGGGGAAATGCTAGATCCACTTGAAACCAAGCAAATCCATGGATCAAAATCAACAAAACGTCATCAAACCAACAGATCACAAAAATTTTTGGGGCTATTTTTGGTGGGGAATTTTCGAATTTGGGGAAGAACACAACAAAACAAGGCTAGAAAACGGTGGGGAGGCTCCAAATTCGTGAGAAACCGTGGCTCATGATACCATATGATACAGGGTGGAACCCTAATCAGCGGATCTTTCACGAAATGGAGGGGATCCCACGATGAACACGAAGAACACAAAGGGAAACGGGGGAAACACGAGAGGAAGCACGAGGGAAAACACGAGAGAATCACTCAAACCAACAAGAACAAGTCACACATATGCTAGATCCTCGAAACACAAAGAGATACAAGATCCATGATCAACAAGGGACGATACAAAGGGTAACCGGTTCTTCTCCGTGAGGAGGTCTTGATATCCCTGGGGATCTTCTCCGATGAAGGAGGTCCTGAATCCGTAGTGGATCTTCTCCGTGGAGGGGCCGCAGTCACTCACAAGGAGATGAACCACTAGATAGTATCAAATGAGCTATCCCTAAGCTAACCCTCATTAGGAGGAGGTGGAGGAGTATATATAGTCTAGGGCCACGAAGGGGTAAGTGGGAGAGGGATACATGGGCCTCTGGCCCGATAACTGTGCGCAGACAGCAGGTAGCGGACGTCCGACGGCTACCGGACGTCCGGTGGCTCGCGAGGGTCCGGACGTCCGGAAGTCTTCGGACTTCCGCTATTTTCCTTCTGTCGTCGAAGTCACGGACGTCCGGTGGCCTCCGGTCGTCCGGACGCCTGGGAGTCGCCGGTCGTCCGGTAGATGCCGGACGTCCGGAGCCTGAAGCTTTTCCAGCAGCTTCTCTTGTTCCTTGTACTTGGTGTCCTCGCCGTCTTGTCCAACGCTCCTAGCTGTTCCATGGCCTCCCTCTTGGTTCCTGGTCATGCATAGCACATATATTTGAGGTAGTAGCCATGTCTCACATGTAGAAAGTGGGGGTTCAGAGAGGAGCGAGTGAACCTTGTGTCCAAATGTGTGTGGTTGAGGTCTCGTCGAGTGAACATGGGGATGATCATGGGATACACCGTATCATAGTTGTTCGCTTCTTGAGGATCGTCAAAGATCGGGTTGGTAGATGAACTTGGCCTATCCATCATCACAAGCAAGTATGTGAGTGGAGAAAGGAGAAGACAATATCAATGTACCTTAACCGAGGTTGAAAATGGATCAATGATCACTCAACAATGTAACCCGGAAATAGCACTGTTGGTATCACTTCGTGTCGATTCTCACACCTACACAAGTAAAGCTTTGAGAGGAGCTTGGTTAGGATGTGGCACAAGTTCAATGCAATCGTCAAAATGACTCAAAGATGTTGAAAATGGTTCACAAAGTTGCTCATGCAACAAGTAGATCACTAGCAAAGAGTAGCACACGGAACACACGCACGGATAGATAAATGTGGTTGTGCAACCAAGGATGAGCGAAAACTGTGGTAAACCACGGAAAATGCTCGTGTTGCACAACACTAGAGAGACGCTAACCGATTGCTTAATAGGCGGATACGCACTTGTGCACGACCTATAAGAGGCAAAATGTAACGACTATCTATCACAAGTATGCTATGAGTGTATGATGTGCCGATGCTTGAGCACAGGATGATGTTGCTATGTATGATCTCTTTGGATGCAAGGCGTATGATGCTATTGTTTCTTTGCTTGGATTGGCTCTTTTGCTTAAAAGCTTTTGAGCTCTTTCTTTGGGCACATATGTATGCTTCTCGGATCGAGGTAGCTATTGTGTATGCGGAACACTCTTGTGGCACATGGAGATACGCAATATACCCAGATGATGTGATGTGACTCACAATGATGTAGTATGCAATATCTATGACTATCACTAATGTGCACAAGTGTCGTGGCCCGGCAATACTCAAATGGCTAGTCTCAATGGGAAAGCTACGCAAAGATGGTTCATAGGGTGACAATGCAATTGCAAGATAGAGTGAGCGAAGTGTCGTCGATGTTACCGTCCTTGCCGAAGTTGAGCGGTGGTGTTGTCGAAGTCTTGCCGTCCCAAGGTAGCCGAAACATCCAAGGAAACGGTGAAACCACAACTCAAGTATCCAAGGCAAATGGAGACAAAGTTTCCAAACTCGAAACGGTTAAGCGATGGTGGTTGCGGAAATGGTGTTGGTTTTGCGGAAGGATGGGTGGGTTACCGAACAAAACTGGCGGTGGTGGAGTGCACGGTGGGGTGTAGTGGTGGAGAAATGGCTGCGGGAGGCCGGATGTCCGGGCCAGGGGCCGGATGTCCGGGCCGGGCCGGGCCGGATGTCCGGGGCACGAGCCGGATGTCCGGGGTGCCCGAGCCAGGAAGAACACGTTGCAAACGGTGGTTTTGTGGCAAAAATTCGGCGGATTTTGCGGATGAAATTTGGGGAAAAGTGGGGGAAAAGCTAGATCCACACGTGGCACAGCAAATCCATGGAACAAATTCAACAAAATCTTGCCAAATCAACAGATCACAGAAAATTTTTGGGGCTCTTTTTGTGGGGAATTTTTCGAAATTGGGAAGAACACGACAAAAACAAGCTAGAAGACAGGATGTGGGGCTCCAAAATCGTGATCAACCTTGCTATTGATACCAAGATGATGTAGGGTGGAACCCTAATCAGCGGACCTTTCACGATTTGGAGGGTGGCACACGATGAACACGGAGAAAACACAAGAGAAAGACGGGGAAAACACAAGAGAGAACACTCAAATCAACACGGAAGCAATCACACAAATGCTAGATTCGCGATACAAGGTCGAGATCCATGATCCAAGGTCAACAACGGTGATACAGATAGTCTTCTCCCGGAGGAGGTCTTGATATCCCGGGGGATCTTCTCCGTTGAAGGAGGTCCTGAATCCGTAGTGGATCTTCTCCGTAGAGGCGCACCGTCTTGTGGGAGAAATCCACACAAGTATCAAATGAGCTGATGCAGGGTGGAACCCTAATCAGCGGATCTTTCACGTTTGGAGGTTGGCACACGATGAACACGGGGAATCACAAGGGAAAGATGGGGGAAACACAAGAGGAAAACACTCAATCAACACGAAAGCAATCACACAAGTGCTAGATTCGCGATACAAGGTCGAGATACATGATCCAAGGTCAACAACGGTGATACAGATAGTCTTCTCCCGGAGGAGGTCTTGGAATCCCGTGGGATCTTCCCGTTAGGGGTCTTGAATCCAGAGGTGGATCTTCTCCGTAGAGGCGCACCGGTCTCGTGGGAGAAATCCACACAAGTGTCAAATGAGCTAAAACCACAGCTAACCCTAAACGGAATGAGGAAAGGAGTATATATAGTCTACGGGGCGAATGGGTACATGGGCCTCGGCCCAGGGGGCTGCTCGCAGGCAGATCAGGGGCCGGATGTCCGGGCGACGACCCGGATGTCCGGGTCTTCGAAGGGTGCCGGACGTCCGGGGCGAGGAGCCGGATGTCCGGGCTGGAGCGGTCAGGTTTCGGGCGCTCTCTGGACAGAGGCGCCGGATTTCCGGGCCCGGGGCCGGATGTCCGGGCCATGCTTGGCCGGATGTCCGGGCCCTGGCCGGATGTCCGGGCCCTGTAGCTTCAGTTGCTGCTGGCCTTCTGTAGTTGATGGCCCAGGTGCCGGATGTCCGGGCCATGGAGCCGGATGTCCGGGGCCTGGAGCTCCCTTCTGCCCTTCTCGATGCATCAGTTCGTCCGTGGCCTTGGGGACTTGTTCACCTTCACACCTGAGCACACAAAGCACACTCGCTTGAGGTAGCAACCATGTCTCGCAAGATTCATAAGGAAGTTGGGCTAGGAGTGACATCACCTCGGTCTCGAAAGCTCTAGCACGAGCACGTGTCATCGGTCCTTGAGGCACTTGAGGGGGTGAAGGAGGGTCCATGGTGATGGCCCTAGGATACACCGTATCATCTCCCCTCCCTTGGGAAAGATCCGACCTCGGATCGAAATCTTCATCACCATGGAAAGGAGAGAGGTCCTTGATGTTGAAAGTGTCGCTCACGGAGTACTTGTCCCGTGGGATGTCGATCTTGTAGGCGTTGTCGTTGTAGCGTGCTAGCACCTTGAAGGGTCCGTCGGCGCGAGGTAGAAGCTTGGACTTGCGCTCGAGTGGGAAGCGGTCCTTGCGAAGGTGAAGCCAAACAAGATCTCCCGGTTGGAACACCATCGGTGCCTTGTTGACGTTGAGCTTGGTGGCGCGACGGTGGACTTGTCGCTCGATCATCGCCCTTGTGTCTTCGTGCACCTTCTTGAGATAAGTTGCCCTTGCACTTGCGTCCATGTTCGTGCGCTCTTGGAGAGGAAGCGGTAGGATGTCCAAAGGTGACAACGGGTTGAAGCCGTAGACGATCTCGAAGGGGGACTTGTCGGTTGTGGAGTGTCTTGCGCGGTTGTAGGCGAACTCGGCGATTGGTAAGCAATGCTCCCATTCCCGGATGTTCCTCTTGATCAACACACGAAGAAGAGTGGATAGCGTGCGGTTCGTCACCTCCGTCTGGCCGTCCGTTTGTGGATGGTACGCCGAAGAAAATAGAAGCTTGATTCCGAGCTTGGCACATAGTGTTTTCCAAAAGTAACTCAGGAACTTGACGTCCCGGTCGGAGACGATCGTTTTGGGCACGCCGTGTAGACGAAGTATCTCCCTGCAAAAGAGAGTTGCAACATGTGAAGCATCGTCGATCTTGTTACAAGGAATGAAATGAGCCATTTTGGAGAACCTATCTACCACGACAAGCACTGAATCTTTGCCATTTTGAGTCCTAGGCAAGCCAAGTATGAAATCCATGCTTATGTCTTCCCATGGATGATATGGAATAGGAAGAGGCATATAAAGACCATTGATACGGTGTATCCTAGGGTCATCCCCATGGACCCTTCATCGCCTCATCATGTGCCCAAAGGACCAATGAATAGAGCTCTTGAGACCAAGGTGACTTCATTCCTTGCTCTAAATCCTTCCGATATGTATGAGACATGGCTTCTACCCTCATCTGGAACCTTATGCATACTCAGGTACTTGGGTGAAGGCCACGGGACAGCTCCACACAATGGTCAAGACGGCGAGCCCGACGAGTGCACGAGACAAGAAGAAGGATGGCTGAAGACGCTACAGGCACCGGACGTCCGGCCTGCACCGGACGACCGGCGACTCCCAGGCACCGGACGACCGGAAGACACCGGACGTCCGGCCTCCCCCAGACGACCGGACGACCGGAAGCCACCGGACGTCCGTGACAACGACTACAGAAGCTAAATAGCGGAAATCCGAGGATTACCGGACGTCCGGTCCCTCCGGAACCACCGGACGTCCGGTAACCTCCGGACGTCCGCTACGACGGCGACCGCGTGTGTAATATAAATACTGTGGACCTCTTTCCTTTAGACTTAGCTGTGGTTTAGCTCATTTGACACTTGTGTGGATTTCTCCCACGAGACCGGTGCGCCTCTACGGAGAAGATCCACCTCTGGATTCAAGACCCCTAACGGGAAGATCCCACGGGATTCCAAGACCTCCTCCGGGAGAAGACTATCTGTATCACCGTTGTTGACTTTGGATCATGTACCTCGACCTTGTATCGCGAATCTAGCACTTGTGTGATTGCTTCCGTGTTGATTTGAGTGTTCTCTCTTGTGTTTTCCCCGTCTTCCCCTTGTGTTTTCCCCGTGTTCATCGTGGGATCCCCTCCATTTCGTGAAAGATCCGCTGATTAGGGTTCCACCCTGTATCATGTTGTCTAAATTGTTGCAGGAATTCTCGGACGTCTTTCCGGATGAGCTACCACCGGGTCTACCTCCACTTCGAGGGATAGAACACCGCATCGACCTCGTACCCGGTGCTCCACTTCCAAACAAAGCTCCGTACCGCGTCAACCCCGAGGAAACGAAGGAGATACAACGGCAAGTGCAAAATCTCATCGACAAGGGTCATGTACGTGAAAGTCTAAGCCCTTGTGCCGTTCCCGTTATTCTCGTGCCTAAGAAAGACGGAACTTTTCGCATGTGTTCCGATTGCCGCCCGATAAATGCTATCACCGTTAGATATCGTCACCCTATTCCTCGCTTAGATGACATGCTTGATGAACTTTGTGGTGCCACCATCTTTTCAAAAATTGATCTTAAAAGTGGCTACTACCAAATTCGAATTCAAGAGGGTGATGAGTGGAAAACTGCTTTCAAAACCAAGTTTGGGTTATATGAGTGGCTTGTCATGCCAATGGGTTTATCGGAAGCACCCGGCACTTTTGTGCGTCTTATGCATTTTGTTCTTAGACCCTACATAGGTGTCTTTGTTGCGGTTTACTTTGATGACATTCTTGTGTTTAGCAAGTCGCTTGAAGAACATGTTGACCATGTTCAACTCGTTTTGCAAGCACTTCGCAAACAACAATTGTATGCTAATATGGAAAAATGCACTTTTGGAGTTGACAAGGTTGTCTTTCTAGGATTTGTCGTATCTTCTCAAGGTGTTCACGTTGATGAAACTAAAATTGAAGCAATCAAAACTTGGCCTCAACCAAAGAATCTTATGCAAGTGCGTAGTTTCCTTGGTCTCGCCGGTTTCTATCGACGTTTTGTGAAGGATTTTAGCACCATTGCTATGCCTCTACACGCTTTGAGCAAGAAGAACGCACCCTTTATTTGGGGTCCTTCGCAAGACACCGCGTTCAATGAGCTTAAGAGCTTGCTCACGCACGCACCACTTCTAGCACTACCAAACTTTGACAAACCGTTTGAGATTCATTGTGATGCTAGTGGTACCGGCATCGGTGGCGTGCTAATGCAAGAAAAGCGCCCAATTGCGTACTTTAGCGAGAAGCTTTCGGGAGCTCAACTTAACTATCCTATCTATGATAAAGAGCTTTATGCCTTGGTGAGAGTTCTACGTGTTTGGGAACACTATCTTAGACCTCATGAATTCATTCTTCATACGGACCATGAGACACTCAAGTATCTCAAAGGTCAAACCAAGTTGAACAAGCGTCATGCTAAATGGAGTGAGTTCATCGAGTCTTTTCCCTATGTCATCAAATACATCAAGGGCAAAGAAAATGTTGTGGCGGACGCGCTTTCCCGCAAATGCATGCTTGTAACACAACTTGAGTTGAATGTGATTGGCTTTGAGCATATTAAAGATTTATATGAGCATGATCCTTTCTTTGCAAATGCCTATGCTAAATGCTTGACTCACACTTCTTGGGAGCATTACTACATCAAAGATGGATATCTTATGAGAGCTAACAAACTTTGCATTCCCGAGTCTTCGCTTCGTTTGCTCCTTTTGCAGGAATCGCATGGAGGAGGACTCATGGGACACTTTGGACGAGACAAAACGTTTGCTACACTCTCTAAGAACTATTTTTGGCCCAAGATGCTTCGTGACGTCTCACGCTTCACCAACCGCTGTTCTACATGCCGCAAAGCTAAGTCCAAAGCTCAATCTTATGGCCTTTATATGCCTCTTCCTATTCCATATCACCCATGGGAAGACATAAGCATGGATTTCATACTTGGCTTGCCTAGGACTCAAAATGGCAAAGATTCCGTGCTTGTCGTGGTAGATAGGTTCTCCAAAATGGCTCATTTCATTCCTTGTAACAAGATCGACGATGCTTCACATGTTGCAACTCTCTTTTGCAGGGAGATAATTCGTCTACACGGCGTGCCCAAAACGATCGTCTTCGACCGGGACGTCAAGTTCCTGAGTTACTTTTGGAAAACACTATGTGCCAAGCTCGGAATCAAGCTTCTATTTTCTTCGGCGTACCATCCACAAACGGACGGCCAGACGGAGGTGACGAACCGCACGCTATCCACTCTTCTTCGTGTGTTGATCAAGAGGAACATCCGGGAATGGGAGCATTGCTTACCAATCGCCGAGTTCGCCTACAACCGCGCAAGACACTCCACAACCGGCAAGTCCCCCTTCGAGATCGTCTACGGCTTCAACCCGTTGTCACCTTTGGACATCCTACCGCTTCCTCTCCAAGAGCGCACGAACATGGACGCAAGTGCAAGGGCAACTTATCTCAAGAAGGTGCACGAAGACACAAGGGCGATGATCGAGCGACAAGTCCACCGTCGCGCCACCAAGCTCAACGTCAACAAGGCACCGATGGTGTTCCAACCGGGAGATCTTGTTTGGCTTCACCTTCGCAAGGACCGCTTCCCACTCGAGCGCAAGTCCAAGCTTCTACCTCGCGCCGACGGACCCTTCAAGGTGCTAGCACGCTACAATGACAACGCCTACAAGATCGACATCCCACGGGACAAGTACTCCGTGAGCGATACTTTCAACATCAAGGACCTCTCTCCTTTCCATGGTGATGAAGATTTCGATCCGAGGTCGGATCTTTCCCAAGGGAGGGGAGATGATACGGTGTATCCTAGGGCCATCACCATGGACCCTCCTTCACCCCCTCAAGTGCCTCAAGGACCGATGACACGTGCTCGTGCTAGAGCTTTCGAGACCGAGGTGACGTCACTCCTAGCACAACTTCCTTATGAATCTTGCGAGACATGGTTGCTACCTCAAGCGAGTGTGCTTTGTGTGCTCAGGTGTGAAGGAGACCGCTTCGGAGAAGAGCGTGAAGATGGACAAGTCCCCAAGGCCACGGACGAACTGATCCATCGAGAAGGGCAGAAGGAAGCTCCAGGCCCCGGACATCCGGCCCCATGGCCCGGACATCCGGCACCTGGGCCATCAACTACAGAAGGCCAGCAGCAACTGAAGCTACAGGGCCCGGACATCCGGCCAAGCATGGCCCGGACATCCGGCCCCGGGCCCGGAAATCCGGCGCCTCTGTCCAGAGAGCGCCCGAAACCTGACCGCTCCAGCCCGGACATCCGGCTCCTCGCCCCGGACGTCCGGCACCCTTCGAAGACCCGGACATCCGGGCCGTCGCCCGGACATCCGGCCCCTGATCTGCCTGCGTGCAGCCCCTGGGCCGAGGCCTATGTACCCATTCGCCCCGTAGACTATATATACTCCTCTCCTCATTCCGTTTAGGGTTAGCTGTGGTTTTAGCTCATTTGTCACTTGTGTGGATTTCTCCCACGAGACCGGTGCGCCTCTACGGAGAAGATCCACCTCTGGATTCAAGACCCCTAACGGGAAGATCCCACGGGATTCCAAGACCTCCTCCGGGAGAAGACTATCTGTATCACCGTTGTTGACTTTGGATCGTGGATCTCAACCTTGTATCGCGAATCTAGCATTTGTGTGATTGCTTTCGTGTTGATTGAGTGTTTTCCTCTTGTGTTTCCCCCATCTTTCCCTTGTGATTCCCCGTGTTCATCGTGTGCCAACCTCCAAACGTGAAAGATCCGCTGATTAGGGTTCCACCCTGCATCAGAAGAGGACATTTTGCAAGAGATTGCAAATCTCAGCGTGTGATGATTGCTACTGAGGATGGTGGATATGAATCCGCTAGTGACTATGATGAGGAGACTTTGGCTCTTATTACACGTGAAGAACACGGCGGAGACGATTCTGATCATGAGACGCAATACATGGCTCCTGAAGATGCTGACAGGTATGAATGTTTAGTTGCTCAACGTGTTTTGAGTGTGCAGGTTACACAAGCTGAGCAAAATCAGAGGCATAATTTGTTCCATACAAAGGGAGTTGTGAAGGAACGTTCTGTTCGCGTGATCATAGATGGAGGGAGTTGCAACAACTTGGCTAGCATGGAGATGGTGGAGAAGCTATCTCTCACCACAAGACCACATCCACATCCTTACTACATCCAATGGTTCAACAACAGCGGCAAGGTTAAGGTAACACGTACTGTTCGTGTGCATTTTAGTATCTCTACATATGCTGATTATGTTGATTGTGATGTGGTACCTATGCAAGCATGTTCCTTATTACTTGGTAGACCATGGCAATTTGATAAAAATTCTGTACACCATGGTAGAAACAATCAGTATACTCTTGTTCATAAGGATAAAAATATTACTTTGTGATACGGTGTATCCTATGGACATCACCATGTCAAGAGTCTGCTTGGGAAGTGACACGTGTGACCTCTATTTCTCATACATAAAGGTGAATCATCTCCTTTACACGTGTTCACTTGACCCCTTCGAGGATGGTATACTACTTGACACTCCTCTCGTGTGCATGCATAGGTATTGTCGGAGCTTCACGGATGGCGAGGAGGAGTGCAAGCGCCAAGGATCACCTACACCATCTGCGAGGGAAGCTTGGAAGAGAAGACGGAAGAAGACGGAGCTGCTGATACTACAGCGGCCGGACATCCGGGCCAAAGGCCGGACATCCGGCGCTTCCGCAACAGCCGGACATCCGGCACTCCTCCCGGAAATCCGGGCCCTCCTTCACAGAAGCTGGACCGAGCCAGCCCGGACATCCGGCCGTAACCCCGGACATCCGGCTCGCCCCGAAGCCCCGGACATCCGGCTGCCAGCCCGGACATCCGGCCTTGCCTGCGTGCATGTATCCGGGCCGATGCCCATGTACCCGTTTCGCCCCTCACTTACCCCTTCATGACCCTAGACTATATATACTCCTCCACCTCCACCATTTTTGGGTTAGCAATGGTTTAGCTCATATGAGAGATAGAGCTTTGCTCATCCATCCCGGATCTACTCCACGAGAGAGACCGCGGCCCCTCTACGGAGAAGATCCACCTTGGATTCAAGACCCCTAGCGGGAAGATCCTTCACGGATTCAAGACCTCCTCTTGGAGATGAACTTTACCTTGTATCTTTCCCTTTGTTGTTCATGTACCGTGTGATCTTGTGTGTTTGATTGTCTAGTGGATGTGTGATTGGACTTGTTCTTGTGTGTTTCCTCTCGTGTTTTCCCCCGTTTCCCTTTGTGTTCTTCGTGTTCATCGTGGGATCCCCTCCATTTCGTGAAAGATCCGCTGATTAGGGTTCCACCCTGTATCATATGGTATCATGAGCCACGGTTTCTCACGAATTTGGAGCCTCCCCACCGTTTTCTAGCCTTGTTTTGTTGTGTTCTTCCCCAAATTCGAAAATTCCCCACCAAAAATAGCCCCAAATTTTTTTTGTGATCTGTTGGTTTGATGAGATTTTGTTGATTTTGATCCGTGGATTTGCTTGGTTTCAAGTGGATCTAGCATTTCCCCAAGTTTCCCCATCTTTCCTCCACAAAATCCCTCAAATTTTGAGCCCCAAATCATCAATTTCCGCCCACAATTCGAAAAGTTCGTCCCGATTCAGATCTGGAAACTTCGGGCCGGACATCCGGGCCACTGGCCGGACATCCGGGCCATCGGGCCGGACATCCGGCTCCTGGAGTGAAAAATCCCGCGCGGTTCTGGACATCAGGCCCCGGAAATCCGGCCCCGGCCCCGGATGTCCGACCCCTGGGAATTTCAGACTTTTCTGTTTCACCGTTTTGTCCATAACTAATTCATCCGAACTCCGATTTCGACGTTCTTGAGCTCGTTTTAAAGCTCTTGACATCCCCCATAACACAAAAATACCACCATAATCATTTGACTCCATCATATTTTGTGGATTTTGGCATCTTTGCCTAGGGCTTCCGCCATATCATCCACATAACCACCACCGACTTCCGCAACCTAACAAATTTTGTTCCCATACCATTTGTGGTTGCTTGAGTAGTGATTTGAGTCTCCTAAGGTGTTTAGGCTACTTAGGGACCATTGCTTCTTCATCAACCACCACCACCACTCCCGCATACCCATTGCCCATTATACATAGCCAACCAAACTTAACCCAATTTTGTTCGAGCTTGTTTGAGTTGTGGCTTGTGTCTCCTAAGTTGTTTCGGCTACTTAGGGACCGTGACTTCAACTCCGACAACGTGTATAGCCCATCATACACTTCCACCACCATAACCCATTTTGACCGGGTTTCCACCAACAATTCCGCGACCACCACCACTTGTCCACTACCACCATTTGACATTTGTCCTTGAGATTTTGAGTTGTGGTTTTTCCGTTTCCTAAGGTGTTTCGGCTAATTAGGAACGGGTCTACATCAAGAGCACCACCCCTCATCATCGACACGGACGGTAACCTCGACGACATCTTTGTATATTCCCCTTGCAATTGCATTGTTAACCCCTAGCCCATTTTGCGTCACTTGCCTATCGAGACTAGCCTTTGAGTATTGCCGGCAACGTTACTTGTGCACATTAGTGATCATCGATCCGCCCTTCCATTGCATATATACCATATCATATTGGTATCATCATATCATCCCTTGTGTCACAAGATTGTTCCCGCATATACACAATTGCTATCTTGGTTTGTGCATCGTGGTCATATAAAAAAAAAGAGAATAAGCTTTTAAGCAAAAGAGCCACAAAGAAGCTTGTAAGCAAGAGCCATAGCATCGCATCATATGATATCATATCCGATCATCTTGGATCAACAACGGAACATCATACACATAGCATACTTGGGATAGAAAGTTCATACATTTGCATCTTATAGGTTGTGCACAAGTGTCGTATCCGCCTATAGAGCAATCGTGCTAGCGTCTCTCTTGAGTTGTGCAACACGAGCGTTTTCCGTGGACTCCACATTTTGTGCTCATTCCTTGGTTGCACGACCCCATCTATCTATCCGTGTGTGTGTTTCCGTGTGCCACATATTGCTTTTGGTCTACTTGTTACATTTGCAAATTTGTGAATCTCTTTCAACATTATTGACTCTTTCTAACATCTTGCATCAAATTTTTGTGCCACTATCCTCACCGAGCTCCACCATAAGCTTTACTTGATAGGTGTGAGTGAACAAGTCCGGTACCAATTCCACTATTCTTTCATTTCACATTGAGTGAAACGGGATACATCCTCAACGTTGGGAAAAGGTAACTTGGTATTGTTTATCTCATCTCCTACTCACCTTTGCTCGAGTCTTGTGATGGATAGGAAAAGCATTTCATCTACTTCGGTCTACAACAACAACGACAAGTTCGATGCCATGACGAACAACTTGTGCGCCAACATGAATGCTCAAATGGAGGAGCTCAAAGCCCTCATCAAGAACCGCAAGAGGTCTCCCTCATCTTCGAGAAGACGCTCAAGTGCACATCCTTCCGAGCTACCATCTCCGGCAAGATCTCATCGGCATCGACACCATCAACGACAAAAACGTGAAGGTCATGAGCTCAACACCAACAACCGCTCAACGACTTCACCATGTACCTTGGTGATACGGTGTATCCTATGGACATCACCATGTCAAGAGTCTGCTTGGGAAGTGACACGTGTGACCTCTATTTCTCATACATAAAGGTGAATCATCTCCTTTACACGTGTTCACTTGACCCCTTCGAGGATGGTATACTACTTGACACTCCTCTCGTGTGCATGCATAGGTATTGTCGGAGCTTCACGGATGGCGAGGAGGAGTGCAAGCGCCAAGGATCACCTACACCATCTGCGAGGGAAGCTTGGAAGAGAAGACGGAAGAAGACAGGAGCTGCTGATACTACAGCGGCCGGACATCCGGGCCAAAGGCCGGACATCCGGCGCTTCAGCAACGGCCGGACATCCGGCACTCCTCCCGGAAATCCGGACCCTCCTTCACAGAAGCTGGACCGAGCCAGCCCGGACATCCGGCCATAACCCCGGACATCCGGCTCGCCCCGAAGCCCCGGACCTCCGGCTGCCAGCCCGGACATCCGGCCTTGCCTGCGTGCATGTATCCGGGCCGATGCCCATGTACCCGTTTCGCCCCTCACTTACCCCTTCATGACCCTAGACTATATATACTCCTCCACCTCCACCATTTTAGGGTTAGCAATGGTTTAGCTCATATGAGAGATAGAGCTTTGCTCATCCATCCCGGATCTACTCCACGAGAGAGACCGCGGCCCCTCTACGGAGAAGATCCACCTTGGATTCAAGACCCCTAACGGGAAGATCCTTCACGGATTCAAGACCTCCTCTTGGAGATGAACTCTACCCATGTATCTTTCCCTTTGTTGTTCATGTATCTTGTGATCTTGTGTGTTTGATTGTCTAGTGGATGTGTGATTGGACTTGTTCTTGTGTGTTTCCTCTCGTGTTTTCCCCCGTTTCCCTTTGTGTTCTTCGTGTTCATCGTGGGATCCCCTCCATTTCGTGAAAGATCTGCTGATTAGGGTTCCACCCTGTATCACGCAACCACCAAGGCATTGCCGCTACCACCATTTGATATTTGTCCTTGAGATTTTGAGTTGTGGTTTTTCCGTTTCCTAAGGTGTTTCGGCTAATTAGGAACGGGTCTACATCAAGAGCACCACCTCTCATCATCGACACGGACGGTAACTTCGACGACATCATTGTATATTCCCTTGCAATTGCATTGTTAACCCCTAGCCCATTTTTGCGTCACCTACCTATCGAGACTAGCCATTTGAGTATTGCCGGCAACGTGACTTGTGCACATTAGTGATCATACTTCCCATATCATACATACCATATCACCGTGGTGAATCTCTTGATATCATCTCTTGTGACACAAGGTTGTCATCGCATATACTCAATTGCTATCTTGGTTCGTGAAGTTTTGCATGAGAAAAGAGCTCAAAAGAGAAAGAGCCAAACAAGCTTTTAAGCACAAAGAAAAAGATGAGCAAAGAGCTTTTAAGCAAGAACCATAGCATCATACTACATTAAGATTGTCATACTCGATCATTTTGGATCATACCACCGGAATACCATACATATAGCATACTTGGGATAGAAGTCGTTGCATACATTTGCATCTTATAGGTTGTGCACAAGTGTCGTATCCGCCTATAGAGCAATCGTGCTAGCGTCTCTCTTGAGTTGTGCAACACGAGCGTTTTCCGTGGACACCACATTTTGTGCTCATTCCTTGGTTGCACGACCCCATCTATCTATCCGTGTGTGTGTTTCCGTGTGCCACATATTGCTATTGGTCTACTTGTTTCACTTGCGAATTTGTGAATCTTTTTCAACATTATTGAGTCTTGCTAACATTTCGCTTCAAATTTTTGTGCCACTATCCTCACCGAGCTCCACCATAAGCTTTACTTGTGTAGGTGTGAGAAACCGACAAGAATTGGTACCAATTGTGCTATTTCCTTGTTCCACATTTGAGTGATCATTGATCCATCTTCAACATCGGTCAAGGTACATTTGGTCTAGTTCTTCTCTTTCTCCCACTCATACTTGCTAGCGTCTTGTGATGGATAGGCAAGGCATTTCATCTCCGGTCTTCGACATCGACGGCGCGAACAAGGACATCCACGCGAAAACCATCGGACTACAACGAGAAATGCAAGAGTGCTTGGGCAACATCGCCATCGAACAACGACACTTCAAGACAAGGACAATGGCTTCCTTCGACGACATGTGCGACTCCTTCAACAAACAAATGGCGGAGCTCCGACACTTGGTGGTCGATTACAAGTCTTCTTCCCCTTCGTCATCCTCTCGGCGGCGACGTTCAAGTCACAAGTCTTCGGAGCGCAAACATGATGCAAGTGCAAGTCTTCCACAGCCACACCGACATGGCGACCATCGACATCGTCATGAAGGGCAAGTCACCTCCAAGCATCTTGTGCACGACGACGACGAACGACATCTACCAAGAGCTCAAGCACGACAACGACATCATCATTATGAAGATGCTCGACAAACGCATATATCCAAGTCCGAAGAAGCTCTACATCACGCCAAGGCCAAGCTTCAAGAGCAAAAGAGAAGACCGCGAGACAAGCACACCCATGATGGAGCTACGGCTACAACCACCACTTCGGCATCTTCGCCAAGTGCTATCAAGGCATCTTCGCCTTCGGACGTACGGCATCTTCGCCTACTTCCCATGAGTTCGCCTACATCGACATCTCCAACTACAAGGCGAGCACCTACGAGCGAGGGTGACACTTCCATCTTCGGAAGCTCCCCACATCAAGACGGCGACAAGACGGTCGATCAAGGGCCATCCCCTTTGACTACGGCATTCACCTTTGGAGGCGTTATGGATGAGGCGGCGAAAGGAGTTGAGTTTGGAGATGTTTGCACCTACATCTCTCCGACACCCATATATCATGAGATGCCCCAATTTCCATGTGAGGAGAGACACCACCATATGAGTGACATGAGTGACTCCACCATATGTGAGATTGAGAGCATTTCTTTTGAGAGGACGAGAGTGATCACCACTATCCCCACACATGAGAGCATGCCACACATCATATGTGAGGTTGAGAGCCATTTGAGTGACTCCACCAACCATACGAGTGAGAGCATCCATGAGGGAGTGAGTGAGCCACACCACTTATGAGTGAGGTAGTTGATAGGGCACGTGAGGCCACTATGATTTCTAACGACTTAACCTCTACTCCGAGTGTGTTTTCTTTGGTGCTAGGTCTCCTACAAGAGGACATGCCTACCCTCGATGAGTCCGTCCCTCCAATGGACAAACCGATTGCCATGGTGGAAGAAGATGTACCCCCCACATGGTACCATCAAGTTGCAACCTCACCTACAATACATGAGCGATGCTCCAAAGGTAACATAGGTGATGGTGCTTCTTTCGTCCCACTTGTGGACTATATCACCAATGATTGCTTGCATGATGTTGATTCACCTATGACCATGCTTCATGCTAGTGCAACTTCCTCATGTCTTGACTTACCTATTTATGATGAATATGATGATGAGCATGTTGAGTTGCCTAGTTGTGATGCTATGCTCCATAGGATATTATGTGAAAATTCTTTTGGTCACATCATGTTTGATAATCCTTTGAACTTGTCATATGCTATGAGTGAGATTTCTCATATTGTTTCATTTCAATCTCAACATAGTAACTATGCATGCCAAATTAAAGTAAATCCCATTTGCACTTGTGGCATAGATGACAAGATGATGGTCATTGGCTTTTGTTTTTCATGCGATGATATTGCCATGCTCCCTTTACATAATTTGCGCAATTCATCAACTATGCCATGCCATGAACACATTGCTCTGGATATGCATTGTTTTGGATGTTATCAATATTCTCCATGTGATGTTTCCATTGATGCTCATGAGGAGACCCCCATAGTTTCCTCGGACATACTAGGAGATCTTGATGCATTCCATACTTTGCATAGTTCCCATAATTGCTTGCACCATATGCATTCCATGAATCACAATGATATTTCTCGTGATGCATCACACAACTTGAGTCTCCATTATGCCATACATAACAACAAACCTCTCATGATGGATGACATGTTTCTATACCACGCATCTCATTTATTTGAGCATTGGATATTATGTGCTAACCAACACTTGCACGTGCGCATCATGATGGATGATGTGTACATATACCACGCACATACAATTTTTCCTTTGCCTTTGTCTTGTGTAGGTACTTTTGCAAACTCGTCAACCTCACAATCCCATGAGTTGACGAAAAGAGCTCTTGAGAGCAACGATGACTTGGGATTCCGTGGAATCTCCTTACCACAATTCTCTTCGCGCAACCACTACGCACCTCTCTTTTACTTGGCTCTCACACGGCTATGGGCTATTTGCCACTTCTCACATTATGCCCATACTATCGTGTTCACTTTGCATGTTATGCCTCTTGCTATGATTTCGCCATGCAATTGTGACCCTTGCTTGCAATTACCAATGCTTCACCATTATGATACTCCTATGTGTATTTGCATGCTTGGTGGAGACACTAGTACCTATTGCCATGATTTCTCTGTGCCCCATGCTATTGTTGATTCTTGTGTTGAGAGAGTCATGATATCACATTGCTATTTCCATATGGCCTCTCATCAACACATTGATGCTATTTTGCTCATATCTTGCTTTCATGCTTGTGCTATGCCATGTGCATCATGTATTCTCACTATTTGCACACATGCCATGATTGCCATGATTACTTCTAGTATGTTGCATCTTTGCACTACTAGCTTGCTTGACTTGATCACTATGCTTGCTTGCTATGTTGCATCACCCATGTTCCTCTCTTACTTGCTTTCTTGGGTTGATGACATATATATTCATGCCATTCACATGATTCACATTGATCATTGTCACTTGTCTCCATTCGTTGCATCTCGCATATTCCCTTGTATTGAGTGCAACCATGCTATGCCTATTGATATTGGAGACTTTGACACCCTTCTTGTGATGCATACTTGCTTGATTGAGCCTATTGCACTTGGTTGTTATCGCATCATGTGCTTACATGTCATGCCACTTTACCTTGTCCTTTCTTATGATAAGCATCATGACTACACTTGTTGGGTATCTTACCATACGAATGATAGGTTTTGCAAGTCCGCTAACCTCATTTGTGTTTCCGAGTGTTTGTCATGTTCTTTCATTTTGAAGGATTCACAAGGTGATACAGGGTGGAACCCTAATCAGCAGATCTTTCACGAAATGGAGGGGATCCCACGATGAACACGAAGAACACGAGAGGGAACACGAGGGGAAACACGAGAGAATCACTCAAACCAACAAGAACAAGTCACACATATGCTAGATCCTCGAAACACAAAGAGATACAAGATCCATGATCAACAAGGGACGATACAAAGGGTAACCGGTTCTTCTCCGTGAGGAGGTCTTGATGATATCCCGTAGGATCTTCCCGCGAGGGGCCTTGAATCCCGTAGGATCTTCTCCGCAGAGGTCTTGAATCCGTGTGGATCTTCTCCGTGGAGGGGCCGCAGTCACTCACAAGGAGATGAACCACTAGATGAGCAAAGCTCTAGGTATCAAATGAGCTATCTCTAAGCTAACCCTAACTAGGAGGAGGTGGAGGGGTATATATAGTCTAGGTCCACGAAGGGGTAAGTGGGAGAGGGATACATGGGCCTCAGGCCCGATACACTGTGCGCAGACAGGGGCCGGATGTCCGGGCGGGGGCCGGATGTCCGGGCCTTCCCGAGACGCCGGATGTCCGGGCCTTCCCGAGACGCCGGATGTCCGGGCCGAGGGGCCGGATGTCCGGGCTGGAGGGGTTGAGCCACGGGTGTCTTCTGGACAGTGGCGCCGGATTTTCGGCCAGGGCCCGGATGTCCGGGGCGCCGGATGTCCGGGCCTGGGGGCCGGATGTCCGGGGCCTGTAGGTGCTGGCCCTTCTTCCTTCTCTCCCGCGCGCACTTGGCCTTGGTCCTTGGGTTCTCCATGGTCTCCTTGGGTGTTCCTGAACATGCATAGCACATATATTTGAGGTAGTAGGCATGTCTCACATGTAGAAAGTGGAGGTTCAGAGAGGAGCGAGTGAACCTTGTGTCCAATTGTGTGTAGTTGAGGTCTCGTCGAGTGAACATGGGGATGATCATGGGATACTCCGTATCACATGATTGCTTCTAGTACGTTGCATCTTCGCACTACTAGCTTGTTTGACTTGATCGCTAAGATTGCTTGCTATGTTGCATCACCCATGTTCCACTCTTACTTGCTTTCTTGGGTTGATGACATATATGTTCATGCCATTCACATGATTCACATTGATCATTGTCATTTGTCTCCAATAGTTGAATCTCTCATCCCTTGTATTGAGTGCAACAATGCTATGTTTGTTGATCTTGGGGACTTGGACACCATACTTGTGATGCATGCTTGCTTGTTTGAGCCTAATGCCTTTGGTTGTTATCGCATCATATGCTTACATGCCATGCCACTTTACCTTGTCCTTTCTTATGATAAGAATGATGCAAGCACTTGTTGGGTATTTTCCCTCACGAATGCTAGGTTTTGCATTCACGCTAACCTCATTTGTTTTTCCGAGTGTTTGTCATGTTCTTTCATTTTGAAGGATTCACAAGGCGGTGCCGTCATGCGACAACGTGGTCATGCGAAGGCATACATGATCTGCAACACCAAAATCTTCGAGAAATTCCTAAAGGTGAATTCCTTCTTTGTGAGCCATCCTCACTTATACATATTGGATGGGCCATACTTTCATTGTTGTTTCCTTCTTGTTGTCTACATGATACATCTACGGGATGGAGGACCGACATTGAAGATGGACCCTTTGGATGCACCTTTGGACCTTCACTCATGCCACGACATCGAGCATTGGTATATCAAAACTCCTTTGGCACATT